>RDPX01000044.1:2747535-2772890 GCA_003991215.1 Morbakka virulenta | reverse complement strand
CTCCAACAGAACCACCAACAAAACCTCGAACTGGGCATCCGTCAGAACCTCCAAATGAATCACGAACAGAACCTCTTACTGACCCACGAACCCAACCACTGAGCGAACCAACATCAAAATCACATTTAACTCCAGCTACAAATTTGCCCTCGCTTACCTATATTACAGGATCTGCAGGTAGTGCAGACATCAAGATAAAAGAGGAGCGGAACCTGACATGTAAAAGTGGTTTTGTTGTTGAAAAGGACGGCAGGTGCAGAGGTAAGAAAATGATTTATACTTAAATTAGGCAAAAACAGACGGTTTGTGTTACAAAAGTTAACTTTTTTAATATTGTAACTCCATTTATTTTGTTGAAAAGTTGCGTTCTGCATTATTTGAATCAATATGGCATTAATGCAAGACAAAAAGAGAGGATTGGTGTTTTAACTCATACCAAATTCGTAAAGAGAGTTACCAAGGAAGTTCACAAATGGTATAACGTTAATGCATCAAAAGTAGGTTTCAAGTCACGAAAAATGCTTTCTTTGCCAACAACAGAACCACCAACAGAACCTCCAACAGAACCACCAGAGAAGTACGTCGTGCCTGCCCTAAATTTAATTATTGTTGTATATGCTGTTGGTGGTGCAAGATTATAAGACCTTATGTCCCCCAAATAGCCTGAAACAGCACGTGCATAGAAGCTCCAGATAAAAATCTCGTGCCAAATGACTTTAGCCGGAACAGTAATGCAAGCTGTTCGCCACGAGGTGCGATTGCGATGAAACATTTTGGACCAACCCTTTTTTGGGACTTTGCAGATTCAGATTAGCTTTTACTTAGTCGCATTAGCTGCTATTCTTAATCAGCTTTATTGCATGTAAACAAAAAATATAGTTTTATGGCCTTAATTGTTTTAGATGACTAATCACAAACAGTGGCGGGCTCTCTTTTTTAATCAGGTGTATAAGTTAGTAAATGGTATGCAGAAAATTGATTTGGTAGCTATTTGGTTTTTTAAGAATCTGATTTGTGATACGCCTTTATAGTCACTATCTTGCCCCGAACTATCAGTTATTTGAATTTTAGTTGTAAATAGGCTATTTCCTCTACTACGCCAAACCCTGATGAAGCGCTTCGCCCTTATAAAACCATATTTTTTATCTAGTTTCACCGCATAGATGTTTTGAAGAGGGCAGGGTGCATGAGAAAGCTGCTATCCATTATTCGAGAAAGACAGCTTTCTTTCTTGGGTCATATAATGAGAAAAGAGGAGCTCGAAGAAGTGACACTAACGGGAAAGATCGAAGGGAAACGAGGCAGGGGAAGGCAAAGAACGAGCTACCTAGGAGGCATAGCGACATGGCCAGGAAAGAGCGAGCTGCAGTTGCTAAGAACCTCGAAGGATAGAAGTCTGTGGAGAACCATGATCGCCAACGTTCTTGGAGAGCATGGCACCTGAGGAGGAGGATCACCCCATAGTTGGGCACTTCTCGCTACCGTAACTGAAGTAACCGATCATTGGTGTCAATTTTTACCCAAAAGGATAAACTACAAATATGTGAACAACGATATTAAAATTCCCAATGAAGTTTTTAATTAGCAAGAAATACCAACCTCAACATACCTTTGATGAAAGGAAAATACCGTAAATCGTCAAAGCTTGAATAAAAGGGAAATATCGTATATCATCAACAAACCTTGAATACACAAGAAGTTACGTTTATCCTCAACAAAACCTAAATAAAGGGAAATTATCATTTGTCCTCGACAAAGTTTAAATAAAAAGGAATGTCGTTTGACCTTTAAAGACTTAAATAAACGCGAAATAATTGTTTATCCTCAACAAAGCTTAAATAAACAGGAAATAACGTTTCTTTTCAAGGAAGCTTAAACAAACTGGAAATATCGTTTATCCACAACTAAGCTTTAATAAATGGGAAATACTGTTCATCATCATCAAAGCCAAAATAAATGCGAAATACCATGTATCATCAACAAAGCTTTAGTAAAGGGAAAATATTGTTTACCCTAACAAAGCTTTGTTGTATACTTGTTTTGTTTTAGTCATTCTAATTGCCTAATGGAGAAAATATCACATGTGCCAATTTGGGTTGGACCTGCAAGACAATTAACTTTTTTCAAGTATCATCTATTATTGGTAGGGAAATCTTAGACTTGGTCATTAACTAAGTGTGCATGCCCTTTCCTTTGTTCAGCTATTTGAATCACAGTATGCAATGGCATTGTTAGATATGAAACCAACAGCTTTTAACTTTCGGGGTTGAGGTTACATTTGCTTGTGCATATTAGTTACGGAATTCAGTGTCAGTGTTTGCTGTGTTTCGACAAGTTTTCTTTCCATATATTTATGAGTTTAGGTTTTATATATTTTTCTACCATAGAAAATACTTCAACAATATTGACAATAAAACCATAAATGTCGCCGTTATCAATTTGTACAAGATGGATGAAAGATATCTTATTGCATGTGTTTTTACTTTTTAATAAAGAAAAATAGCTCCCTTGTCTCTATTACATATATTTGAAATTATGTGCAATTTGGCGTTTAATTGCTTTCTTTTCACATGCTTTTTTGCGTCGGTCGCTCTTTTTTTTACCAAATTACCAAACATGGTCATTTATTAATGACTATATTTGGTAATTTTTTATCAAACTTGCAGGAAGGCGTCTTTGAAAAGTTAAAGCTTCTGGTCTTGTGGACGACACAAATCCATAAGAAGCAAGAATCAACAGTAGAAGAAAACAATTTTTTTCATCAGATATACGCATTTCCATTTCTTTTTTTATTTGCGTCTAGATTGTTTTGTGCCAAACTATTGAACTCACAGCGTCTTCATCTCAATGCTGATTTGTTTACACGCAAGATAAAGCTTTCTTACGATCACAGGTTCTTTGCTCAAAGGGCCCCAGCGGGACCTTGAAACTCTTTTTCGCCAAAATATTGTGTTCCACTTCTTAGGACCTAACCTTCTTACGGCCAGGGTAAATTCATTACCTTTGTTATGAATTCTCCTTTCTTCTTAGTCCTGCATTTGCTTCGTGATTGGAACTTTTTCTTTAAAAAACTAACTATATATTATTAAACTACTTAGGCTATTATTGAGATATTTAGTTGTTATTGTTTTTTAATTATAAAGTCTTTTGTTCTGTTTTAGATATTGACGAGTGCAATGAAGGCACACACATATGTAAGGCAGATCATATCTGCTTAAATTATCCTGGGGGATATCGTTGTGTTTGTGAAAGGGGATTCCGAATGAGAGATTCCGACCGGAATTGTGTAGGTAAGGCTACTTTTTCTTGTTTTCTTATGATAAGACGTGTTTTTGGCACACCGAGTAGCGTGAAGAGGTACTGTTAAATCTTAGGCCTTTTCCAATATCTATTTTCTTCAGCAGTCTAAATCATGGTACTTTTTTATTGAGCAGGGCTCCCAGATGAAAATGCTTTGATAGGACCTAGTGTGTTCACTTTTAAATCTTCTAAGCGTTTACTCCTAAAGGAATTAATAAACAAGAAAAAAGTAAATTTACATTTAATGATAGATTATTTTGCGTAGATTTTAAGACCAGGTGAGACATTAACTTAGGAATGATGGTTGCCATTCTCACAACAAAAAATGTAACCTAGCATCATAAGATGTTTTATATATATGCCTCTGTGTGTGTAACTACGTCTCTTAGAGCGATCGATCGATCGATAGATGGATGGATGAATAAAGAGATAGATAAATAGATAGATGGATAGATAGATGGATAGATAGATAGATTGATAGATAGATTGATAGATAGATAGATAGATAGATAGATAGATAGATAGATAGATAGATAGATAGATAGATAGATAGATAGATAGATAGATAGATGGATGGATGGTGGATTTTTTAATATTGAAAGTAAATTGTGGAATTTTCTGTTGATTTTTCTTTTCTTTTCTTTTAAAACTTAGACATAAATGAATGTCGTGTACCTGGTGCTAATAAATGTCAACACAATTGTTTCAATACATATGGAAGTTTTCAGTGCACCTGTCGACCTGGCTATAGGCTAGAACCTGAAGGGAAAAGATGCAAGAGTAAGTTGCCATTTGAATATTCATACACATTTTGTGAACCCAATATATGTCGAGTAATATTACCTAAAAGCTAGAAAGTACCATATTGACCTCTCCCAAGATGGAACTTTTTTGAAGTGGGGAGGTGAAGATCTCTGCTGTTAATCGGTAATCGACAAAAAATGATGTCTTGATAAATATCCTGGTTGATGGTGAATCTTGATGATAAAACATTTACCTTTTACCAATGTATATTCCACTGATTTTCATAATGACGAGAAACTGCTTTTAGTTATTGCAGTGAATAACCAAGTTGCGATCCTAAAGATTAAAGTTTTTAAGTTTTTTGACTCCATTATCTATTTGCTATTGGTTTAATTGTTCATACTGAGACATGGTATTTATGCTTCAGACGTTATGCACGAGCTAGAAAATTTTGATTGCTAGTGATCACTGTTAGTGCTCGAAAAAACATCAAATAAGTGTTAACAACTTTTTACTAGACCTAAAAGGATGGAGATTGGTACCATCAGAAAAATTTTGCCGCCCTGATCCTTTGGCAAGTTGGCAGTAAGGGCATTGCTGAATATTGCCTTCAATTTGGAGAGGTATTTTAATACAACTTATTTAATGAATTTTGATGTTTATGAACCAAAATTTGACCGGTAATTTCAATTTGTCAAACCACGTACAAATAAATAATTACTTAAAAAAATAATGGTGGTCACATGTTAAGTGGTTATGTATATATATATATGTGTGTGTGTGTGTGTGTGTGTGTGTACACTGTTGACCAATAGCAGGTAAGCATTAAGAGTGGCATTCCCGAATGCTAAGACATTTGAAGCTTTTTTTCCCTCTTTCTACCAATGTTGTCACATGAACTAAGTTGGATTTCAGTGTTCAGTTCAGCCAGTTGGTAAAAGACATTGAAGGGTCAACTTCTGGAAGAGAAGACTAACTCTTGAAAGTTTTACCCCTATACTTTGACAACAATTTTAATTTGAATAAAAAAGTACTAAATAAATAGATGTCTTATACGACTAAGAATTGTTAGACTTTAAAGCTTGTAATTAACTATTACTTCTTTAATTTTGGAAAAAGTATATTTGAAATTAACTGGTTATACAGTATTATTTTGACGATGACAATATTTCCCTAAATTGTTTCTATTTTTCCCCTGCAGCTATAAACCAAATTACTTCCATTACTTCAAAAGCTGCTGGATGCTTCAATTTCCATGGACGAAAGCTATGCTACTGTTTGCCCTCATACAAGTGGAATATGATGAAAGGCCGCTGCGAAAAACTTAGTATGAACTTGCTGCACCTATACTTTATTGTTTCTGTGGGGTTTTTTGTCAACAATATTTTCTATGAACAATTTGTCAGTAGCTTTTTTGTTTGGTTTGTTTCTGATGCAATATTACAGAGATAAAGAAGCATTCAGTTTTTAAATATAATGAAAAGAAAATAGAAGTAATAATTTAACCATTCAAAGGAATTACAGCCAGTCAAACCTTTCTTCAAGAGTAATCACTGGTAGTAGCCAACAGTTACCAAATGTCATTTTTGATTTTTTCAAATAGCTTCCATATCATGTATCAAAATTCAAGTGCCATGGCCAGACCGGTACCAGGAGCCAGAAAAATGTCACAAGGTAAAGTCTATTTTTATCCCAGTGGCAGGCATGAATCAGAGTTACAGCTTCCGGCCTCACTCCCAGGGGAAGATACCAGTGATATTCATTTTATCTCGAGTCCGACTCAATAAAATTTCCTTGAAGCGGAGGAGAAAACTTACTCTGTTGATGAAATGCCTTGGCAAACTACAATTTTGAATGTGACAATTTATTTACTTCTTCAATAATTTAGCATAATTTTTCCATGGAACACAGTAATATACTCATATTGTCCCAGCAACAGAGTTTTTTTCGAATTGTTTTCAGTTGGTTTATTTTGTGCAATATATTGAAGTGTTTGTTATGAATTACTGTTTTCAGAGGAGTGTTTACCATAATGGCTTTGATTTCCTTGTTTGGGTAAAATAGAAGCATCCTTCCTTTTCAGCACCCTGCCCCCAACTCTGTGTCTCTCTGTCCCCATCACTATTACTCTCTCTCTCTCTCTCTCCCTCTCTTTCTCNAACTTACTCTGTTGATGAAATGCCTTGGCAAACTACAATTTTGAATGTGACAATTTATTTACTTCTTCAATAATTTAGCATAATTTTTCCATGGAACACAGTAATATACTCATATTGTCCCAGCAACAGAGTTTTTTTCGAATTGTTTTCAGTTGGTTTATTTTGTGCAATAATATTGAAGTGTTTGTTATGAATTACTGTTTTCAGAGGAGTGTTTACCATAATGGCTTTGATTTCCTTGTTTGGGTAAAATAGAAGCATCCTTCCTTTTCAGCACCCTGCCCCCATCTCTGTGCCTCTCTGTCCCCATCACTATTTCTCTCTCTCTCTCTCTTTCAAATTTTCTCTCTCTGTGTGTGTGCCTTTGTCTGTATATATCTCGTTCTTCTCAAGCAAGCAAGATATGAAAGCCACGTTGTTTCTATTTTCTGTACTTTCCCCTAACCAGGAAGCCTGATTTCTAGGTCTTTAATACTCTAATTCCTACACTTGTTTCTAGCAGCTTCCGTCGGTACAAAGATTACCATTTGTGTTGAAAAAACGATGATTTATCTAATTTAGCCTTCTAGAAAATAACCTGGTTAAATGTTTGAAAACAATGAGCAAAAAGATGATTGTAAAAAAGATGAACGTATGATTGAAAAGAAGTGCCTTGCACACACAAGAAAGTGGATTGGTTTTCCAAAATGCCTTAATAACACAAAATCTTATAAAATGAAAATTCCACGGAAAATTATAATAACATCAATTGTGGAAAAATATAAGGCTGGGAAGGTTAGAATGGTAATGATGTAAAGATATTCAAAGAATCCAAGCATCAGAAGCGCTCTTAGGCAAAAAATGAAAGGCTTGAGAAGAAGTGTTTAGACTATAAGTAGCGCTCATGCACAGGGATATTGTAGGAGGCTTCCAAACTGGAAAACATGGGGTAGGCTGCAATAGCATGAAGCCTTTCTGCAAAAGTATAAATGAGGAGATGTGGAATGCGTTTGTCACAGAAGTACGAAGAGAGGAACGATGAAGCCATTTCCAAATTATTTTATTCTTTTATAGAGCTTTTATCTGACAGCAGCTATCGTTCGTATTAGTAGCTCATCTTTTACAGCCCTATTTGTTATGTTATGATATAATTCCTAACTTGGTAACAAAACAAACAGCATTGGCATATATAAATGCAGTACACCGTCGATGAGCGATTCGTTGAGTGTGTCAGATAGTGTATCAGTTAGATATAATGGTGACCTAATGGCCATTAAATCTCTGAAAGAAAATAAATTAATTTCTCCGCAGTTTTCCTGCATGGTGTAATGAATGTTTTTCATTTGTAGCCACATGCCCCGTTCCCTTAACAATATATTGTTCTTATTAAGTAGTTTATAATTATTATTTTTTTAAATTTTTATTTGATATTTCTGTTTAGCTGACAACGTCGTTGGTGTAGCAAAAGGAAAGGGTAACGTGAAAGAAAGCGATTTGCAGACAACGTCGCAGCCTAAGAAGACCACGGAGGCGAAAACAAAGACGGTCGCTGCTCCTATTACTACCAGGAAAGCAGTTGTCAAAACTCAACCACCACTAACAGAAAAACCTAAAACTTGCTCGAAATATCTCAAATCAAGATGCCATTATAAATGTGAAGTTGTTAGTCCAAGTCTCTATCGTTGTATTTGCCCGAAAGGATACGAGAAAGGTCTTTACGGAATTTGCAGGGGTAATTATTTACGCACCGTTTTTAAGGGTATCAGACTGATTAGTTAGGGTTTTCTGTCATAATAGCATAAGGATCATAAACGCATTTATCTATCTAACAGCTGTGTGCAAAATCTATTCCACTTCAGTAACAACAGAATGAATATTGGGTTTTCGTTGTTACTTTTGATACTATGAGGCACCAGTAGCTGATTAAGGTTTGTAATCCAGGTAGCAACAGACCATAGATATTATCTTCTTTTCTTTAACCCATCTTTGCCCCAGCATTTAGTTACCTAATTTCTGTTATCAATCTACATCGACAGCCCTAGGTAAAAAACCTCTTCTGATCTCTTCCTTCAGTATTTCCGGTAATCAACATGAAACCACTTAAAAAATTGAGAATAAAACCAGTGTTTCTTGTTTGAAATGTTTTATAATTGATAAAAGTTTACATATATTTTGTTTTCTTAAAGCGCAAAAGCAGTACTTTTTATCCTATTTAGTAATATGTTTGTGTTCAGGGATTGGAGAACACTGTACTATAAACAACATTCCTTTCTTGTAACCTTTTAAATTAAGGTAAAAAAATAGAGTCAAATATGGTTTTGCTCGAAAACTGTCAATAGTTAGACTTAGAGATTGGGTAAGTAAGGAAAAAACACAGGGCTACGTTTTTGGTGTTAATCTTTAGTACACGACATAGTCTGTTAATATTAATCAGGAACTACAAGTATGATTATAATATAATATAATGTAATATAATATTATATTATATTATATTATATTTTTTTTTATTAAATTATATTATATTATATTATATTATATTATATTATATTATATTATATTATATTATATTATATTAAATTATATTATATTATGCAATACAATACAATAAAGCAATGCAATAAAATAAAAAAATACAGTAGAATGCAGTACAATACAATTTGATGAAGCACTGCAATAAAAAAAATACAGTGGAATGCGATACAATACAATTTAATGAAGCAATGCAATAAAATACAGTGTAATACCTTACAATGCAATACAGTGCAATGCAATGCAATCCAGTGCAATGCAATGCAATCCAATACAATACAATAATTTTAGAGATAATGTAGGGGCCAATTGTGACTTCTATTAGTTCATATGGTCAGATCCGTACATCATTACAACTTTGTTGATAGGTGAAGAATCTTTAGGTTAAATAAAGATTACATTATATCATATTTAACACATTGCTTTTACTAAAGGGACAAGTGTTAGAATATTTTAAGCGACTCTACATTTTGTTTTTCTTTTTTGTAGATACAAACGAATGTTGGGCAGGTCGAAAATGCTTTAATCCTGGTGAATCTTGCTTTAACACGTACGGGTCACACAAATGCGTCAGTTTCAAATGCCCAAAGGGCTACAGGCAGTTTCGACATGGGTAAGAAAAATTAAACACTTCTTAGTTTCGTGACTATGGTAGAATGCTGGGCTGATATCCAGCTGTATATAATTGCCAATTATTTGAAGAGTTTTGAAGCGAGAATTTGACGTGGCTTTTTTCTCTTCCAGAACATCTTTCTCTCTTATGACAATCGTGCTTTTTTCGCCAGTAACAAGACCGGTTGCTTGAGGCTCATTTGAAGTCCCCATTTTTGGTACCTTATTTTGATAAACAGGCAGGTGTCGAGTTAAATTACACTTTCTGCTGTAAGATCGTAATGCAAAACCTCACCAGACAACAATGGTATTAACTTCATATTTTCATATATTCTAAGTATTGGTATTACGTATTACCAATTTTTAAATTGATTGTGTGTGTGTGTGTGTGTGTGTGTGTGTGTGTGTGTGTGTGTGCGCGCCCTGTAGTTACTTTCTTTGATTATGCATGATTGTAGTTAGTTTCAAATTACAAAATTATATAATGTTGTCTTTGTTTATTTCTGAACACAAGTAAACAGTGATTAATAATGATGTTTTCTTATGCAGTAAATTTTTCTGAGTGAAATCCGGTACCTGGTAATACCCGCTGATTTGCTACCCATTTTTAACCCATATTCCGTCGGCACTTATTATTGAAAGATAAAATATGACAGAACTTCCTTACATAATCGATTTATGAAAAAATCATAGAATCAGAGCAGTTTTTGTAAGTTAACGAACGATATGGGGTTTCCTTTTTCTTGGTGTGTATTTAAAGCGTCTTTTTTACCAAAGAAAGTAGGCAATCATATAAAATTAATTTGGTTCTTTTTTTCATCATAGATACTGTGAGAAACGATGTCAACCCAAAAAACTAGGGTACTGCCGAATGGAATATATACGATACCACAAGATACCATTGTATAATGGTATCAAAGCCAATTCGGAGTTCCTGACCTTACGTGTTCAACGGTTTGTGCTGCCTCGAGTAATTCGTACAACATTTTATTTTGAGAAACCAACGAGTCTATTCAAACTGGTAAAATCTCAACATTCGGCAAAACTTATGACGGCAAAAACTGCCGAGCCGGACAGTGGCGTAATTACTATAATATCACATGTGTTTGACAATAGAAGTCGCTTGATTTGTGTAACGAAATTTATTGTATACTATGACGTTGGAAGTTATAGGTTTTGATTTGTATTTGAGGCTCCAAGTTAAAGGAAGCCGGACTATTTACTTATTTAGTGTAGTGTTTTTCAGTGAAGATGTGGTTTTAAGAGCATGGAAGTAGTATATCTTGGTACAACTAGACTATTTCTATTGTGTATAAGTGTAGTGAATACTTTAGATGTTAAAGAGAGTCGTGTTTTTGATTGGAGAAAAAAGGAAGTCAAGCTGTTTTTTTATCTGTTAGTGTGCTAAATATGTCAACTATATGAGATAAGTAAAGTATTTGATTGAGCACATTTAGAAACTTATTTTGTTCATGGAGATCTGTAATTGCGGGCTAAATTGCGGCCTGAACTGCTGGCTAATTTTGCGGACATGTTTTAAAACTCTGGTTTTGAAGGTAAAAGCCTACTGTAATTTTATTATTTAAGATATTTTTTAGTGTGGAATGTAAGCTCAAATATTACATTTTTCAGGCCATTGCCATGATTGGTTTGTGGACAGACAGACTATTATGTACCTGTACCTCTGGGTTTCGTCCTGGGATGAAATTATAGGGAGGGAGTCGAGATGAGAAATATACAAATGCTCTGAGACTAGTTGTGAGAACCGTTAAATTTGATCGATGGAGATTTACGATAGAGATTTACGGTAGATTAAGACTAACATATGCGAGTCTCAAAAAGTGTTCTACTTGATAAATCGAAAAAAGTGTTTTGGTTATTGCCACTGCCCACTATTTCCAAACATGTATGACATCTTTGAGGTGTTGAACATACATTTTTGTTTGCTATGGATTTCAGAATTGGTACATTTAAAGTTATAGCCTGTCATGTTTTATTTAAAGACACAGAAAGGATTTGACAAAGATACGTGCATAGCAAAATCAGAATATTGAAAATACTTATTACAAGTTATATAACAGACTTGCAGGGTTAGGGTTGTGACCGTAAGCTTCAGAAAATGACAAATATTTCTGATATCTCTCTTGGTTTGCTTAATTGTCTGGACAAACTAGAATCTCGTATTTTACATTTTAATGAATCATGTTCGTTACAGTATCTGTCAGCATACTAATTGTTTCCGGGAACCAAACAGATTATTTTAATATATGTCTTGACATTGGTATTACGAAATTTCCTGTATATGTAATGTTATCTGTGTTCGATAATCATCGACATAAACGTAGTATTTATATCACGAATAAGGACTCTTGTATCAATTTGTTTTCTTATATTTTTAAGTTATATAATTACCGTACATAGTATGGTTGTTGTTTTTTATTTCAGCAAAGCCTCTTTTCTTTTATGCTCTGGGGTTTTTGGGATCATCGTAAGGTTAGTTTTTCTAATGGAAGTCCAATCAATACTTACTACCTTTCTTTATTGAGCTTTCTTTTTGCAAACTATACAAGGTAACAGATACCCCTTTGCTACCCTTCACCATAATATATCTCTCAATGCTACCCCAATTCGTAGTGAAGTCTGTAACCATTGTCAAAAAGAATTCATAGTTGACTGCTGGACAGAACAGAGAGAGTTACCAAACAGAACTTAGCGAGCACCAGTTGGGAAGGTTTTGAATGGAGTCCAGAAATTCACGGCAATGAAAACCGTGCTTAAATAGGCACTTTAAAACTAGCCAAATGCGATACAACTTGCCACATTATCTTTATTGAAATAATTTTTTCAGTGGCCATGTCTCAACATCCGTCTCAGGGTGTGGGTATTTGTTTACTATGAACTGCCTTGTTATTTAATGAGGATCTCCTTTGATTTTTGCGCGCTTGCATTCATTCACTGTTTTAAATCAGCGTCACCCATGAACTAGTGACCCGTTTAAAATTTCAAAAGTTGGAAAAGCACACCAGCTTTCCCGTTTAAAATTACAAAAGCTACGTAAGCGCTCCGAGGACAATTAGAGTTATTTCGAAATTCCTCTTACCAAGTAGTTTATTCATTTTTTCCAAAAAACAGACATTCTGAAAAGTATGTGTTTTGACGAAATCACTTGGGTGTGACTGAAATACTTCACAGGTGTCATGTGACTGCTACATTTTTTTAATTTGTAATTAGTGCGTATAAAATTTGACATTAGCAATATTGTACTTCGTGACTTACGTAAAAGCTGTATTGTCGTTATTGCAAACTAAAAAAAAGACACAGGCTATGCCTGATATAAAGCAGAACGTTCGTTTTTGTAGAGTTGGATGGTTTAGTGGAATGTTTGATCATGCTTTTACGCAGACGTTTGGTGCCATTTGCTTTTATGATAAGGAAATGCATGAACAAACATTTGATGATTCATTTATTGTTCTTTTCAGTGATGCCCATGTTATAAAACAGCTTCATGAGGATTCTTGTTCATTGTTAAATGGTAAAAAAACGCCAATAAAAAATATCCCTTGTGGTAAAACTTAAACGCGAAGACTTTAACGAAGCATTGTTTGTTTAGAGAAAGACCTGAAACGGTAAGCTGCGAATAATTAACAACGCAAAAGTAACACGCTTTTATTATCTGAAATTTTCGGGAAAGCTAGACTGAATAAAATTCGCTCGAGTCTCGGAGAATTTGTTTTCATTTAACGAGTTTTAAGTTATTTGATGACATCAATAACTATCAGTAACTTTGTTTAAAAATGCAAGTTTTTTCATTACTTTGTTGTACGTAGGCAATATGATGAAGTTAAGCTTAAAGTTATATTTTTGAGGGAGATATCGTACGATTCATGGTAATTGCTAACACTCGTGTTTTGAGTTAATGCCATGGGGTTATATGAAGGCTATTTATTTCTTTTGGGTTCTCACCACTTCTGTATCTATGATTTCTGTAGGCATTGCTTTATATTTTTGGATTTGGGAGATAGTATAAACAGTATCTTCTAATTCATGTAGATTTACAGTTAAATACTCTGACTGGTGTACTAGGGATTTTTTGTAATTGTTTGTAGTTGATAAATATCAATGCAATTGTATTCTGCCAAAAAAAGAAGATATTTCATGCAGCTTTTTTATTGAATACACTACTAGTCGCGGTGAGATAAATAATAAATCTCGTACACAGATTTGGAAAATATTTGCAAGTAAAATAAAGAGACCTCTACTGGTGAGATTCAAACCCTCTGCAACAAGGTTACCTTGGAATTTTATTACGCCTGAGTTGGAATACTCCTGGGCAACATTTTATTCGCCCAGCTTTTAGTAGTTAGCACTCTCAATATAAGTATATTACAGGGATTAATAAGTCGTATTTTTTAAAAGTACCGCATCCTTTCTACCAAAGGCGTTTTGATGTGCATGAAGTATCATTTTACGTTGATGAATTTATTAGAAGGAAAAACACCGTAATTGCTCATTCTTCCTTGTTACCATTCTCTAAATTCCTTTTCTTTAGGAGTTCTGGCTAAGTGGTCACTGGGAATAAAAATTGAAAAGTATTTTAGTTCAAACGATTAAAGACACACTCAAAAATATTAAGGTTTATCTATGTACTCTAACTCGTATTCAAAATACTGGGCTTACTTAAAAATATATATGAATGGATTTTTTATTTCAAAGCATATAAACCCCGTATGGTATGTTTGCGTAAACTCTTCAGTATATTTATATGTTTGCATGTGTAAGGCAATAACTTTCACTTTCGGAACAAAAAAGTCTGGGATGATAGCATGTTTGCTTCAACTTCAGTATGTTTGTATGTTGGAGACAGTATTTTTTTTTTCGGGGCAAATAAGTCCAGCATGGTATCATGTTTGCGTAAGCTCTTCCTAGGTAACACTTTGACCTTTCCAGCAAACGTTTCACTGGAAGACAAGACAGTATAACTAAGAAATAGGGTAACTTAACAAACTAACGTTGGGCCGTGTATATTGGAGCACCTTTTAAGTGCAGGTTAATTTAAAACGGGTAAACGTTATTAAAACTAATGTGGAGAATGAATTGCAGTTGAGACTTAAGAATGAACTAAATGTCTAACTTTACAACAGACTGTAGATTGTATCATGACAAGCTTATAGTCTTGCTCTTTTGGCTTTTTAAAAAACTATTTCTAGTTGGAAACAATTAACATAGCTGATATTACCCCTAAGCATTTTCTTGGAATCCTAAATCTCTTCCAGCCATATTCGTCGTCATGATCATCATCCTTTTTTCTCCTTTTCAATCCATGTTATCGTGTTGGGGATTTTTTAATCTTTTTTGTCAACAGTAATGCCCTGTTCTGCCTATCCTGATTGTGCAGCCATTTCATCTTAATGCCCCCCTCCCCCTGCATATTTTCAGTCCATTATTCACGAGACCTTCCTCCTTTATTTTCAATTTTAAGGTCTTTTTGACTGGCCATTGCTTTTTTTGTGGAGAAGATGACCATACGTATAGGGACAGGTTTGTTGATCTTCAAAACAATATCGTTATCATGTTCACTACAGATGTCATTCCTCTTCCTATTCAACAATGAAACCCCCATGATCCTACGTAGCATCTTCATTTCTGTTGTTGCTGACATGTTTTCCTCCTCCTTCCACTCCTCCTCTCTCTGATGCTGTTTTCCCATTGATCTGGGATCAGCAGATTGAGTCATTCTTCTCCACCGGCTCCGGGCTACCACAGTTTCTGCCCTTCTTGTGTGCGTCTCCACCTTCTTCCTAATCATCTATAACTCTGCATCATACAAAAACATTAGGCATGTCATCATGCCGCAGATTTTTTGTTCAGTTTCTCAGCATATTTTTCTCATGTATTTTGTTAGTGAACTGTTCACAATTGAGCCAAAGGGTATTAATTCTTGTTCTGACAATTTTTGACCTGACATTCTTGAAAATTTCTGCAATTCAAGGGAATTTATCCTCTCAAATTGGGCGTTGTCATATTTCTAGCAAGGATATCATTTGGATGATGGACCTGAAGACAGAAATTTTGCCGGAAAAGACATTCATCGTTTTACTGTACATAAATGTCATACTGTTTCTTCAGCAACACCCAAAAGACGTTTTGTTTGCAAAGATCCTGGCTTAATGTTTGGTATGAAAGAGTTGTCTTAAAGCAGTTCCAAACATTGTTGGTTACCGGTAATTGTCTTCTGAGCATATCAAAGATGGCAAGGGCGCTTTTGTTTTGTAATCCAAATTGGGGATGTTTTTGTCCACACAAGGGATCAACAATTGTCATGGATTTTGAAATTTCTTTCTTGTTATCAGAACCTTTTTAATTCATGCTTATCAAACCTGTCTCGAAAAGGTGTATCTCGGTAAAGATTATTTCACTATCTTTTTCACGGATTATGGTTGCCTTTTCTATAAATTACTGTCGGGAAATGGCACAAAGGCTGTTTTTATTGATCGTTGAGCTGGACTGCAGGCCATACTGTTACAACCCTGTATGCTCTTTTCTTACGCCATGTTTCAGAAACGGAAACACATTACGAGATTTTTTATCAAAATTTAGTTAAAGAAAGTAAAATTTAACTTTTTAAACTTCTGAACAGAGAAATGTCAGTCATGTTTACTTCATTACCTACCCCTTTATGACAGTCCCAATTTGAAGGTTGTGGTAATTCTGTGCTTAAACATCTCAGATCGGAATAAAGTGCCTCTTGGTACAATCTTTCTATGTCTAAGTTACAAACTATATTTGGATATCGTTTCATTAGAGCTTCAGCTGCTGATATTGCTGCTGAAGGTACCTCGGTTTCAAGCAGAGATGTCAAGTAATGCAACTGCTGTAAAAGAGATGTACGCCTCCCACATAGATTTAGTGGGTGTTTTTTCGTGTCGTTAGTCACTTTTGACTTCTCGTAGACTGACTTGCCAGAGTTAAATGACACAGTGAAAGGAGTCATCAACTACTCAAATATTGAATGCAACGAAAGAACACAAAATTTGGAAAGAGATGATCGCCAACATGATCATCAAGGCCAATAGAAGAGAATATTTCGTTTTCAACGTTAAAGATGTACTTTTTGAAAACTATGTAGGAGTTTCTTATCGGTAGCAACTTCTACGTTCTTAAGCGTAACAAGTCCAATTTATCAAACGGGGAAAGACGTGAAAGTAGTCAGAAAATCTGGAGTTGCATTACGAAAGCTATCAGAAAATTCAAACCATGGGATAAATAAAGAGGAGAAGGAGGAATAGAACAGAATTGTAAATCATTACTAGCTATGTTCAACGCAGCACAACATTACCAAAACCATTTTTTCGCATATCTGACATTAAGTGATGTGTATAACGATGAAAAGTATTTCTGTCGTTGCAATAGAATTTCTTCAAATACCCCTCAGATTTTCATTCAATGGTTAAATTTTGAAAGTTTTCTTAGTGTTTGATTTGGTGAGTTATATCAAAGTTCAAGAACATTGCAAAACTAAATACATGTTAATATTTCTTCCTCCCGAAAAGTAAAAAAGTTCTGCGGCATTTGTCAGTAAGTTTCTTTCTTTTTTGCTGCCAAACAAGCAAAACACTAAACAAAAAAAGAACAAATCTCTGCNTTAATATTTCTTCCTCCCGAAAAGTAAAAAAGTTCTGCGGCATTTGTCAGTAAGTTTCTTTCTTTTTTGCTGCCAAACAAGCAAAACACTAAACAAAAAAAGAACAAATCTCTGCACTGGCCAAGGTAATAGAATAAATTGAAGTACTTTATTGAGTCTTGGAAGTAGGAAATATTGAGTGAAATTCTGAAACAATTTTAAAGAAATTAATTTTCCGAAATTTGCTCAGGATAGAGTCCTGTAAGTTAATAAATGTTTTCACTATTAACACCAAAAGAGACAGAATTGATTTCTTATTTTCAAAAAATGCAACTTTAACTCTTGCTTTATAACTTACATTTATCATCCGTTGTTTACCAATGTAAAGTTACGGCACCAAATCAACCAACAAAATGCTACATTGGGCTGACCGAAAAAGAGTTTAAACAACGATTCAATGACCACAAGCAGCCCTTCAACAACGAAAAGTACAAAAACAATAGTACGCTATCAGCGTCCGTTTGGAGTTTAAAAGAGCAGAATTTGAAACCTTCTTTTGAGTTGTCAATCGTGAAACGTGTCAAGGCGTATTCAAACTTAATAAAAACGTGCCCATTGTGCCTGCAAGAGAAACTGGAAATCCTTAGTTACGTAAATAAAACTGAATTGCAAAACAAACGAGCCGAAATTGTTTCTAAATGTCACTATATGAATAAGTGTACCCTCGCAAATTTCAAATTAAAAGACTGACAGTAGATAATAAGTTTCTACTGTCTATTCTCTGATCTGTAGTTGCACGCTTTTTGATCCTTTTGTTATCAATAATTGCTCTTCAAAAGATCTGATTACACAATTTTTGGTATAATATCTTTGTAAACAATTTCTTCAAGTGACGATTTATATACAGCTGAGGAGTGTGAAAGACATGAAACTCTGAGTACAGTAAAGTTAGAGTTTTTCTTACTCATATATCTGATTATATGATACCTCTTACGTTTTGATGTGGTAGACCACTGTTGCTGATTTCGTATTCATTTGTTTACATATTGTTGATTTGTTTTATCGTCCACCATATGATAGCTCTAACATTCTTATATTATTGAGCACTATCGATAGCTAATAATTACTTCGATACTGGTATATATAGGTTTTATTATTATTCGTGTACAAAGGTAAGGGTTACCAAGTTTTAGTTTTGCTTACGTGATTAATGGATTGATCCATAAATTTTATTGGCTCAAAAAAGACCTACATAAAAAAACCCGAACCCAGTCTCTTTTCACATTTATTTTATTAAGCATACTGCAAAAATATAAACAAATTCTTCACCTAACAAGAAGCGGAAGGTACCCACCACAACTGCCTTTCTTCTATATTTACATCCAAGCTAGATTTTGCCATAACTTGTCTCTTAGAAGCACAACATTGAAATTTGCATATATTGTAAGACTTATTGCCATTCAATTTTTCTCGTTGTAATGTTTTGTTTTCTAAAAATTGTTTTATCTTTAATCTGGAACTGTGCTTTATAAAGGGTGAAATTTTCGTTGTATGCGAACTCCTTTCTATCGTGTGGCTTTGACCTGTCTGTCACAACTGCCTTTCTTCTATATTTACATCCAAGCTAGATTTTGCCATAACTTGTCTCTTAGAAGCACAACATTGAAATTTGCATATATTGTAAGACTTATTGCCATTCAATTTTTCTCGTTGTAATGTTTTGTTTTCTAAAAATTGTTTTATCTTTAATCTGGAACTGTGCTTTATAAAGGGTGAAATTTTCGTTGTATGCGAACTCCTTTCTATCGTGTGGCTTTGACCTGTCTGTTTATACTTCGTTCTTGACCTCTTGTTCTGGAACCAGGTGTTAATTGTCATTTCGGACAAGCCGATTTCTTGACTGTACTTCTTTTTATCTAAAGAGTCCAAATAATGTTGTTTCAAGAAGATTTGTTCCAACTGATCTCTTTGTTTCTTTGTAATCTTTGTTCGAGTTGTATTTTTTGCTTTCTTTTCTAACAAAAGACGGAAAAGAAGGTAATACTAGAAAAAATGATTTCTTAAATAATAGTTCAATAAAACAATACAGCGACCCAAAAATATGAAGAAAAAAAGCAAAAAATAAAGAAAGTAAAATGCAACTAAAAATTGAAGTGAAATTAATAAAAAAAGAGGAAAGGTTTTGAATTCCAAGGTGATCCCAGATTAGTTCACTCTGTCCCACAANATTTCGTATTCATTTGTTTACATATTGTTGATTTGTTTTATCGTCCACCATATGATAGCTCTAACATTCTTATATTATTGAGCACTATCGATAGCTAATAATTACTTCGATACTGGTATATATAGGTTTTATTATTATTCGTGTACAAAGGTAAGGGTTACCAAGTTTTAGTTTTGCTTACGTGATTAATGGATTGATCCATAAATTTTATTGGCTCAAAAAAGACCTACATAAAAAAACCCGAACCCAGTCTCTTTTCACATTTATTTTATTAAGCATACTGCAAAAATATAAACAAATTCTTCACCTAACAAGAAGCGGAAGGTACCCACCACAACTGCCTTTCTTCTATATTTACATCCAAGCTAGATTTTGCCATAACTTGTCTCTTAGAAGCACAACATTGAAATTTGCATATATTGTAAGACTTATTGCCATTCAATTTTTCTCGTTGTAATGTTTTGTTTTCTAAAAATTGTTTTATCTTTAATCTGGAACTGTGCTTTATAAAGGGTGAAATTTTCGTTGTATGCGAACTCCTTTCTATCGTGTGGCTTTGACCTGTCTGTTTATACTTCGTTCTTGACCTCTTGTTCTGGAACCAGGTGTTAATTGTCATTTCGGACAAGCCGATTTCTTGACTGTACTTCTTTTTATCTAAAGAGTCCAAATAATGTTGTTTCAAGAAGATTTGTTCCAACTGATCTCTTTGTTTCTTTGTAATCTTTGTTCGAGTTGTATTTTTTGCTTTCTTTTCTAACAAAAGACGGAAAAGAAGGTAATACTAGAAAAAATGATTTCTTAAATAATAGTTCAATAAAACAATACAGCGACCCAAAAATATGAAGAAAAAAAGCAAAAAATAAAGAAAGTAAAATGCAACTAAAAATTGAAGTGAAATTAATAAAAAAAGAGGAAAGGTTTTGAATTCCAAGGTGATCCCAGATTAGTTCACTCTGTCCCACAAAGTTGAATTTGCAGTTGTTCAAGCGAAAATGGTTCTTGTAATAATGAAGTAAACGTCAAAGACAATTAATAAAAGTATCAAGTTTAGAGAATAAATATGGTAAATCAAGCTTTTATATATACATATGTGCGTGTGTATATGTAAATATATATATATATATTTATGTGTGTGTATGTCTGTAAATGTATATATATATGTACATGTATGGTAAATAGATATGAATGAATGTATATATATATATGTATGTGTGTATATGTGTAGATCGTTCTGCAGACACGTGTGTCGCTGTCCCCCATAGCTTATTAGTACAGATTGGAGACTCCGATTGCTCGCACTTCAACGAAGATCCCATCAACCGCTATTGACTGGGACTTTGCTAGATATGCGCACACTCAGAAGCAGGGACAAGATTTTCCAACAACGCAAACCTGGAGAAGCAGATATAATGTGTGTACATATATACCTATGTATATAAAAATGCTTTCATCGAGAGAGTAGAAAATGGAAATCATATACTTTTGGCTGCTCCCGAAACCTGAGCAAACTGTCTATTATCATGCCAACGAACAAATATATGCATTAGTGAAACCACGGCAAAATGGCTCATTAATACTAAATTTCAACAATACCCTAAGCCTCAGACGTTTCGTAAGGTACAATATAAGTTAAAGAGACCAAGGGAAAATAATTGGGAGAGCCTAAAGACAAAATACAAAACCAAAACGTATTGACTTTGTGAATCACGATCTCTTCACTCAATACTTTTTTGCTGAGTGTATTCTAAAAATAATTTAGCCAAAAGACGTGCGTTTTGCTAGAAATATTTCATATTTTGATATACCAAACTTCTTCAAAAAATAACAGATCGAAATTTAGAGCCATTTACAAGACTTACCCACATTCTGGAGCTCAGAGCTTAGCACATCGATGTCAAGGATGCCACTAGGTACATTGCAGGGAGAGTTCTGGGAATTAACTGTTGTCATAAGCATATGCTTCTCAATTGTATGCCAGTCACCAGACTTCAAAGCACCGTTTTCTTCTTCATTCCGGTGAGCATTTGGTAATGCCAGTATTTTATCAATTGAGAACGAAAGGCCATGTATTTCCATGTTAAAACGATGGTTAACAATACAACTGATTGATCTACGTTGGTAGATTTCAATTTATATCCAGAATGAACAATGAGGATAGTGTTCTTCACTTTATCAAAGCAAGTCTCCGACAAAGATGTGGCCCGATATTGTAGAGGGTCTTTACGTACATACCGACAAGAGCCCTTTGAGTCCGCCGACTTGTGCGGTTACAACAAAAGCAATTTACTCAACTCCTCAGAGAGGTAATGAGACTGCCGCAAGTTTTTTTACAATGTTAATTCTTAAAACTGTTTTTTACAGAAACATTCTGAATACCATTTTTTGTTTTCAATATTTCTATAGTAATAATGAGCTAGTATATATAAACTTTCGGGGAAAAAGAACAAGTGTCATTGAAACGAAACATTCAACTTCAATAGCCAAACAAAAAGTCTTTCATTTCAGAACATCTGGAACAACTTTCGACGCAGTAAACAAACTATCTATGAAAACCGTCCTATATTTGCAAAATAAGTTGATGTAAAACAAAGAATTTTTATGTGTTAATGTTTGCATCAGTCTGATAATCGTTTCTAAACTATTTTGCCATATTAAGACACCATATTAAAATTTTGCCATTAAAACAGAGAATTGCTATGCGTTTCTAAATTATTTTGGTATATTAAGAAGACCACTGTGCCATTGGTATAACAGGAATTACTATGCGTTAATGTTTTTTGTCGGTCTGGTAACCGTTTCTGAACCATTCCAGTTTATTAAGGAGACTAGCATTCCTATTGTGAAAGAGATATTTGGTAAGAGTGGGTAAATCAACCGCTAAGAAGGTAAAGTTGAATGCAGATTGCAAAGAGGTGTTCATTCACGGTACATTTTGTAAAACGGGTCGGTTTGAATAACAGAAATGCCCGTAAGTCTAAAACATAACTGACGGATACAGAATACTTTTAATGTCGCTTTGCAACAACAATACCTCATCTTATGGTACTTGTGTTATACTTTTAAGAGTTTAATACTGCACAAATAGCATCAAGTATCGCTTTTTTATTAATTAATTTTGTTTTTATTTGCATCTGTGTTACACACACAATATGTAAGACATTGAAGTCAGTAACGGTAAGAAACGGTTATTTTGTTTAATAGGGAAACTTAAACAAGGCTTCTGCCATTCAAAAGCTATTGTCAAGAGATAATGTCATGACAAGGTTATAAAACACGAAACTGTAGAAATTTAACCTTAGTAGAAATAGCTTTAGATGCCTAGGCCAAAGTCTAGAAGGATAACCCAGAATAAAAATGATCAAAATAAAAGCTCTTCGATACATCATCATAATGATCATCATTATTGGGCCGACTGCAATACATTTTATAAATTACAATGTCTGTGAGTGCGGGCTCCCGAGTGCTCTCATTTGTGCATAGTTTGAATAGAATCGCACAGCAAACAATGCAAAAATTTAAATTTATGACCAGAGCACCTTGAAACTATACGCTGAAAATAGGTTACGTTGCTTTACGATAAAACTGTTGGAGCAGCAACCAGGTTCTAGAAAAGGGGCCATATGGGGAGATTTATTAAGACAGAGACCTACCATTAGAAATTGAATAGAACCAGGCAGTGAAGAAGGTTTAAATATTGTGTCAAGACATTTGAAATCTTGCTGAACAAAATCAGGGTTTTTTTTCAATATAACTACTGGAAAATGCAAAGGCAAAAAAATAAGATATTTAAAAAAAAAAGATATTTCGTCAGTTTTGGTCTATCGCAAGAGCTGGTAAGTGATGGGGAGCCCCCATTTGATTCATTCGTATTGACACCATTTCTCCGTAGGTGGAGTGTACAGCATCGCCTTTCCGCCCCCTAATGCCTACAAAGTGTTGGACATGTTGAAGCGGCAGTGAAGCACATAAAAAAGAATGCTCAGTACCAATGTCATCCCAAGTGAATCACTTGATGCCTTGGCTATTGCCAAGGCTTTCCTGAAACGTAAAAATAGCTCCTTTTATTGATACTTCACCTGTGAGTTACTACTTAGTTGCTGATATGAGAGAAAAAAACTGTCAAAAGACGTCACAACAACGTCATAAAACATCATCATCAAACTAGTCGCTTATCTCCTTGCTACCGAGAGACGCATTGTCCGTCCGGAACAAAAGATGTAAGTACTAGAACCGATGAAAGAAAAACGGAACCATCATTGAGAACCTACTACTTCGTAGCACAGCTTACTTAAGTCAATGAGAGAAGATCAAAGAGAATACAAGGAACAAGATGAAAAGAGGGACAGGAACACTGAGCATCCTTAAGAAAAGTTTCTTAGGAAGTTATAGTTATATGAAAAGAAATACAGAAATAGGGTTAAATGGAGAAACATGATGCATAAACCTGTTTCTTGCAAATTACATTATGATGAATACAAAGTTATAAAGAATATTCCTGTGTGTTTGTGTGAATGTTCCAGATTGTAAACAGTGCTCAATATGGATCCTAGAGGGATACATCAGAATAGATTAACAGAAAACCCACAAATTTCTTGTACTCTTGTAAGATTTTTGAAGTATCATGCGAAGGGTAGAGATCGAAGTGTTGACGTTGTTAAATTCTAAGTATCAGAATTAGTTTTTTCTGTTTGTCTGTTCTGATGTATATTTGTGTATATATGTAATCTCTATGTTAAAATTCATCCCTTGTTTATATCTCGTTGTATTTTCCTACCTCCCTTTATCTCTTTTCACAGCATTTCTATTATCTTCGCTCGTGTCTCCATCACACTTCATTTCTCGTTCTCCGCATTCATCATGCAGGTGGGATCTAATCAGTGCTGCTGGGCAACCCTGTCACGTAAATAATCTCGATTTTAAATGCCCGAAATGGTTCACATGGTCATCGATGGATGATCCATGATTTCTGTAATTACTACCCGACCATTCCGCATTCTATGAGAGGGAGGTGGGGGCTGGGGAGGGAATTTCAATATATCAAATTCTCGTCGTCATTACTATCGAAAAGC
Organism: Morbakka virulenta; assembly: GCA_003991215.1. Taxonomy (NCBI): domain Eukaryota; kingdom Metazoa; phylum Cnidaria; class Cubozoa; order Carybdeida; family Carukiidae; genus Morbakka; species Morbakka virulenta. Next base: position 2,748,647 of record RDPX01000044.1, on the reverse strand, counting down.
AATGAATCGTGACGAATAGCGTGCAAGAAATCGAGTGAGGTTTTTAAGTGGTGTTTGTTAAGCCATGATTGTTATTTTTTCAGGCGGTTTCCTTTCAGGTCTTTCAGGGTTTTTCTTTGTAACAGACCTCTATACACGCAGAAGATACTGCGGTTGACAAAAATTTGTCTGTTTCTTCGATTCATTTGTGTTTGTATCTTGTCTACTGAAAGTTTATGTCCTTTTCCCACCCCTTGGTAAAAGCACGACTTTAATTTATAAATGTCCATTTCTATTATTTCAGGCAAGTAAGGTTTTTTTTATTCTTCCGTCATGACTTTCCTCGACATTTCTTGTCACTACCTCACCTTTAATCCTTTTTTTCATAAAAACATTATTTAGAAAAAGTAGCCGTCTACTCTTTGAATTCCCCAGTGTAGCTGTATTTTGGCTTGGTCTCCTGAACACCTCGTCATCTGCAAAAGTACTACAGGTTGTAGGTTAAGGTGGAGACCACATAGTAGATAAACCTAGCTGCAGTACATATTAAAGGTTTTCAACTTATAATCATCCTCGTCTATTTTTGGGACAATTTTGGAAAGGGCTGGCGCAATTCTTCTTTGTGGCTATACTCTATCTTTCCAATCTTATCTAGTATGTTATCAAGTAGACTATCTATATAGGTAAAAGGCGGTAACATTGTTTGCTATATTCAGAGTTAATTTCTATCTAACAATGACCAGGCTTTATATTTCACTTGGACACAATACGATATGCTCTGTTGCATTTCATTCAAGACTTCTACCCTCAACAGTGGCATCCAAGTGTTGTTGCACTGTGGTAACACTTCAACAATTGAACTTCACTGTTAAAAGAACTGCAAAGTTAAAAGTAGGGCCCAGGTGAGCACAGTGTTCCTTTGAATCTACAGGGGCACACTGTTTGTTGAGTACAAAAAAATGGATAAAACATGTCATTCCAGGCTTGGAAAGCCTGCGGTTTTCATCAAAATCACAAAACAAAGTGTTTTTTTGAGGGCAGTGAAAAACCTCAGTCTCAAACTGAGGCTTTTTGTCATTTTCAAGGAAATAGAGGATCGAACATGGCGATGTCTGAGAATTGTTCACACTACT
>RDPX01000044.1:2721345-2732915 GCA_003991215.1 Morbakka virulenta | reverse complement strand
TCACAAGGACATCTCCAGTTATAATGCATGGCAATAGGAATCCACATATATCATTGAATATTGTACAGCTATAAAGAGATTTAAGAGCTCCTGCTAAAAGCTGTAATGCTCAGGTGTGTTGCCAGGTATAAAGACCTTCCTGAAGGTACATTTTTTTTACAGTCAGCAACAACATGGAAAAAGGTTTCTGGTTCAAAGCAGTAAGAGCAAGAAGAAGGTAGACTAAAGTTCCATTTGAATAGATTCTTACAAGTTATCAGAGTGTTATTGAAATAATGAATGGTAAAGGTGAAGATATTTTTAGGCAGCTTACTTGGAACTTCACACCAAAACTTGTTGTATTCTGAAGTGGAATTGTCAAACAGAAACGAGGGAATGGTACCTTCAGTAGTAAGAAGCCTTTGAAAATGCTCCTTGTGTTCTTTAAAGCTTCTTTTGCATTTTTATATATATCATGTTGTATATTGGTACTATTGCTTGTGTTTTTCCACAATGTTTGGATATTTTCATGTGGTGATAACTTCAGAGCATTATGGGTGACAGTTTATCACTATAGAAGTTTTGTGGTGGGTAGCTGCAAGTTGAGTCCAAATTGATTTTTGGAAAGAATAATGGAGCTAAGAATGGCACATATAGGCAGGTCAAGCCACTGGCATATGTATTTAGAGACCAGGTTGTTGAGAAACATATGAAACAGTAAGGTGCCAGGAATATTTGAGAGAGAAAGTTAATTATATAGGCACAGTTTTTGTTTTGGATGCGTAGGTAAAGAATCAATTTGTTTTAGAAGATCTTCTGAAACAGACAGAAGCTTAAATTTGTGAGATTCATTGGTGATTACACTCATGGAAATGCCTGAGATAGTTAAAGACATCTCCCATGGCTGCAGGAGGTACTGTTAATAATGATGATAATAATGATAATAATAATAATAATACTACTACTAATAATAATAATCATAATAACAATAATAATTAAAAAAAAAGGAAATGCTGTTAGCCTATGATCATTTGTTATGATTCGCCTCTCAGCATAAAAATCCGGTGATAACAACAGCCAGACACACATTGTAAAAATAATAATAATAATAATAATAATAATAGGTACAATGCATGGAAATATATCTTAGTACTAGCACCAAGAATGCTACAATACCAGACTTGTGCTAGTACTAAGATATCTTTCCATGTATTGTCAGCTGCCAGGCTAGGAGTGGGGAGTGCTGTAGTCATGAGTTGTTGTCATGCAACAACAACTGCTTCAGCAACTTGCCTTTCCTCACTTGTTGTGAGGTGCCACATGCAAGGTTGAAGTGATGTTACCACTTTAATTTAGTTATATATTTTTTCTCACTCTTGTGGCTGTGGTAAACGTGCCTGCATTCAACTTTCCTGGCTTGTTGCTAGTGTTGAATGTGGGTTTTTTCACCCATCCATCCCTCAGTGGTGTGTAACCACTCGATAATAATAGATATAATGATAGATGCCCATTGGCACACATTACAAATTTATTGTTGTTTTTGTCACCAAACAGGGGAATAACAAATATCTAGTCTAAATTCAATGCTCCAATACCAGACTTACTAGAAGTACTAAGATATATTTCTATGTATTGTAAGCTATTAGACAAGGAGTGGGGAGTGCTGTAGTCATGAGTTGTTGTCATAGAACAACAACAACCAATTAAGTAATGTGCCTTTCATCACTGATTGTTGGGTGGCACTTGCAAGTTTAAAGTGGTTACCATTTTTATTTGCTTTTTTATTTTATCCCACTCTTGTGGCTACAGAACATGTGCCTGCATTCAACTTTCCTGGCCTGTTGCTGGGTGCTGAATGTGGGTTTTTCACCCATCCCTCACTAGATAGTGTGTAACTACATGATAATAATAGAAATAATAGTAATAACCTAAGTACTTTCCAAAGAAATTACAACTGCCTTTTATGCAGCTTTATTAAATTAGGTCGATACAGGATATTCCGGTCATTGTTTACATAGCCACATGATTGTTTACCACAAGAATATAATTTTTATTTAATTATACAATTTATATAATTCTATATGTAATTTTACTATTTATACATTTGAAGGTCTTTCTTTTATTTAGCAACCATTTTCTTAGAAAAAAATATTATAGCTGCTTTGTCACTTAAATATTTTGTTTGTTCTTTTGATTTAGAGAGTCAGAATTTCAGACTGCTTACCCTGCTGATGTAGTCCTCTTTGAAGGCATTCTAGTGCTTTACCACAAGGTGGTCAGAAATCTGATGGATCTTAAAGTTTTTGTAGATACTGATAGTGACACACGATTAGCAAGAAGAGGTAAAAGTATAAAATCCACTTCTTCATGCACAAAGTCATTGCTTGAAATTTTGATGTGGTATTGTACAAGAAACTTTAGTTTTGTTAAATTTTCCACATCCCTTTTAAAAAGATTTTAACGTATTTATTCTTTAATATAACACACAGATATATATATATATTAGGTAATTTAAACTTTGGTTATCTCATGAAAGATAATGTTGGAACTCAAAAACAAATAAGAAATGCTATGGCAATACATTTGCAAAAAAAAAGAAGGTCAAGAAAAAACAAAAAAAGAAGGACATCCCTGGTGGGGAATTGAACCCCAGTCTCTCATGTAACAGGTGGGGATACTCACCACTATACTACCAAGGACTTGTAAGGTCAAGGAGATTACTTTGTAATAAATAAACTTTCTTCATTTCAAAAAAAGTTTTAATATTTTATTTTTGTTTTGGAATTTACTTATATTTTTCTAATATATTTATAATTTGAAATTTTTCTACATTTGATTTTATTCAAATCTTTGACTGGGGGCCTCCTTCACCTTGAAAATGGGATTTGTTGCCCCCTAATGCCCCAGAATATGACCACTGAGGTCAGCCTTTTATGTCTCAGATCCTCCCCTGGATAAAAATAGACTTACACTTCAAGTTTCAGCTTCCTAGGTTCAGTAGTTTTCTCATAAATTTACTTCAAAGAGACTTCAAATTAGCTGGTGTATTTAATAAATACACCAGCTAATTTTTTTTGTACCTTTCTTACATGCATACAGTGTTACTGGTTTATGCATTTTTGTTATCTCTGTTTTTTATTTTATTCTACTATTAATTAGAAAAGGACAATGTATTGCTTGATTGAGTCAGAGATTACTTTTGAGGGCTGACTGTACCACTGTGTTCTTTTGAAGAGTAAACAATATAGTAAACTAGGTACCCTTTATTTTAGTCATTACTAAGCAGCAAAAAAGTCAGATTTTTTAATTTCAACACAGCATTTGTATTGACAATAAAGCTACTGGATATTTCCTGGTCTCCCCTGCTGCCTCTCACTGTGTCTCTGACTGAAGAAAAGCCATCAAAATAGACTGCAGGACATTTTGAAAAATATGCCTATCTCCCCTGAAATACACTATAATATACATTTTTTTCAGCATTATGATAACCTAGTGTAATTATTTTTCAGTATAACTTTGCCACATATCTGTTGCATTTTAGGCAAGTTAGCTTTTTCTTGTTTATATTTTCTAAACAAAGTATGCAAAGCACACTAACTCCTTCCATTGCACTGAGTAAAATATTGCAGATTGTATAGACCTCAATACCTGCAACTTCTCCCCTAAAAATTGGTTTGATGTTGGAGAATTTTCAGCTGATTGCTCTTCTCTGGTTACTTTTTGCACTCTCTTAGACGTGTTTGTGTGTGTAGTAGAAAGATGGATCAGTTTATTGGTGTGCTTGTTCTGCTTGTCTCCCATTCTATTTATATGAGAAAAGGAAAGGAATGGGGTACCTCACTCTGCCTGTTTATCTGTCTGTCTGTCTAACTCTGTTTCCCCCCCCCCCTCTTTTCCTCTATCTGTCATTCTCTGTTTNAAAGGAAAGGAATGGGGTACCTCACTTTGCCTGTTTTTTGTCTGTCTGTCTACTCTGTTTCCCCCCCCCCCTCTCTTCCTCTATCTGTCATTCTCTGTTTCTGCTATTTATCTATCTATCGATCGATCGATCTATCTATCTATCTATCTATCTATCTATCTATCTATCTATCTATCTATATCTATCTATCCATCTATCTATCTATCATTCATCCAACTACCTGTCTGGCTGGCTGGCTGGCTATGTCGGCCTGTCTTTCTACCTCATTACCAACCTATTATTTTACCATTGTCGATCCCGATCTTACCCCCCCCCCCTTTTTTTTTGTTGCACTGTTTAATAATTTTATCTTCTTGTTACCCATGGTAGTTTCTGTAAGATGTTCGAATTAAGTCAAGTGATCTAAATCTTCGATTCCCTTGTGAATTTTACTTTGAAAAGCTCCCTTGAATACTAAGATTTATTTAATGAACCGTCTTTAAATACTATTTGGCCACTCACCAGATTTCTGCGTGCATTGTCAGAGCAGTACATATGAAGAAATATTATTTTGGTTAATTGTTTTTCCTGTTTTTTTGGACAAAACTGTTTAATCCGATCGGTGAAAAGAAGGAACTCGATGTTCAAATTGGTCTGTACTGCTAGAAAGGCAAAAAAATATCCCAAAATGGACTGGAATTTGAATGGTGGTAACTATCGTCTTTCACCCTGTTTGACTTTTTATATTTTTTTATTTCATAGGTTTCTATAACAAAAGCTATATGTAAAGCCAAGTTAAAGGAGAGAAAGTGGTTTTCTTTACCCACTCTAGAGTGTGCAGCGTTTGTTATGAAGTCTCGAATAATCATATTGAATTTTTAGTTTTTAGGCAAGGACGTAAACTATTTAATATATTAAAAACAAAGTCAGCAGGTTCTTTAAGTTAGAAATTGTTTCCCAAACCGTTCTCTGATTTTTGTAATGAAAAATAAATGAACAGTTTAACGCTGATTTACAACGAAAATGTTTTAAATGGTTCAAAGAGGATGCAGGAGGTTTCAATTTGATTTTACCGAGACTCGTGGTTCGGGCTATTCATGGCACGTGGCGTAGTTGAAGTGGGATACATATGAACATTAAAGACCTGTACCGAAACAAAAAAGGCCTTAAGAATATATTGTTGTCTTATACAGTTAAAAGCTGCATTGATGGAGAATAGGGAGACCAGCTGATAGTATGTAAGTTTAGAAATAACTTTAGACCATAAAGAAACGAGACTTCAAAGAAGATGCATTTTATCGGTCAAGTGATAGGGCGTATAGAAACGAAGAGGTATACCATGAAAGGAAAACGAAAACGAAGAAGATTGCTGAAGTCAAGAAATGTCACCATGGCTCAAATCGCTTCTGCTACAAACTACTCTTCTTTGGGTAGCAGGATACGAGACCGTTCATGACATTTACAGAAACAAAGAGAACAACGTTGGTGCTATTTATCCACAATGCTATTTTACAATTAAAGTTTAATGGGCAGCCAGGAGATCATGCCAAGGCAACCACTATAAGATAAGAAAGAACCTTAGATAGACCACCGAGAAACATGATTTCAAGAAAGATACGTTTCTCAGGTCATTCTTCCAGGAGGGTTGTGTGGGGTGTGTGGGAGAAGTATATTGGAACCAGAAAATGAAGGAACTTAAAGTAAGGAAAAACTACTGATATGGTTGCAAGAAACAGTGCTTAATTGGCATCAGATGTTTTGACTGAGGCAGTTTAGGCTTCTGGCAAAGTAGGATGCCATCCTCTTATAATAATCGCAGTAATGATCACATTGCAAAAAACGATAATATTTCAGAAAAACATTTAACTCCTGTTAGTAACCAACTATTTGTTATTAATGGTTACGAACCACACAGGTCATAATGCTACAAGATGCATAGAACTGTGAAGATATGACCCATAAAGAAAGAAAAAAGATACATATAAAAGAACAAGGTTAAGCCAAGAGATAAGAGTTAACCAACGCCATAAGGCATTCATATCATAAGATAGGAAAGCACTCAGATAAGATAGGAAAGCACTCAGATCACAAATAGTTCCACCGTCTTGCAGTCCGAGGAAAAAATCTACAACAATAGAAAGATTTATTACAACGAGTGACGACAATTGGACGGGGATGAAAACTTTGAGAGAGACAACTCACACCAGATGCTACAAACTAAGTTGGTGCCAGCAAAGAAAGCTCATGAGAAGATTTGCAGTGTTAATACCTATAGAAAAGACTAAGACAAACCACATTCCTTCGATGAGACAAAGGTGAAGAGTAACAGCAAGATTTGGACTTATAAGATTACAAACACGTCTTTGAACACGATCAAGATAAGATGATGGAACACCTGATATGGCAACAGTACTCCATACAAGGGCTAATGGTCAATTTATAAAGATACAAGATGGCCTCAGGTGTAACGTTATTTCTAGTACGATGAAAAGAACTAACCCTTAACGCTATGAGAAGACTTGCAATGCTAGTAATGCGAGCGTTAATGGAATACTAATGAGTTTAATTGAACATAACTTGACACGCATTTTACAATCTGTAACTACACCCTGGAGGTCAGCAGTGGAGCGAGATCTTCTAAATCCGTATTCAACATCAGCAAAGAGACCGAAGTTCTGCAAGAATCCTACCAGTACATTGTTAATAATTCGTTCAGACTTTACTAATGACGGAAAGGAGACCTTCAGGTGGATGTTTTCGAGGAGCAGATAGGTCACCAGCATTCAAGACAGAGATAACATTAAAAAATTTACAGTATGGCGGAAAACAAGATTCCAATAGGCAAAGTTTAAAAAGTTTGGACAGCATGGAAGATAGCTGAGAAGCACAGTCTTTCAAAACAACTATCGGAATCAAATGTGGACCATGAGCTTTAGAATGATCAAGCCCATGAATAATCTTTGCAACCAGCCTTGGATTTTTAATGACAGAGACCACAACTTGATCAAACTATGAAGGGAAATCTGGCAAAAAAACACCAGTGTCATTTAAAGAGAAACTGTTGGGGAAAATCTAGCAAAAGTATTAGCCTTTTCTCTTTAATGACAAATAAAATCGAAAACCATCAAGCAGTGGAGGGATAATCAACTCGCTAGAACTCCAAAAATTACTGAAAATCTTCCATAAATTTCGACTTTCAAGGCTTTTAGAGTCGAAATATATTCTCGAACTCGCTCACCATAACGAGATTTAAGGATCACAAATACCCTTTTACTAGCGTTGCCAGTCCGTCTAAAAGAAACCCGAGATTTCATAGTTCCATCGTGTTAAAACTGAATATGGAAATGATTACGACGAGCAGTGGCAGAAGAACAGTGAACATTGAACCATTAAGAAAAATGAAGTTTGACTTTCTAACTACGACAAGGTACAAATTTTTCAATACCAACTTGTACCCATTCCGTAAATTCAGCTGCATCATCAGAAGCTGATTTTCTGAAGACTAATTCCCATAAAATCTCACCAAGAAAGAGATAAAATCCATGCCAGTCAGCCTGTCCAATTTTAAAAGGCTTGGGGTGATAAGGCTTTTCAACAAGATTTTGGACGTTAACCTCTACAATGACAACAGCACGATCAGAAGATCCACAAGGAGGTAAAGGTAGAACTTTACAATGCTTTGAAACAGAAGTCAAAAGAAGATCTAAAAGAGAAGCTTCTCCTTATTCTAAATCAGGAGACCTTGTGACAAAGTTGTAAGTAACCTCTCTAGTTTTAGGTTTAGGTTTCCAATTTATTCTATGTTGAGGTATTATATGAGTAACGATAAAAGGAGTTTTATTTCAAAGGAGTTTATATTCGTAATTGTAATAAATTCGGTTTTGCTTCAGTGCGTTGTCGCTGTCCGCCATTTTTAAGAAGGATGAAGAAACATGCCGTGCTTGATACAATGTCGAAATCAGGGGAAAATAGAAAACATACTTCTTTTGTCATCAAGACAAAGGCGTCGCTAACTTAGTCGACCCCTGAGAAATTGAAAGGCCCAATACTAGCTTTTGTTGGAGTTCTTGGCCGAAATACTGCTTAATTTTCAAATAATGACAGCATTTGTTGTGGAAACATAGGTACTTGCCGATAGTAAGTCTTAGATAAAAATTACCATCAATGCTACATAAGTTGATGTTTGAAAAAACCGAATGAATCACCTTGCCCTTAAAACTAGATTGAAATCCCCTTGAAATCTCAGTCATAGAGATTGAGGGTCGATGGTCGTTTCCATGACTTCTTGATTAATTTTGGATTCTGGTCTGTGAAGGTATATTTAGGAGTGAACTGAAACTGAAAAAAAATGAGAGAGAGAGAGAGAGAGACAGACAGACAGACAGACACACGCACACACACACGCGTACACACAGAGACCGACAGAGAAGGAGGAAAAGGGAGAAAGAAGGCAATTCATCAGTAACGGTATACTATTCTTCTTTACCCATTTAGTTCTCCGGGATACTTCAGAACACGACAGAGATATTGATAAAGTTCTAAATCTTTATACAAAGTTCGTTAAGCAATCTTTTGAAGAATTTACTTTACCGGTAGGTTGTTGGTCACAGTAGATTTATCTTGTTTGTTAAGACTTGTAGCTGAAAATCCATGGTTCGAGGGGGAATTTTAGCCTGTGATGTTGGAAAGAAAGCAAATCCTTTCCAAATGCATAGAAATTCACTCACCATCTCGCGGGTATAGGAGCCCAATTTTTGACAGTTTCGTCATCCGACTTACAGTTATGTATTGCAGTTTATCTTTGCCATCATAGTCATTATGGCACGCTGTATTTCGTAGCCCACATAATACCTCTTTTATAACTGCATCCCACTTAACTTGAATTATCTTACGATATAATCCAAGGTCGAAATTATCACCAGTAGGACACCGGATACTTAAATTGCCCCCGTAAAGATTCGGGGTTATACCAACTCATTGATCTGCGTGTTCTCCAGGCGCTTGGGCCATCGGTCACGTAGATATTGGAATTAAGGGTTTTGAATTTAATATTTACCGTTCAGGATCTATGGACCAGTTTCAGAGTCATACAAACCAACTAGTACTATGGTTAAGCTAGAAATTTAACGCTTGAGAAATAGTACCTCAGTTAAACCTTAACTATAGTTATTATGTGATACGCTTAAAGATAATCAAACAGTTCATCAGTCAGGTAGAGACCTGGATAAACGGCTGAGGGTAAATTCACAAAAACCCGTATCATAAACAAAATAGCATTATTTTAATTAGATTAAATATTTATAATATGATAACTCCACATTGCCTGTAGGGTTTATGTTCCTGATTGCCCCGTCCTATTCAGTTTCGAAAATGTTTACATATTATACATATATATATATATATAAGATATTGTATTTGATATTGATACAGCAAGTAGTTAAGAGTGGAGTATCAGTCGAAATAGGAAAAATAAAAAAGTTCACTGTCAGCAATGGTTGGCCTAAACTGAGCAATTTTCACCCGTTAAAGTGACCACTTTCACACAGGTTTTCTCTGGTTTCTCTTGTTTCTTTAGCTGAGGTATGTTAGGTCATTTCAGTACCTTTCTTTTGTTTTTTTTCTACAACAACGCATATCAACTTCTCATACTTATTTGCCGTTTCAAATAGTTTGCCGGAAGGTAGCACTTTGAAATAAATACAAAATTAATACTCTGAACCTTCTATACTAACGTGTAACATTTACGCGAGACTGGGTAATGACATCAAGACACATTTTGTGGGGTGTAACGCAGCTTTAAATGAAAAGTTGAAGATTTGAGTTTTAAGGCTTGGTGCTGAAAAGCTATTTGTAGACTGAAGTTACAATGGGATAGAAGAATTAGCTTTGGTTAACAATGGAAATAGGTGTTTTGACTTGATTCTTCACGTTCTTGGCTATTAACAATTACATTTTTAGGGGACTAAACAAAGGAGGTACATTTTTGCTTTTTCATCAATTGCTGATTTTTTATTATATTTTTTTCAGACTAAGAAATATGCTGATGTCATCATACCCAGAGGCGCAGACAACACGGGTAGGGGAAATACATTTTTTATCAATGAATGGAAACAACACTGAAGTGAAAAAAACCAACATGAAATTCAAGTCTTTCTGTGTTTCCAATCGATACTGCTCTCGTACTTCTCCCCATACCATTTATTTTATCCACAAAAGTGACATTGCATATTGCAGAGATTTTGTAAATGAGCAGCTCTTAGAGGTAGTCGTCGTTGTTGAGAGGGTCGGCTTTTTGTACTTTCCAAGTCTCCAATGAGCTTTTTCATTTGTTGGCCATTCATTAATGGCATTAGATCATACACAGTATCAAACCTGGTTGATTTAGTGTAAAGGTTCCTTAGCCAAACAATATCAGCAAATAGACAGGATTGACAACACAAGAAAGGAACTGTGCATACAGTGATTTACCAAATGGGTCAGCTAAACTTCAGTATATGAGCATGCCGCAAAGATGATGATGATGGTGGTGATGATGATGATAAAGATGATGATAATGATGATAGTGATAATGACGCTTGTTCGTAACTGTTTATACAACAACTTCAACAAAATCAGTGGGTTTTTTTACTTTTATTTAAGGAAACGTTTATGCGCCAATGTGAAGTAAATTCCGGTATTTAAATAAATTACCATCAACTTCTTAAGACCAGACTGCATGGTCACATATTTTACGTTTTCCATATATTTTGGCTACAAGCCATTGAAATATTTCATGCAATTGATCATACAATCGCCATGAAACCAGCATTTCGTGCAGGATAAAATCCAAATTCTTCACACGAGACAGAAATAACGGAAATGAAATTTAGCAGTACAAAAGGGCACTAAGTAATAGGATTCAAGTAAATTCCCAGTCTTTTCATTTTCCCCTTATCAACATTTATTTCCTGTACGGGTGTTCAAAAGGATAATATATTTTATTTTGGAATTGCAAATAAATGCCCCCGCTGCAGTCTAAAAACCCATACCCTGTCTGGAAGTCAAAACATTGCCAACTCCTTACTACCTAAAAATTGGCTGTGGCGATAATGTTGGTAGTAGTGGTAGTACTAGTAGTAGTACTAATAGTAGTAGTAGTAGTAGTAGTAGTAGTAGTAGTAGTAGTAGTGGTGGTGGTAGTAAGAGTAGTAGCAATGGTAGTAGTAATAGTAACAGTAGTAGAAACAGTGGTAGTTGGAATAGTAATAGTGGTACTGTATGAGGAACAGTAATAGTAGTACTGTATTAGGAAGAGTAATAGTAGTAGTAGTAGTAGTAGTAGTAGTAGTGAGAGTAGTAGTAGTAGTAGTAGTAGTAGTAGTAGTAGTAGTAGTAGTAGTAGTAATAGTAGTAGTAGTAATAGTGCTACTGTAGTAGTAGTAATAGTAAGAGTAGTAATAGTAATAGTAGTAATAGTAATAGTGGTACTGTAGTAGTAATAGTAGTAATAGTAGTAGTAGTGGTAGTTGTAGTGGTAGCAATGGTAGTAGTAATAGTAACAGTAGTGGGAACAGTAATAGTAGTACTGTAGTAATAGTAAGAGTAGTAGTAGTAATAGTGGTACTGTAGTAGTAGTAATAGTAGTAATAGTAGTACTGTAGTAGTAGTAATTGTAGTAGTAGTAGTAGTAGTAGTAGTAGTAGTAGTAGTAGTA
>RDPX01000044.1:2704711-2721255 GCA_003991215.1 Morbakka virulenta | reverse complement strand
AAAATTAGTCAAAGCAGTGGTAGTTGGAATAGTAATAGTGGTACTGTATGAGGAACAGTAATAGTAGTACTGTATTAGTAATAGTAGTAGTAGTAGTAGTAGTAGTAGTAGTAGTAGTAGTAGTAGTAGTAGTAGTAGTAGTAGAGTAGTAGTAGTAGTAGTAATAGTAGTAGTAGTAATAGTGCTACTGTAGTAGTAGTAATAGTAAGAGTAGTAATAGTAATAGTAGTAATAGTAATAGTGGTACTGTAGTAGTAATAGTAGTAATAGTAGTAGTAGTGGTAGTTGTAGTGGTAGCAATGGTAGTAGTAATAGTAACAGTAGTGGGAACAGTAATAGTAGTACTGTAGTAATAGTAAGAGTAGTAGTAGTAATAGTGGTACTGTAGTAGTAGTAATAGTAGTAATAGTAGTACTGTAGTAGTAGTAATTGTAGTAGTAGTAGTAGTAGTAGTAGTAGTAGTAGTAGTAGTAATAATAGTAGTAATAATAGTAGTAGAAATAGTAGTAGTTGTAGTAGTAGTGGTAGTTGTAGTGGTAGCAATGGTAGTAATAATAGTAACAGTAGTGGGAACAGTAATAGTAGTACCGTAGTAGTAGTAGTAGTAGTAGTAGTAGTAGTAGTAGTAGTAGTAGTAGTAGTAGTAGTAGTAGTAGTAGTAGTAGTAGTAGTAGTAGTAATAGTCACATAGTCACACTTACAGTGACACTGAATGCTGCTGAAGCAAGCTAACAAATCTCATTTACTTTCTGAAACAAATATTCTGGAAATATTCTTCTTAACTTACCTAGTTGGTACGCACAGTAAACTTAAAAGCAGAGCGCCTACCACGATCGTCACACACACACACACACACACACACACACACAAATATATATATATATATAAATATATAATTAGTTTTCATTTTGATTTTTCTTTTGATTTTTGTATGTGCTATTAACAACTGAAAAGAAGAGGTGTAATCGACCGATTTACTTTTTAAAAATTATCGTTTTCTTCTACGATCCTAAAAAATTGCTGGTTAAAATGAGAATAACCATACTTTAATTCACAAGCAATCGTTAGAATTCCTAAGAAAACTGCCTATTTCTATTACATCTATTACTGATGAACATTTTTATTTGAAATCCGAACAATTTACACTTAAAGTAATAGAAACAACCCCCAAGAATTCGAAAAGGGTTTTCTGAGGAGGGACCCAGCAACCAGAAGTTAAAATGTAATTAATGGAGAATGGACTTCAGTAAAACTGGGGGAGAGAAATTTTATATATTTTAATATTTACCTGTAGTAGTGTTGCCTATTTTGTACCACATTTTTGTTTTTATAAAAGAGTTTTTTAGTGTTTTTAATGAATTATAGTCTTCTTTTAATCTAAGTGTATTTCTTATATTGATACACTCTATTTATAATATATTTTGTCTTGATGTCTTGGCCAGCCAACTTTTAATGCGTTGTCCTCCTGAATCACCTCTTGTTCAGTAAGATCATATTCAATTAATCGCTTCTGAAATGCTGCTCCCAGTACTTTACAATTATGCTATTTGTGGTAATCTGATCGTAGGGATATCAGTTTGCGACAAATTTGGACCAAAAACGATTTTATAAAGCGGCTTTCCCTTGCACCGGGCAACGGGCTTTATATCCTTCCTTTCCAACTTATTTGATTACTTGCCAAACGTTTCTGTACTTAAGGATTTCGTCCGTTTTACCCGAGGTCACTCACATCTCCGGATGAATATCTTTTCTGTAGGTAAAAGTGGATTGTTTTCAAAAAGATTTACTTGTTTTTTCGTTCATTTTTAAACAGTGGCCATCGACTTAATTGTTCAACATATCAAGGATTTGCTGTCAGGAGCATCAGGATCCGGAAAAAGAGTTCGAGTGAAGTCGGAAAGTGGTACAAGTAACAGCATGAGACCGCATTAAAGCCTTCTTTCGATGCATTCTGAACACAAGTACTTTTCTTCCTTTTTGTAAATGACGGACCCATGACATTAATGGAGAAGTGGTTCCATTTGATCGTGACCCACTTGCTGGCAATTCAGCATGTTGGGTGTCATTGTTGTTGTACATTTTACACTGATTAAACAATCGAAGGAGCACCAAATCTGTCGGTGCTGAGATCATTGATATTAAGGTGTCTAGATTTGATATAAAAGGTTGCATGCTCCACTTTTTCAAAGAAATTTGCTAAATCTCAGATGAAGAAACTTGATAAACTTAAATTTACGATTTGAGTAAATAAAGTTACCAGTGTGAATAATTCTTTCATTGAGATGTTTGAGGACTAAACTGCCGCCGTGTTGCAAAAGGTGGTCAATTAATTTGCCCATGCGTATGGTCGAATGGGGGAAGGAATAAAGGGGAAGAAAAGTCATTCATTTGTTTTTACTATATTATGTATTTGGTTGCACCCATAACTACCGTATAGGTAAAGCCTTTTTCGAATTTTCTTGTTTTACTACCAAGAAGGAAGTGACATGTTGTCAGGGTTGGGTTAGGGTGGGGGAGGGATAATACTCCTGCGAGCTATAAAGCACTTACCTACAACAGATCTTCAATCAGAACTTTGCACGCACAGTTTTGGCCGGAGTGATTAGAAAAGAGCTCGACTCTTTCCCAACATTTTTTGCTTATGAAGTGTTTAATTGAAACTAACAGCAAAACTCGTAGATGTGTTTGTAAGATAAAAGTTGGTTCGAAATTATTTTTGTAATAATGTGAGATATGTAATCAAGAGACAATCGAGGTTTCGTTCTGGATAATGGAGGTAGTACTTGTAGTAGTATGATAATAGTAGTAGTTACAGTAATAGCAACAGCAGCAGCAGCAGTAGTAGTAGTAGTAGTAGTAGTAGTAGTAGTAGTAGTAGTAGCAGTAGTAGTAGTAGTAGCAGCAACAGCAGTAGTAATAGTAGTAGTAGTAGTATTAGCAGTAGCAGCACCGCTACTACTACAACTTTTACTATCACCAAGACTACTATTACCACTACTGTTACCACTATTCTNTGTTTTACTACCAAGAAGGAAGTGACATGTTGTCAGGGTTGGGTTAGGGTGGGGGAGGGATAATACTCCTGCGAGCTATAAAGCACTTACCTACAACAGATCTTCAATCAGAACTTTGCACGCACAGTTTTGGCCGGAGTGATTAGAAAAGAGCTCGACTCTTTCCCAACATTTTTTGCTTATGAAGTGTTTAATTGAAACTAACAGCAAAACTCGTAGATGTGTTTGTAAGATAAAAGTTGGTTCGAAATTATTTTTGTAATAATGTGAGATATGTAATCAAGAGACAATCGAGGTTTCGTTCTGGATAATGGAGGTAGTACTTGTAGTAGTATGATAATAGTAGTAGTTACAGTAATAGCAACAGCAGCAGCAGCAGTAGTAGTAGTAGTAGTAGCAGTAGTAGTAGTAGTAGCAGCAACAGCAGTAGTAATAGTAGTAGTAGTAGTAGTAGTAGTAGTAGTAGTATTAGTAGTAGCAGCACCGCTACTACTACAACTTTTACTATCACCAAGACTACTATTACCACTACTGTTACCACTATTATTATTACTACCAGCCCTCTTACTAACTCCACTACTATTACCACCACTGTGAATATTACTAAGACTATTTTTGCCTGGTACTTGCCGCTCTCGGGATACTATGGATTCACTCTGGGCTGTCATTCTTAAACAACGCCAGGTGTGACTGCACAAGTTAATGTGGAAATTAAAGCCTGTCTTATATCCTTTGCGAGTTAAGTCGGACGTTGGACTTCCCGTTTTACTGGAAGTTGTTTCTCTTCTTTTTTGACTTAGACAGATGGTTTGATCACTCACCCGATTTGAGAAAACCTTTCTGCATTTTCTTTCTCCAAGCCAAATGATAAGAGACTACAGATTTTTCAGTTGTCCAGCCACACGTTCTTTTTGATTATGACACTCGTACAAATTCCATTTTGGCATCACCGGGAGCTATCGTTCTCTAGATCCTAAAAGGGGAGCTGGAACAAGTAGTCACAATTACATTGGCTGGTACGTCTTCTGAAAATGCGTAACTCACCTCCTTTCTTGCCCGATTTACTCTGTCTGCATGCGGTTCCACATTGCTGTACCCAAACGGGTGATCAATGTACATTTGATGTCTTGGTTGCCGCATATTAGCTTGATACCGGCTAGCCTGGAATCCTTTTGCGAATCAGGTCCAATTGTTTTGTATATTTGGCTCAGTAGGTGAATCCAAAATACTGCTGGGTTTTTTTTATCAGAGAATATACTAGTGACAGAGATGCCATGATGGTTGCACAACTATAGCTCCGATTGTTACTCATTTATGCTTCTACTATTACAACTACTGGTACTACTACTATTCTACACCTTCTATTGCTTTTGATGTTACTAGTAACTTAGAATATATTAGGAGTGGGAAAGACTTTGAACAAGTGTAAGGTTCAGGTTGTGTGACGTTAATTACTTTAATAAGCTGTTTTCAAAAGGTGTCACCCGATGTTGTGTGTTAAATGCATCTGGTACCGGTTTGATTTGATGCTTCTGAGATTGATTAATCGATCAAAGTATTTTTGTGCATAAGATATTTATACTCTAAATGTATTTAGTTTGGGGTGGTAGCTGAAGTGTTTAAATTGTATTCCTTTACTTAGTACTATGATAATCCTTTTTATTGAATGAGACACGATTCTTCTAAAAGAATCACTGTATTTGTAATAGGTGGCAATTATAAAGTCTATTGCATTTGCATAATGATCTGGTTTTCAGTTATAATCGTCTTGCAGTTTTATGTTTTTGGTTTCACAAACCGTAGATGATCAAATTAGTGCGACGTTCGAATGAGCATGCCACTTTTCAATGTTGTGTCGGACAGATCACAACGCTTATCTAACAGAGGCTATGTAATTGATTATGACACAATATTTTGCAGTAAACACAAATGGTTTTTACGTTGGATAAGCAAATACTATTTACCTCATAGTATTTGCTTATCCAACGTATATTTACCTCATAGTAACCCTGACACTTAAACGCTTTTACGTGTGACGAGATTCAATGTCAGAACTTGTATTTCAAAGTTGTCGATCTCGTTTTGTCGATGATTATTTTGGGCTACAGAGAGAGCTGGTAAATTCTTAATCATTATCAATGTACTACACAGATTTCTTACCTTTTTCGACCCTTGTTTCCATCCTGTAAGCAGCCGTTTGGAAAACAATGCTTCCTGTAACTTCATATCAAGAATCGTACGTAATAAATATCTAGAAATACGTAAGACATTAAGAACTGAAAAAGCGATTCTTTCCAAGTTAACCCTGCCGTTCGATTTTGATCTCAATAAGAAAAGTAAATAAAAACCACGTGTGGTACATAATAAGCAATATACATAAACAGTAAGTATGCAAGGAATATTCTAATGTATGCAGTTCGTATGTCATTCTCTCGAAGCTGTAACTTCAGATTCGTCAAATGTAGTCTGAGAAGTCACTAATGAATCCCAAAGTACTTACTGTAAATACTCGAGTATTTTTCCTTGCGTATTCACAAAACTCATATATAGTTTTGTAAACTAATTATGATAGTCATTTTCGAAAAAGAATTAAGGCAGATTTTTATCTAGAAATTTGTTATACCTGTACGCCCGCATACCCAAGTGGCTCATCCCCTTTTACGTTACGCAACCGTACACGTTTTGAGAGATACCTCTGTTCGTCACTGTACATGTACTTTGTGGATGCTCCCTCTGACTGAGCAGAGTTTTAAGACACGGTAACTAGCCATGTCACTGGTGTCGTCTTTCCTAGAGCTCAAAGCAAAACAGAAACGCAAGATGATGTAAATTACATTTTTGAAAACGTCGTGTTCTTTTGACATGTTACATGTTATGCTGTGTTGTAACCTATCCAATGGTACTTAGTCATCTTAAAGGTGATAGAATTGAAGTCAGTACTTTTTTTCTCCAGAACTTTTATTGTCCATTATATCAATGTACAGATGGAAAAAATATGATAGTAAGCCGAAAAACAAGTCCCCACTTTCTCTCTGTGGCAGGAATTAATCATGAAAGTTAAATAAGTAACGATAATGATAACAAAAATGAAAATGTTCACTGTTCGTTTCTATTCATTCTTCAATTACTTAGGACTCGGCAGCAATGAGATACATGTCATCGTTCTCTATAAAGACCTTCGTAGATCTTGAACACGCAAACGTAACAGCTGACTACGTGATAAGATAAAACAGAACTTAGTACTTGAATGGTCAAGGCAGACAAACTCCACTGTGACTTCACTTAGCTCAAGTAAAAACTTGTTGCTTACCTGCGTTAGAGACATATTGTAAGAGTCAAAAAGGTAATGTCTGTGTACCTTTTTTTCTAATACGTTTTTATTGGTCATATTTTTTCCGCAATCACCTTAAGCAAAGGTGAAAGCCACTAAAATGCAGAGGATTACTTTTCTTATTTTGATTTATTTCTTTTTCCTTTATAATTTTTGTTGTTGTTTTTTCCCAATTCCGAATTCTATCTCCGAAATCATGTATACGCAAGCTTAATGACAGTTATAAGGGTGAAACCAGTTGGGCGCACTACTTATAGGTATGTAACTAGTGTTCGAACCGCTAACCATATGCATTGTAAGCTTTTGATCCAACCACTCGGCCACTGCTGCTTTACTTGCAGGCATTTAAACTGTTGATTTAGACACTACCACTATAGGCATCCTGCATTGCTCCAGAATTACCGTATTTGAAATGTACTTGATTGCAGAAAATTTGGCCACTTTTAACCTCTTAACAGCCACCAGGATCCTGTTGTTTGATATACGTGACTCTTAAGGGCATCGACCAAACACTAGCGTACCAACACGGCTTGGGTCGAACATAAACGAGGGCATTAATTATCAATAACAGAAGTACACGTCACAGTCTAGGAAGGACAAAGATTTTTAGCGGGAAAGAAAATGTAGAACTGGCCGCTTTTGATTCGAAATAGACAGCCATGCCCATCTCTGGGGTGCTTTTTTTTTCGGTACGCAACATGATTAAAGAGTTTCTGATCATTTTATACCCACAGTATCAGGGCTCTTAATGCCACGTTTAGGACCATGATTTGGTATTGCAGCCAAACACGAAAACAAAATGGGTGTTTCTTAGTACTTAGTGGCAGTCAACAATTTATACCTCTTGTGCCTTACCCTCATGATATTTCCAATATGTACAGGAGAATCAACGTTTTGAAGTCCGATAGAACTGTTTTACAGTTGACACCCAAATGCAAAGTACCCGATAAAATAAGTATCGATTTTGTAGAGTACATATCACCATGTTATTAATAGTTATTTTCCCTATAGACTAAAACACTTGCAGCGGGTATGCATGTTGCCATAATTTTGCCGCACAATATTGACGTTTACTCTACTGGAACGCCTTAAAACACATATGTGGGGACCCATTGAGATTTAATTGTAATTAGGTAGTTGTGGTACTTGTTCGGAGATATTTATTTTCTGTAAAGTGCACCATCAAACCTGGTGCCTTGCTTGAATACTGGTATTAAGAAGTATCTCACGTTTTAGAAACGTCCCAGAGATTACTTCTTTTTTTCGTCTGTATACGTTGCTTTATATGCACTTTTTAAAATCCCAGTTGTACTTGCAGGCGTGGTATGTTCCGTAGGTCTTGTATTGGCATGCAAATTATTTTTAAACTTTGAAGGCTATTGATTAAATTTGCACCTAATATTAGTGCGTACTGAGTTATTAATGGTCAGGTTAATTCCTCCCTACCTTTATTGCTGTACTCCGACTTGAATGTGAAACTATTTGGTACATTTGCTAGTTTTAGCAATGAAAGATTCCAGTTTAAATTTTCTCTCTGCTGTAACTAGTGTACTTGGCATGAAATTTGTATGTGGTGTAGAAATCTTTATAATTTGAAATGTTTTTACAGATGCCAGGAAGCCACAGGCTTATTCTCTTACCTTTTTGAAACGGTGTAGAGTTATAGTGTTTTGTAGATGTGTACAAAATATATATAAGTTGACAAAATTGTACCTACTTATAGGTGCACTGGCAATACTATCTGATATTTGAAGCCGTTTTTTACACTCTACCCCGCTTTTCCTCCTCCCATATCTTTTTTATTTCGTTAACTATTCCCTCCATGTGCTCCTTTCTTTCTGTCCGCCCTATCACATTTTCTTCTACAATTTCACTTTTCCACTGCTCGTTTTCCCTATCTCTTAGAGCTTAATTTTTTCTTTTCCACTCCTTGCCTTTCACCACTTCTTCTCTCACCGCACCTAAATAACCTCCTTAATTGGCGCTTTTCTTTCACAAGTTCATGGTTTTTTTTATTACAGATTACTAATAATAACTGTATGACACCAACTCCGAGTCATTGTAATGTTCTAGCACTTTTCACGTTCCCTTGGTTCAACCATCGAATCAGTGGAATTTTCTTGCCTCTGGTACGTAATACCATCACACTCCTCCTCACTCCTTTCGACCTCCAGCTGCTGTCTTTCTACTCTTTCCGGATTAAACAAGACACCACCCACTCCCCAGTTGTGTGTCGCAACTTTCTCCGGGGTCTTTCACCTCGCTGTTTCCATGGACAAAAAAAACTCAGAAACATAAAATGATTTTCTCTGTTTTAATATATGCTGAATATACTCCTTTTCCTTAAATCTCTGTTACGCTATTGTCAGAATATTTTTGTCAATTATCTCGACGTACTTTAATTAGTCTTTCTCAGAATTCACTGTAGGCACATTTTCCATAATATTTTCAAATATTTTTGAATTTGGCAACCGAAATGCGTTATAACCACTTGACTCGAAACAGTTATAATTGAAAAACAAACTCAGTCGACAACGCAAAACACTCCTACGCTGAACGCACGAGTGTTGGATAAATGATAATGGAAATGCGGATAAACACATTAATGAAAACAATATTCAAAGGTATTATCCAATTTTTATGCTTATTGAATGACTAGGTACATTACCAAAAACTCAGCGTCTTCTATTTAACAGGTGTAATTTTGTACTGCCGTATTGCAAAATTCAAAAGATTTGACCTGTGTTACAAATTACGTACCTTTCCTCTTACTTTGGAGGTGTGCTAACCATTATGCTACTCCATTTTTGAAAAAGAGCTATGAAGCTTAGAAAAAGTGTACTACAGAGACCCAAAATAGCTATATATCTAGACAGATGGATTTATTTTTTACTCGTATTTGAGTCAGCTTATCATAAACACCCCATTTCCCAATCCATTACGATCCATCGTAAGGATAGGTATATAAGTTTAGTTATACATTATTTATATTATCTGAGCTTAATAACTGAAACCGATAAAGATCGAATTTTTACTGTCATTTCGTGATGGATTATTTTACCGAATCCACTTTGATAATTGACATATCCGTCCGAAATCATCCACCATCCTTGTTGCAGAATCGATGTCTTGATGCTATTCACCCCGATGGATGTTTAGAGTTTTGAAGTCTTAAAGCCATGATGCATGAGAGGTCAAGTATACAACTTGTTATTTTACAACAATATGTAAAAACTGGTTCGTCTCGAAGACCTTTAGAAAATGGTCAAACAACTTTATCAGAAATATGAATTTTATAAGTTCTAATATAATGTTACCGTGCGAATGTTGAGCAGTAAGGTCACGGTTCATTCAACCGTTACTTGAAAACACAATAAAACATCCCGATTTTAACAATCTATTGGTTTTCTTTGCTTTCTTTTTCGTAAAAGTTAATGTTTTCAGCTGTTTACCATTCGCAAAAGCAGTTAAATGCTCACTCTACCTTTTGACCTGCAATTTTTATTCGTATCATTTCAGTGCCATTTATCTACCGTCGTGTCGGATAACATCAAAACATACAGCGGTCTCATCCATTGCAGCGATATTTTGGAGGGAAAAATTGTATTGCTAAAATCGCCATTCATATTTGAAAATCACGACTTATTTAACCAGAAGACATTCTGGATCTTCTTGCGATTAAGTTGTTTTACTTCCGACGTGCACCCCTTGTTAGCACATAAAATTCTGAATACGGCAATTACTCACAAATTGCACTTCACTGTCATTCTCCTCAAGATACATATTTTTGACTTGGGCTGCAATAATCTTTCTTGATACATGCATCTATCTTTCACACATTTTCTCCCATTATCATTTGATCCCAACTGATCCTTCTGGCTGTTCCATTCCATAATTCTTTTTCCGTTTACTTTAAACGTTTCTGTGCTTTTCTATTGCTTATATCTTCAGGATATTTCAACATGTCTAACTTTTACTGCCGAGTATAACTTCTTACAAGTTCACCTCTGAGACGTCAATTTTATGTCGAAAAAGTTACAGGCTGGCTTGATTCACGCCATACCATTGTTTCATTTTTGTTTTTCAAAAACGTTCAAGAAAAAGGTAGTGATTCAAATCAAAATCCGAATGAAAGATTCCAATCTATTTAGTTAAAATACCTATTTGGCTTGATGTCTCCATGTCGAAATCTTGCACGGAAAAATTGCAACCAGTTGAAATTTTTTATCTGTTATAAGAGGGCATCATATCTATCAAGGGAGATGGTCACCGTACATTGGAGAGGTGGTACGTCAAGAAGATAATCGACCAGAGGATATACCATGTAATATGATGAACGCGTCGTTGGCGCGTTTGACCCAATCAGCAGTATGCTTATGTATCTGAAGTTCTTTTACTTGTTCCATACTTGTTTACATTGTTCTGATGAAAACAGTACTTTAGCAGTTGTAAACGGGCAAAGGCATTGTGAAAATGGACTGGTTTTTCCTGCTCTTTTCCTTACTTAAAAAATCTTGCGCTTACTACGTCAAAGAAAGTATCAAATTATAAAAACATAGAAATAGTAATAATTGAATCAGATATTGTTGAAAACTCTGAACTTTATGGACTCAGAGGAAACCATAGATGTAAGGGATTTGTTTTTGCTCGGAATGTGTTTGCTTCACTTGTGGGAAGGTCTTTTACTGCTGTTTCCACTATCGAGACAATCATCCCTGCAAAGGAGATTGTGTACCCATGGCAGCTCCTACATCTTCGGTGATTGCTTAAATATCCATGCAATCATTTGAAGCCATAGTGTTATCAACAGCAAACCAAGGGCCCACTGTCTGGGAAAGGTACGTCGACGATGTCTGCAATCATCAAAAAGGAAAACCTACAACGTTTATTTGACAATATCAACAGCCTACACTCAAAAATCATATTCACTGTGGAGACAGACGAACGAAATACCCCTTTTAGATGTCCTAGTCAAGAGGCAAGCAGATTGCAGTATTTCTGTTACCATCTATAGGAAACCAACTCATACAGACCAGTACCTCAATGCATCATCCAGTCTCAGCTCGTAATAGTGCCATCACCACTGTTTGAAAGAGCAAGAAACATTATTTCCAAATCATATGATCTTAGAAAAGAAGAAGGACACCTTCTGGTTCTATTATCCTATGGAAACCATGCTAAGGATGTCCGGAGAGCCTTACACAAAACCACTGGACCTAATAATGAAGATAAGGAACCTCTAAAACGTATGACTGCCTTACGTGAAGAAGACCAGTATGCACCTAAGACAAACTCTCCGACAACACAACATTCAATGCTTCTTCTCCACTACATCTACCTTAAACAAGATGCTGTCAAAACTGAAGAACCCAGTCCCACTTGATGAGAGGAACAACGTAGATTACAGACTGAGATGCAAGGACTGTCCTTCCGCCTACATTGGTGAATCAAAGCCTTCCTTGGGCCAAAGGGAAAAAGAAGAAAAGAGAACTGTTCAAAAAGGCGACACTATGAATCATGGAATAGCACTGCTGGACACAAGATCACACCTTTGACTGGGAAAATAAAAGGATTACAGACAAGGAAATCAACAAAACAACAAGAAAAATAAAGGTAACAATCCAATCACATCAACAGTATATCCTACACCCTTCCACAAATTAATAAACTAAATCTTTCTTGTTTTTAATTTTAGTTCTTTTTTCCTTTAGACCAGGAGTGGGCAACCTTTCTAGAGAGTGGGCCAGACCCTTCAAAAATTTTCTTCACGCGGGCCAAACGTAATAAGAAAAGCGAGAAACAAAGAGAAAAAAACAAAGACAGATTATGTAAACTAACCTCGCTGTCAATATTGCCGTCCTCGCTTCGAAAGTGGGGTGAAACCACACCGGTGTGCCCGTTTATACGCAGTCAAAACTACACCCGTGAAAAATCGCACCGGTGTGTGGCTACCGAAGTGTGACTCACAGTTATCCAAGTGAAAAAGTTTTTCCTGGGCCGTAGGTTGACCACCCCTGCTTTAGACACTTATTCAAATAAGTGCACAACCTATATAAATTACAGGTTGTTTTTAATTCAAAAAATTGTCTTGGGCTTATGCGAAGGTATTCTTTTAATTGAATTCATACGATAGATGTCTGTGGTCATTTGAATACTTTTTGTCATTACTTTTCCGACTGAGTAAAATGATGTGGTACTGTTCAAATGAAGAAATAATATCTGGGTCGACATGTTAGCCGCAAGGAAAAGTGTGAGGAGAAGAGGTTTTTGAAAACTGACTGTTTAAACTGTTGAAAGCTGAAATATTGGGAAAGGTAGCTCAAAAGAAGAATTGATTTTCAAAAAATTGAAAAGAATCTCAAAAGGTGTGAATGACACATGAAATTGCTAGGGAAAAATAGGCAAAATTTTACTTTCTGGTGCAAACTCCACTACAATAACACTAATTTCAACATTGTCATTCTTTACTACCGTACCGTCAGTACTTCGATATGCCTATTTAAATTAACTTCTTTTTAATCATATTACATTTCATTAAATTCAAAGATACAGAATACCTCTTTCAGAAAAAGAACTGTTCCACATGGGATATCAAGGTATTGTGGGGGTGCATTAGAGGAGCAAAAAATAGGGGTGAAAATGCTAATTAAAATTAAAGCGGAAAAAAATATTTGAATAACAGTGATTACTAAATTTAAAAAAATTATTAAAAAATGCAAGGCATGTTAAAAATAGAATGACAAGTGTGTAAAAGACCGTTGTGTATTCCTGCCATTCAAAAATTCTAATTTTCTTTTATCGGACATGAGGCTACTTTGAATAGTTTTGAGTCGACCGTTTAACAATCATTACACGAGATAGAACGCTACTTTATCAGCAAAACTACTGGTTTACATAAACCTGAATTAACTTGCTTGCGGCTCTGTTAGATCAAACGATTTCTTAATGCCTACTGGGATTTAAGATCATTTTCTAGAATAGCTGAAACCGCTAACAAAACACGCAATTACTAAAAATGAGATCAATAGTATCAGCTGGTTTTAACAGAATATCAAAGAATGTAATTCCTCCATACTGCTTCCCTGATGTTCCAGATTGTAAGAACTGATACCCTATGCGGCAACTGATTGACTTTTATCATTGAACTGGAGGCTTTTATTAGGTACTATTCCTACATCAAAACTCCCTATCCTTATGCAGAATATATATAAAATAAATCCCATAATTTCAAACGAATAAATAACAATATACAAACAACTATCTTTACGACGATTTCTTCTTTTTTTCCGAGAACGTCAAGTATAGCACAAAGGTACCTGGTATGAGAAAAAAAATG
Organism: Morbakka virulenta; assembly: GCA_003991215.1. Taxonomy (NCBI): domain Eukaryota; kingdom Metazoa; phylum Cnidaria; class Cubozoa; order Carybdeida; family Carukiidae; genus Morbakka; species Morbakka virulenta. The sequence goes on along the minus strand of RDPX01000044.1, from coordinate 2,707,574 downwards.
TTAAGCTTAAATGTCAAAAGGGTCATGAAGAGCAAAACCTAATTAGCTACCGTGGAAAGCAATGTGACTAATCCTAACATCGAAGGGTTTACGATTGCTGTTATTAACATCAGGCAGTGTGAGTAATGGAGGACACCAATGACCGGAGAAGGTGGAGGAGACGAGCCGAGCGGCCGAACCAACCCGTTTGAAAAGGCCGAAAGGAGAATAAGAATGTGAGTAATACCAACATTCTGGCAAATCTACCAATCTAAATATTCTGAAAAAGATAACTACTAACAATACATTAGCAATGTCACTCCTGTCAATATCCAAACAATATAAAATTTAAATATTCAGATGGTATCACTGCCAAAATCCGGATCTTACTTGTGTCAATATCAGGACAGCGGCACAAATGTCATAACCGGAAAGCAACTTTTTTCTAAATTAGATACAATAGGAACAGTATAAAAAAGTATTTGCATTTTCGTCTTTATTTGCACCACGACTGTGAACTTGGCCTTTCTTTTTAATAATAATAATAATAATAATAATTATAATAAAAAAAACGGGATTTTTCAGCGTTGTTTTTTTATTAAAGGAATAAAATCTGAAGTAAAACAACGTACAATCAACTTGTTACAAGCAGAGTGTTCACATTTACAATTTGCTTATATTTATTTTATCTTAAAAGGAGATGTGCTTGTTTTGTGAATACAAAGTGAGAAAATGGTCCAATTCGTACATAAAGCTCATCATTTAACTTGTAAAAAAACATTGTTAACATTGCTCTCTTGAGCAACTTAACAACAAAATAAATAAAAATGCGCTCAATAGGTCTATTTTCACTTTTTAAAGGTTTATAGTTAAANATAATTATAATAAAAAAAACGGGATTTTTCAGCGTTGTTTTTTTATTAAAGGAATAAAATCTGAAGTAAAACAACGTACAATCAACTTGTTACAAGCAGAGTGTTCACATTTACAATTTGCTTATATTTATTTTATCTTAAAAGGAGATGTGCTTGTTTTGTGAATACAAAGTGAGAAAATGGTCCAATTCGTACATAAAGCTCATCATTTAACTTGTAAAAAAACATTGTTAACATTGCTCTCTTGAGCAACTTAACAACAAAATAAATAAAAATGCGCTCAATAGGTCTATTTTCACTTTTTAAAGGTTTATAGTTAAAAAACCGGGTTCACATAACTACCTTTTGAGCAAAGAATGGATTTGAACCAGAATATACTAATTGATTCTGTCGTCCAAAAGCATTCAGAAATGGAAAAATCTTATCCTCCTGCTCACTTCACTTTCCATGTAAACATAGAAATGGAGAAAAATAGGTACAAGTCTGAATATTAGTTATTAGAAAATGTCTTCTTTTAAAAATACTTTTTATATTCAACCAAACTAAAAGAGATGCTACAAAATTTGCGTAGAAATAAATGAAAACAAAAAGAAAGAGAGAAAACAGAAGACAAAGAATTACTTCAGTCATTTTACAATACCATATATAAAATCGTTGCAAACTGTTCTTATGTGTAATGGATTAGTAACAGTGACAATATGAACACTTCCCTAAATTAAGCTTAGCTTTCCCAGTGCAAATGAATGAATTTTCGGAATAATCGTATACATTAAGATTCAAATCAATCATCAAATAAATCAAAATCTATGAAGTTGTGATTATAATCGTTAGTCACTTTTCCTGGCTTATTTACTTTTATGTTTTTCATATTGTTTACATCAACCATAATTAAAATGTCTTGCTTTTTTAATTGTCCAAAAATTTATTGCGACTAAGACATAGCAGTCTTCATTAATCTTTCAATTTTTAACAATAGGAAAAGTCAATCACTTCAAAACTAAATGATTTGTAAGTTTGGATTTTCATTTTTTAGCAGTTGCACTTGAAGTTGCATGACTTGAATATGTTTTTTGCTGCTGTTTGGTGTATTAGATTGCTCCTTCTTCGCCGATTTACGTTCTTGCAGTTTGATGTTGAAAGATGAAAAAATACTTCTTTCTTCTTAAGGAAATTCTTTTCATCTTCATTCGATAGTTCGAGTACCTTTGAATTAATTTTTACATAATCCTACTCTTATATTCTTCACTGTTGTTATCAGTGTTAGAACTGTATACATATTGCACAAACATATCGCACATTTTATGTAAACATATTCGGGATTTCTTTCCTGAAACAATATACCCTCAGGTACAATTTACTCCATGTTTCAGCTTATAGTTTCATATGAGATACACATTTTTAAAACTCCATCTCTGAACGAAGGTTTACTGACTTGAAGGGGAAAAAATGATTTTACAGGGGTATTGAAACTGACTCCAAAGGATTGTTCTTCATTATATTAACTGGCGTCAGATACAAAAAATCATTAAAACGATAATTTTTTCAAAGTAATGTCTTCTTCAATAACGAAGTGCATACAACCACAGAAATTACTCTTTTATCAGAATATGCAGAAGAATTACAGGGCCAGCACTTAAAGAACAATGACTGTTAATAATGACGTCAAAGTTATATTTCTTTAAACAAGAATTCTACACACACATACAAACACACACACAAACACACACACACACATATATATATATATATATACGATCAGTGCTGCTTGGCAGCCATGTCGCGTAATTCACTTCGATTTTAAATGCCCGAAATGGTTGCCATGGTCATCGGCTGATGTTCCATGATTTCTGTATTTACCACCAGACCATTACTCATTCTTATCACAACATTATTACTCTTCTTTGTCATTCTACTTGCCATATATATCTTTCCATAACAATCATTCTTACTTTCTTTCGTCATTTATCTGCAAAGTTGTGTGTGTGTGTGTGTGTGTGTGTGTGTGTGTG
>RDPX01000044.1:2669122-2703476 GCA_003991215.1 Morbakka virulenta | reverse complement strand
GTGTGTGTGTGTGTGTGTGTGTGTGTGTTGCTTGTTGTGTTGTCGGCTGCTTGTTCATGTATGCGTCATTTCCTTATGGTTATTAATTAGCCAATAGCATCTTTGGCTCTGAGTGTTACACTCTAATATTATATATATATACATACATATGGGACGTAAGGGGCGTAGAGTGCTCAGTCCAGTCTATGACTCTGTCTGGGACAGATCAACCTCCGGGTGAAAGGCGAAATCAAGTAGCTTGTCTGTGACCCACTCTGCGACCTAGTCAGCCTCACCTACTCGTGGTGCAACTGGACAGGAAGTCTAGCGACTTCTGAACCAACTAAGCTCTGACTAGGGAGTAGCAGCCCGAGTTTCTGTTACCGGAGGATGAGCTTCCCGTTAGGTGTAGTGTGTAGGGCACACCGGCGTGTGGAAACGTCCCGACACTCATCAAATTGCTCACCCAGGAATGAGTTAAAAATCCCTCATTGCCTTGTGAGTAGGTATTGGATTACCAAAGGCTAGCCACAACGCTTAAAACTGTGGTTGGCGTCAGCAAAGCCATGCGGCTGTAGAAGAACCTGCCAAATTCAAAGTTATGCGGATCATAAGTCATCAATACATACCGGATTAATCGAGGCCCGGGGTACAAGCGACCGCCACCACCACTGACCAGCAGGGCGGTGCCGGAAAGTGTACTACTGCTGAACAACGACGAAAAGAAAGGAAAAGAAGAGGAGGCAAGAAAAGGAGAGAAAAGCATGTAAAGGGCAAAGCTAGGCAAACGACATTGTGGGTTGTTACATTAAATGTGGGATGGATAATGGAGAGAAGACACATTGATATACTATGCGTCCAAGAATCCACGTGGAAAGGAAGCGAGTCCAGGCAACTTGGGAATGGATGCAAGCTAATATTCCACGGAGAGGACAACAAAAGAAATGGAGTAGGAACTGTGTTGGGGCCTTGCTACACAGAAAGTGTGTTGGGATTATAGAGAAACTCTGACAGAGTGATGAGCTTGAAATTAGATGCAGATGGCACAATACTGAATGTGATTATTGCATATGGACCACAGACGGGTTGCATGCAGAAAGATAAAGACAAGTTTTTAGAGAGACGTGGACCAAATATGCATAAGAATACCTAGAATAGAGAGAAGCGGGATTGGAGCGGATTTCAATGGACACGTTGGAGAAGGGAAAAGAGGGGATGAGGAGGTGATGGGAAGATATGGCTTTGGAAGGAGGGTCGAACGAGCGTGAGTTTCTAAGGAGAGAAGTTGTTTTCTGGCTGCAGAGAATGTAGTCGATCTGATTGAACACAAGTCTAGTCTTTTTGCCTTGTTTGGTGTCCTTGATGTGCCTGTCCAGGTTGTTCGATGCCTGCATGGGTGTTCAAATGCTGTGATACTTGCGAAGAGACCATTGGTAGTTTGGAAGTCCATGAGAGCTTCACCGTTGTGATTAAGGATGCCTTTGCCATACGATCCCATGTTTTCTGCAAGTCCATTTCTGATGTCTTCTGTGGTCAGTTTTCCTGGCTTGGAGTTGAAGTTTCCACATATGAATGTGATCCATCTGCTTGGTCTTTTAATGTTAGATGTTAGTTCTGTGTAGAAGCTGTCCAGCAGAGATGGTTCTTCTTGGGCTTTCTCTGATGTGGGTCCATAGGCATTGACGATTCGTTACGGATGTTGATACTTAGGTCGATGGTAGTGATTCTGTCACTTATGTGTTTGTAGCAAATGAAACTTTCAGACAGCCTTGATACAATGACAAATCCAATTCCGTGGTGAACTGTTTGATTTTGTTGCATGTGGGTGAGTTTGTGACCCGTCTGTAGTGTCTGTTCCCAGTGATCTTTGACCTTGGTTTCTTGGATACAGAGGTCATCTATGTTGTAGCGTTGGCAGTTCACCCCTAGAGTTTGCTTCTTTGAGGCGGTAGCCTTACGTACGAAGTGCCCATGTTCAAACGATTGGGTTATCGTTTTGGTTGTGCATGTGTGCATTCTTGAAGGGTAGACATCTTACTGTGAGGCGAGGGTTTTTCCTTTTACCCCTCACAGCAATGCGGTTGTCAGCTCGCAATCCTCGACAATGCTCGGCTTCCCAACAGTGTTAGTGTTGATACTCCCAGGATGGACCGCTTGGAGTTGGTCATCGTCCCATCCCTGTCGAAGTGTATTCTCTAGTATTTACGGCGACTAAGGAAAACAGTAGTGTCATTGCTACACGTGATTCAGTTTTCAGAGCCATCAGTGGTATATCACAGGAAGGGATGTCAAACATCCCAAATGAGGTTAACAAGACATTATGAGCAAAAGAAGACGTGCTAATTACAAATAAGAGAACAAACTTCGTAGAGCGAAATATGGGTATCTTTAGCTTTCTTAGTCCCACAGAGCGCTCAGTTCAACCTTGGTTGACGAAGCTCAGCGGACGATTATTAGATGACAAAAAGCCTGCACCCGATAGTCAAATCAAGACTGGTCAAAACGTGGCCGACCATTTCGTTTGCCAGTCAAACTGTATTCAAAATTAAGGTCATTTCTATGCATCTCAGAACCGCTGGAAGTACAAGAAATCGAAACATTGTGTACGGAGTTCTCAAGGGATTAATAAAGAGCGAAATTCCGAAATGGAGTTACTGTTTGGATTTTAACGCAAGCAATGGCTGGGTTACTTATTTGTATGGTCGTTCGAGCTTTTCTTGAAGGTCCACTATTACTTCTCGGCCTGCCACCACTCGTGTGATATGGAATTGAATTAGGTCTTTGTTTCATTATAATATTGCTCAGGCTATCTTGAAATAAAACGTACCTGGCAAATTCATAATAAACGTTGGCCAAACTCAAACAAATTTGTTAGCATGAAAAACATTGCTTTGGTTGAGAAAGGAAGTACAAAAGTTTCGAAATGAGGAGTTAATGATAAAACGGCTATAACAGCTACTGTCTCATAAACCTTAGGTGGTCAGATTTTACCTAATCTACACCGGCAAAACAAAACGATCTACATCTTCAGTTTTACTTCAAAAAGAATTCTCTCTTTCATTCAACCCATCACACTAGAGTAATGAAGAAGAAACACTCAATTTGCTGAATAAACTTATCAAGCAAGGTGTAAAAGAAGCAGCTCAAGCTATCCAAAAAACAAGACTCTTTTGACATGGGATGGTTTCAAGGCTTAGGAATGTCAGCTTGTGATGCAAAAGCTGGAGAAGCTTGACATAGTTTCTGTACAGGTGCCAAAAAATTGACCCATTTGTTGCAACCACTACTTCTCACAACAAATCTTGCCAAGTTAGTGAAAGAATCATTTACTGCCGATTTTACCGATTGCATCACCAAGGAATTGTCAAAGAATCTGACAAAATACATTAGCAAAATAAACTCAACCTTACATTATCATCCACCTTGAAACCTTTACATGTAAATTGCATGAATAATATCTATAGCTACCTTAAATTTGATCCCGGAAAAGATATCACTTACAGGGTTTGGAGGGCAACAGGAACCTTGTGCACCATCAACAATGTAAGAGTTGATTTCCCCAAATCAGAATCCTTCCACTAAGCCATGATATGATGAGGATTGACATTTCATTTCTGTTGATTTTTCTGTATCATTTTATCAAAAAGCTTGTGTGAAATAATTTTTAAAAAACATGTATTTCAAATTGGCTCAAGCCACCCTCCACCAAATTTATTCACAGCAAAAGTTTGGTGTGAAATAATCATGTTAAGTATCTGAAATGGTAAAATCTAGCCTCACATTGCATTAAATATCTGGAATAGCAGGAATTCAAAGAAATATTTTGCATAACTCTTTGGGCTTAAAAAGATGGATTATTCATTTCTTGGATCATTAATTTCCAGGAATGATGTAAATCATTATAATAAAAGCTCAGCAAACAAAATGTCTGTCAAGAACAGTATTTGGTTGGAAAAATATCATTCCTGACTGGGCAATATCAGGTGTCCAGTATCTATATCAAGTTCTACAATAAAAAAATATACTATTCTAATGCTATCATATAGTATACAACACTATCCTGTAATATACTAATACCATACTATCTCTCCTCCTCCAGTGCCATATCCTGCCAGAATGTTGGCAATCATGACTTTCCACAGATTCCTGTCCTATGCAGCCTTCAGCAGTTTAACCTTGCTTTTGTTAGTCCATGCTGCTATGCTTCCCATGAATGTGATTCTTGGCCTTCCTTTACCTCAATTCCCCTCAATCTTTCCTGTCAATGTCAACTCTTCTAGCTCCAATTTTCTCATTATGTACCTGAGGGGGTGACAAATGCCTTCTTTGATTGGTGGTTATCAGCTTTCTCTTGCATTTTGTTTCTTTAATAATGTCTTCATTGGTAATGTGCTCTGTCCACAAAACCCTTACAATTATGTGAAGAACCCACATCTCTCTTGCTTCTAGATTCTTTTGTAGGATTGGCATGATAGTCTAGCTTTCACTTCCATAGATAAGCACTGGTATGACATAACAATTGAGAACCCTTAGCCTGGTATCCAAGGATATGGATTGGTTCCTCAGTATGTTAAAGATTCACTGGAATGCCTCCTTTTTTTGTAGCAATTCATCTCTGTATTTCTACCAGACATCTTCCGTCTGATGTAATTGTACTACCAAGATAATTAAATTTATTCACCTGCTGTATATCTTTGCCCACTATTGTTATTTTACAACTAAAATTCTCATGTTTTTTTGCTCACATCCATGCAAAAAGTTTTCTGGTGGTTGATACTAAGACCTCTCATCTCACTTTCTTCTACAACTGTATCCAGTAGTTGTTGCAGCTCCTCTGGAGTATCAGCTGTGAGCATTGTGTCATCAGCATATCTTGTATTATTCATGTTATATCCTCCAATCACAAAGCCACCCTTTTCTTTGATATTTTTTTTTTTTTTTTGTTTTAACGCATTTTTCCCCAGAATTGGTGTTCAGGTGGTCCCTTCCCAGGGACTTTGATTTTGCAGTGATAAATTTCTTTGGCCGGATGCCCTTCCTGACGCCAACCAATGGCTTTTTCTTTTCGCAAAGTTCTAAATTCTCCTCGACAGCTCGGGGAATCGAACCCGGAACTCTTGGTTACTGTGCAGTGCACTAACCACTAAGCCACGGCTCCTCGTATTTTTCGATATTTCTCAAGATTTTTTCACTTTATAATATACTATACTAATAATTTGCTATACTTTATATAATATGCTATCCTATATCATACTGTACAAAAATTGAATATAATAAAGTAAAAAAACAAAACATTGAATAAAAAAATAAATATATCTAATTTATATATTTATAAATTTTCAAATATATTAAATTGTTTATTTAAAAATGTTGGATACAAGTTTTACAATGTTTGCTGAACTAATGAAGGTAATGTTTTACAACTTGAAAGAAAAACCAATTGCAGAAACCTGGGTTTTATAAAAAGTGTGACAGAAGGTGTCTTAGCACTTAATATGCATAAAAATACCAAAACAGAACAAGTTCAAATTATCAATTACTCTCATAAAGACCTGAAATCTTGGGATAAAAACTTGACATTGCTCATGATGACACTTCTGTGTGGACTGTATCATTAGTACGTTTTGCACCGAAATAATATGTTTTCATCCACAAAGGTGTACTTCTCTGTTATAAAAATAGTTATAGTCATTAATAAATTTTAATGCTTATGTTAAACCATACATACTGCTCAAACCTTCTAACATTGAATTATTGGGTAAAATAGATGCTTATTGTGTATCCATCATCATCATACATTTTGCACCACATCTCGAGCTATGGCCTAATATAAAAAAAGTTTTAAATGTGTTCCATGAGAAAATTCTTAATTGTGATTCAGCATCCATCACCCATCAAGTATTGCTCACAGTCAGAAATATCAGCCACACACTACCTATGATCACAACTCTTATTCTTGGCATTGATCACTTCCCTCTTAAAACTGCACCAAATTTCTAACAAAACTCACCTAACAATGTAAGTCCAACAACTCCAGCTATAACCGGCAGAAGAACTCCAATTATTCTTGGTGGAAAAAAACTGTGAACTATATGCTCTGGTTGCACAAATGGCTATAGATAAACACAAAATATCAAACATTATTAAAAATTTCACAAACCAACAAAATGAATTATCGTTTTCAAAGTACTTTTCTTTCAAATTGGTTCTATTCTAAATGCTTCATCATTATGCAAACAGATTCCTGGGCAACAGAGTCAGATACCATACTGGTAAAAATAGAAGAATGCTTAATGTGTATACAGCTCTCTTTCTTTTCATATTCTTTATTTCATAATTAATTGCATATATATACATAGTATAAGTAGCATTTGCTAACAATTTTGTACAGGATGGTATATAGCTGGTTAGTATATTGACCGACTCTTCCAATTAACAGTATTTTTATTTGATTTTGTAGGTTTTATTGAACCCACATGTCCATATGACAAATAAGACAACAACTTGCAATATTAACAAACATCAAACAATAACGAAAAATGGTGGGAGTTCCAAAGAATTTCTTGCTAGGTGATTATGTTCATGATGAAGGCCACTGTTACTTGATTTATGACAAACAACTGAACAGTTACATCAGGTCTCTGACAAGCAGTAGAAAAATGTCTGCTGAGATCAGACAGTGGAAGAAAGAATAACAAACTCCACTTTAACAATGCTCCAATCATGTGAAGGGAGAAAAAAAATATATATATATGGTGAACAAAAAAAATCAAAACTTAGTTTAGAACTGTTAGTTTCATGTTTTGTATAGGCCTACAAAATTTAGATGGCTAGATGGCTAGATGGATAGATAGATAGATAGATAGATAGATAGATAGATAGATAGATAGGCAGATAGATACATAGATAGATAAACAGATAGATCAATTGATAGATATAGATAATAGGGGCTTCCTACTCTTAAACATTGTAGCAAAAAGGCTATTGACAGCTTATTCAATGTAAAAAAGGATAGTTTTGATTGAGTTGAAAAGTACAAATTATTTAGACTTTTGCCCATACACTGGTAGTAAAAATTTCAAGTTATAGGATGCAGGGTTTTACAAACATGATTGTATGATTCTATTGATGAAATGTACAGATCAACAAACTGATAAGATCTCGACATCCCTCCAAATAACATTGAAACAATACAGTTTTGATATTGATATAACTACTAATTTGAAACTGGTAGACTTTTAGATAAAACCTCTAGTTTGGCAAGTGGTGGACATAGCCCCTGTAACAAACCCAATTACAATCTGTTATACATAAACACTTCTTCTGACCATTTACCCAACATTCTCAAAAAATGGATTAGATAATTTTGTAACCACTTTTAGTGATTTAGCTAATGAACCCTGTTTAACAAAGATAAAGAACATTATGGAGATCCCTTGATAAAACCTTATGTCAACCAAAATTAAAGTACAAACCTAAAATAACAAAAAAGTCCAAAAAAATGGCAAAAAACATCATTTGATTCACCATCACCCCCATTTAGTACCACCACAATGACCAATAATCCTCAGAAATTTCTGAGATTGATAAGCATTACCCTAATGAAAATGTGTTTGATAAGGCTTTGGAACACAGTAAAAGTAAGTTATAGCTGCACTGACAACATTGAACAAATCGCAAAAAGCAAAAGTAACAAAATCTTATTGGCAAAAAGACAGGAATCATTAAAGTGTTATTGTCACAACAAAATAATTGTTCAGTCAAAGGACAGTGCCTTATTTTGAATTTTGTTTAGAATGTGCTGTGTAATTTAACACCAACCAGAACATATTTATATTGGGTTTGTGCAGGGTGAGTGGGAAACCCATTATTTTAATCATATTCAAAACTTCAAACATGGGAGGAAGTGATAAGGATGGATCTCAAACAAAAAGGTGTCAGCAGAGACCTGGTGAAGGATAGGATAACTTGGAAGTTGATTTCAAGAAAGAATCCAACACATGCTAGCATGTAAAATGGACATTAAACCAAATATGATGATGATGATAATGATGATTCAAAACTTCAAAAATGTCAAATGAAAATGCCATCCAAGTATTTGTGATGGAAAATTAGTAAAAAAAGATATATAATCTAAACTTGATTGGTTGACTATGTAATCTGCCCCAGCCTACACTTACACCTCTAAATGATGCCTGTTATCCTTACATGAAAAACTACAGATAATAAGCTATCTAAATCCAATACAATTACTCAAGCAATGACATGAATTGATTTCAAGTGCCAGCATGAGAACCCATATATACATCAATGGATTATAAGAGCAAGGATAAGTCTTTTGAGAATTATTAAATGCCCCATTTGTGTGGTATAAGATTGCTTGATAGAAAACCATCTAATTTATCTTTTAAAGTTTACTTATACACATATATTATATACTATAGACAATATCATATATATATCTATATATAAAAAAGTGAGTTTGTCTGTCTGTTTGTCTGTTGAGAAAACTATGAGAAAACTACTGAACCTAGGAAGCTAAAATTTGGAGTGTGAGTCTACCTTTATTTGGAGGAGAATCTGAGATATAAAAGGGTGACCTCAGAGGTCATATTTTAGGGCACTAGGGGGCAGCCTCTCCCATTTTCACAGTGGAGGAGATTATAAATAAATTACAAAATATAAATAAATTCCAAAACAAAAATAAAACATTAAAACGTTTTTTGAAATTAATAAAGTTCATTTACTATAAAGTAGTCTCCTTGACCATACAAGTCCTTGGTAGTATAGTGGTGAGTATCCTTGCCTGTCATGCAAGAGACTGGGGTTTGATTCCCAGCTGAGGAGGTCTTTCTTTTTTTGCTTTTTTTAATCTTCTTTTTTTTTGCCAATGTATTGCCATAGTATTTTTTTTTTGAAGTTCTAACATTATCTTTTGTAAGATTACCAAAGTTTAAATTACCTATTATTTCTGTACCACACTCCAAGTGTCAAGGTAGTTGCAGCTCTTTGAACTGAAATGGTCTACCATCACATTTCTGATTGAGCAATACCTTACAATTATCTTGATAGGGCCTTTTTAGCCTACTAAGTTACACTTTTTTAACCAAGCAATGCTGGGCACTTCTTCTAGTAGGCCACGTTTCATGTATTTTTTAAAACTTTGTAATTGTTACAAAGCAAAATATTAAAACCATTTAAATTGGTGTTGCTGTTAGTCACTTGGGGCGATATTTAATTAACTTATAACAGCTTTACCCCCTTCCCCCAAACCAATTATTGTTGATTAAAAAACTATTGAATTAATGCGTAGACATCAAATCGAGCAGAAAACATAAGAACGTTGAGGCTGAGAAAAATTATCTTGCTCTTATAAAAAGGGGTAGTGTCAAAACTTAAGTTCTGACAGGCTCTTACCAGTATCACAATCCACAACGTGTAATAGACAAAAATCACAGTGCCACCCCCCATCATAATCAAACCAAGAAGCTTGTCTGCGACGTTTGCCTAAAAAAATCCAGAAATAACAATATAAATAAGAACATGATGTAAGTCGAAACAAGTATTTTTGCAGTGGCTTAAATTGCTAAGCAACCACCCGCTCAATAGCTGGAGGCTAACTAAAACCTCAAAACTCAAGAAATGAGACAAAGTTACTTTGCAAACAAGATGCAAACAAACCAAACTAAACCCAAAATAGAATTAGCTTCACTCGTCATGATATGAGCAAGATGTAAACTTTTTAAGTTTATCATAAATACGGCCATGTCAGAAATTACTAGCAACAAATGGGAATGCATCTTTACTTCATTAAAGTATTAAATAAATCTTATTTTAACTTTTCAAAAGCCATCATTTGTAAGCTTTTATTCGTTATAATTTCAGAGTACACAAAGAATTCCTTACAACAATGTTAAAAGATAGTTGGCGAAGCCCAACAACAAGTGACATATGACGACTTAAAAGCTAGGAAATAGGAGTAATGGTTTCAATTATTCAAGTTGTTACTTTACTTATCTCATCGTGTTAGAAGCAGTTTTACAGAAGATATTTATTATTTTTTCATTGTGTGACTAATGATAATTTTCATTGATAACTTCTGATCAAAATACATACCATTTTCAAAAAACTGTCCCTTTGCAATATCTTTCTCCAATGTTTTCTCTGTTTTGTGCAGAGCTCAGAAATTTTCCTAGAATGCTGCTGCTGTTGCATGTAAGCGGGAGACTGGCCTCGCTTTAAACTGCAGCACAAAAAAAAATAAACAAAAAATGATTGTCACATCAACATAACTGAGACCATCATCAGAATTAATTAATTAATTGATCATATTTAGATTTTTCTCCCGATTCATTTTTAGCAGGACACATATGAAAAGATATTTTGTATCGATTTATTCCTACCCTGTGAAATCGTCATGTTGCTCATTACTCGTTTCAGCCATACGAGGCTTGCAGAGGCTTTAACCTCGCCAACAGTCTGAAGAAAAAACAGGTCATTGAGCAAGATGTTAATCCTCCACCTACTATCAGATTATATATTCACCATCTCTGACAATCCCTTTTCTCGAATTGAAGCTCAGTAAACTCAAAGGCAAAGCAGCTTCCACATGTTGAAGCTGACAAAAAGAGTGTGGACCAACGGCAAGCTGACAGAGCACACCAAAACCCAGGTCTACAGAACTTAGGTCTTAAGTATCCTCCTGTTCTGGGGCAAGTCCTCCACCATTAGAGTTCAACAGGAAAGGAAACAAAGTGCATTTCACAGGCGCTGTGTCCATTGCATCCTACGCATCACCTAGGAGGACAAAGTCACAAGTAACAGCGTTCTGGAAATTACATGTACATATCGCTGAAGCAGAAACCTATGCGCTTGGGTGGAGCATTGGGTACGAATGGACGATGGCAGGATTACCAAGGATCTCCTTTATGGTACATCAGCACAAGACAAACGCCCAACAGGCAGAAAGACAGAAAGCCCGAAGGCAAACTGTGTTTCAAAGACCTGTGAAAAAGGAACCTGAAGGACATGAAAGTCACCACGTGAAAAGTGTACCCTCAGATCAAACAGCCTGAAGGTACACTGTGCTCAAAGGCCTGTCCAGTTCTAAAGATACACTTAAATATCAGATTGGTGGAAGTGAGAGAGCAGAAAGAGTCGAAACCAGAGAGACCGTTCGGGAACGGACTTCACCTCGTCTAGTTTAGCACAGAATGCTACTTTTGCATCGACGTTTTTTCGGTAATGCACGACAATCCATCAGACTCATCACTCAGTGAGCGACTCCTCAGTCTCCCGAAGCAGATTGAAGCCTGCTTGTGAACATAAGACAAAAAATTAATTTCAAAGTTTGAAACAATATTTGAATAATCTCTACTCTTGTATCAGTAAGTAATTTTCTGTCTTAAATTCTACTTTTTCGTTTATTTCCTCTGATTTGTGTATGGTTTCTGAAATTTTACCAACAGTAAATTCATTTTTGCTTTTTACACAGTTTCATGTTAATATCTCAAACTTTGTTTTAGTTTAAGTTAAAGTTTATTTATAACAGGGGTTCTGTGATAACGGTATATTTATTTGATGAATGTTAAACAAATATAGAATCATCCTGGACGAAGGTAGGATAGACAATCAAAAGGGTGTTTCTCTTTAGCTCCTTTGAGCAGTAAGGCAATCAAAATAAAAAATTGCATTGGATAAATAAAATTATATAACATAATGCTTTGCCTAAAATAGACATTATATAAATATGAGTATATATATAGATATATAGATATATAGATATATAGATATAGATATATAGATGTATAGATGTATAGATGTGTAGATGTATAGATGTATAGATGTATAGATGTATAGATGTATAGATGTATAGATATATAGATATATAGATATATAGATATATAGGTATATAGAATCCAGCCAACCAAGNTAGATATATAGATATATAGATATATAGATATATAGATATATAGATATATAGATATATAGATATATAGATATATAGATATATAGATATATAGATATATAGATATATAGATATATAGATATATAGATATATAGATATATAGATATATAGATATATAGATATATAGATATATAGATATATAGATATATAGATATATAGATATATAGATATATAGATATATAGATATATAGATATATAGATATATAGATATATAGATATATAGATATATAGATATATAGATATATAGATATATAGATATATAGATATATAGATATATAGATATATAGATATATAGATATATAGATATATAGATATATAGATATATAGATATATAGATATATAGATATATAGATATATAGATATATAGATATATAGATATATAGATATATAGATATATAGATATATAGATATATAGATATATAGATATATAGATATATAGATATATAGATATATAGATATATAGATATATAGATATATAGATATATAGATATATAGATATATAGATATATAGATATATAGATATATAGATATATAGATATATAGATATATAGATATATAGATATATAGATATATAGATATATAGATATATAGATATATAGATATATAGATATATAGATATATAGATATATAGATATATAGATATATAGATATATAGATATATAGATATATAGATATATAGATATATAGATATATAGATATATAGATATATAGATATATAGATATATAGATATATAGATATATAGATATATAGATATATAGATATATAGATATATAGATATATAGATATATAGATATATAGATATATAGATATATAGATATATAGATATATAGATATATAGATATATAGATATATAGATATATAGATATATAGATATATAGATATATAGATATATAGATATATAGATATATAGATATATAGATATATAGATATATAGATATATAGATATATAGATATATAGATATATAGATATATAGATATATAGATATATAGATATATAGATATATAGATATATAGATATATAGATATATAGATATATAGATATATAGATATATAGATATATAGATATATAGATATATAGATATATAGATATATAGATATATAGATATATAGATATATAGATATATAGATATATAGATATATAGATATATAGATATATAGATATATAGATATATAGATATATAGATATATAGATATATAGATATATAGATATATAGATATATAGATATATAGATATATAGATATATAGATATATAGATATATAGATATATAGATATATAGATATATAGATATATAGATATATAGATATATAGATATATAGATATATAGATATATAGATATATAGATATATAGATATATAGATATATAGATATATAGATATATAGATATATAGATATATAGATATATAGATATATAGATATATAGATATATAGATATATAGATATATAGATATATAGATATATAGATATATAGATATATAGATATATAGATATATAGATATATAGATATATAGATATATAGATATATAGATATATAGATATATAGATATATAGATATATAGATATATAGATATATAGATATATAGATATATAGATATATAGATATATAGATATATAGATATATCGATATAGATATATAGATATATAGATGTATAGATGTATAGATGTGTAGATGTATAAATGTATAGATGTATAGATATATAGATATATAGATGTATAGATGTATAGATATATAGATATATAGATATATAGATGTATAGGTATATAGAATCCAGCCAACCAAGGGACAAATGTGCATTGGTTGAAAGATTTATTACAACGAGGAACAAAAACTGCATAAGGATGGAGACGTTGGGGTAAGCAAATCATAAATGGCATGCAAACTCAGCTGGTACCTGAGAGTAAAGCTCATCAGAATACTTCTCATCATAACACCTAAACATTAATAACAAAAATATTAATTTCAAAAATTGTAATGATGATAACATTAGACAAAGTAATTAACAATAACTATCATTAAAATTATTGATGATAATAATAGTGAGAAAAAAAGGTAATTGATAAATAAACTTAAACTGTTCATTTTTAAAATATACTAAAATTAGTTTTACCAAATTCCTTTGAACTACAGGTTATACCATTAGTAACAATCGTCTAAAGGTGGTAAATCCTGTTAACGTCATGAAACAAACAAAGAGCAGTGTCCCTTGGAAAATCAGCTGGAGCACGTAGATTGTTAGTTTATTTTGGAAGACAGAAATTTTCATTAAATGGCAAAAAAATTCACATCGTATATTTCAATTTCTTATATGGGAACGACGACTGTTGAAACAATGGGGCTAGCCAATTGTAAATACATAGAGTACATATAGTTTTTTATGCTTAGTTCATTTAGCAGGAAAAACCACCTTGAAATGAAATAAAGGTCTTTACTCTTTAAATAACAGCAATTTTCATCATCTGTGTTGCCCACAGTGTCAACTTGATTATACAATGACATGTTAAATCAAACAATTCGATTTAACATAAAACAAAATATATTTGGTGGCTGTATTGGCAGTTCAAGTAGATTATCTGATTGCTAGCCAGGTCTCTCATGACTTTTTCCCCACTCCTGTTGGTGTTCTGCTTTTCTCTTCGTCTCTGCGCCTGGAAGGTAGAATGTAAGGAAGAAGGTAGGAATGGAAGGTAGAATGGAAGGACAAAGTCTTAGAGGAAAGAAGAGGATGATGGTGTTGGATGGCATCAATAATGGAGTGGCCTATGTAAGGAAGAAGACCTAGAAGAATCGCGCACTTATGCGTATATCTTTTGACATAGTTAAACTTTCTTCTCGGCTCACCATCCAAAGAAAGAATGAATTCTACAGGAATTTTATCAAGACCCTCTACCTTTCTTTTACTTAGAGATCTTATTGCTTTCCCTGCTTCTACTGTCAATACTTCTGGACCCTNTCTGGACCCATACCATACTCTTCAACCTCCTCAATAATGTCAAGACGGACTCCTACTAGCTTTTGTTCCCGGTCATACAATTCTTCAATGTATTCTTCCCATCTGTTCTTAATGTCTTACAGTTTCTTCCATCGCGGCTCATGACTGTTATTATCTTCTTCCTTCCTGTGCTTGCTGTTGTAAGATTTCATGATATAGCCCAGGTAGTATCGATCTTTGTCTCCTGATGACGTCCGTGTATATTTTCTTCTCGTCGGGTGGTTGAACCATGGTGGTTGAACCATGATGTCATGATGCAAAGTCGATTTCATGTGCTGACGTTTACCAACATCTTCCCTCCGCTGTTTCTAGTCCCTAGCACATGTCATCCTACCACATTCCTTCTCGACATTCTCCCACCACTGCGATGAGATCTCCAAACACAGCAGTATACTCCTTGTTTGGCATACCATCCAACTTCTCTTTCAACTTCTCAAATAAATCCTCGATGTCTCGATCTTCGTAATCAAAGGTGGGTATTTATATAACCATAATGTTAAGTTCTACTGGATCCGCTTTTAGTCGCACAACCAGCAGTCTATCACTTACAGCAACCACGTCCTTGACAGCCCTTATTGCTTGTTTATTTAGCAGTAAACCAATTTCTCGTTGGCTTTGATCTCAGCCTAGATCAGTCTGTATTCACTACTCCCGGTGTCACGCATATCTTTCCATCTAGTCCCTGTAAGTACCCAAAAGTGCTCGTGATGGAGTCGAGACATTCTGGTTGAACCATTCTCCTCACATTCCAAGTGTCGATCTCCATTGTAGGGGTTTCACAGTATGATGACCTGGGAGTCCCCATTTTCTTCCCTACCGGACGCTGCACCGCCTGTAAGGGTGGAACCGTTGACGTCGTTATCATTTTCTCTCTTTGGATTTGTGGTCATGGTGTCATGGGAGATATACTGAGGAGGCTTCCCGTTGCCTTCCTCAGGGGGACAGCCGGTGCTACACCCCACCCTAAGAGTGACCCGTGACTATGCATTGACCGAATACGGTTGCTTATTTTACTGAAGTCCTCATGCCCACATAAAGTTTTCATGTGATCGTAAAAGACCCGCATACCCGTGTGATTCAATGGATCCTTTCGTACTGCAATATTCACGGTAATGAAGAAGCATTGCAGGAAAGAAAGAAGAAAAAATGAGGAGAAAAAAAAGCAATTAACATACAAGGCAAGTGAAACCCTTGTGAGAAAAAGTAGAGGGAGCCATAAACGATCAGACTATAATCTCAGAGATAGCTACCATCTGGTAGGGCTTTTCCTGCCGAACTGTTCAATATGCTAGAACCTGGGAACAGAAGCTTACTTAACTGACCTATCGTCGCAGGAAAATAACTTTTGGACCCTTTGAGAGCCTTTGGCACAGAACTGTCTTCATTATAGTTACAGGAAACCACATTTGGGTAACGGAGAAGAATGAAGAAGTAACATCTAGCCACTACAAAACGATTTTAATCTCTTGGTGTGAAAATAGTACTGTAAAATAATGGTCCATGTAGGTCGAATACAGATAAACTGGGACTTGGGGGAAAAAGTAGAATAAATGGATGATAACAATTGCATCTAAGATACTGCTGTGCTACTGTAGGTTTAGTACGTAAAAAGGTCCTCAGTTTACTATTCTGAACTTAATACCTGTGCTAAAAAAAATAATGCCCTGTCAGCAGAAGAGCGTGAAGTAAAGTAGCAAGTCTATTTCGCAATTCTCTACACCAATTATAGAAGTTGATAAGAAGTTGAGTGGAACTTGATCATACTGAAATAAAACGAAAATGATATTTGTTAAGAGACCAAAACTACTTTCAGGTATTGAAATATCATTCATTGGATAGAGCCTCTTTAACAACTCACCCTCCATGTTGTGGGTTAGTAATAGCATTAAAGGAATAGATTCTAGTAAAGAAGAAGAGATAGGCGAAAAAAATTCACGGAAAAATAGTCAAAGAAACAAATACAATCACTAATTTAGAAGAACGAAGAAGAAACAGAGAGTGAGGGTGAGAAAAATTGGGGAGAGGTTGAGGAAAGACAAAAGAAGAAAGGGTAGGGTAGGAAAGAAAAAAGGACAGAGAAAAAAACAAAGTATGAAAACTGATAGAGGAAGAAATAAATAAAAACAGACCTTTAACAGGAGGAAGGAAAAGAAGAAGGGAGAAAAAATGTAGAAAGAAAAGAGGAATTACGAAAGGGAAAAAAATCAGTGTTGCTGTGTCAATGTGATGTTGTACATCAGTGAAACGAACCTTTGCTATATCCATGTATCAGAAACTTAATCATCTTTAATATTTATTTACTAAAATTTTTATGCAAAAATGCTTCTAATTCGAGGGAAAAATTCCCATACAAGCACCCTAAAATCCATTTTATTAAACACTTAGCTCCCCATGTTATGTCCAGTTATCATACTGAGTATTAGTGAAGTGTAAAGAGCGCCATATGAAATGGAGATTCGTTGGGCCATTCAGTCGTAGAAGGGAATATTCAGGGAAATGATTATCAAAGGACTTTAAAGAAAGCAAAAGGGGCTTAAGTCTATTGCACTCACGATTGAACGAAACGATTGTAGACACAGTATTTGCAAAGAGCCTCATTCTGGAGGCAGAAAAAGTGCTTTTAACACTGGAAGAAGTGTCAGTAAGGCATACAATTGAAAAATTCTCTAATAACGATGGAAGTAAAAATGATGAATACGATCATGAACGTAGGTTTAACGTTTTCATCAGAGGTATGAAAGACGGCTACTGTACATTAAGCCATTCACAATTTTGTCTTTTCAACTATGTTGGGAAAGGCCCTGTTGTACGTATGAAAGATAACAGACTCCCAGAGAAATTGTCTTCTGGTAAATTACATACCAGGAAAGAGCATTAGCATTAGCTAAATACTGGGAGAGCATATTTTGCCTTCATTTTGCCTCCTAGCATAATTGACCGTGTCAAAGTGAAATACTTAAACAACCAATAGTTTCGAAGATGAATGTTAGGCAAACGATACTGCTCTAAGGATTTTAATACTAGAATTATAGTAAAGCTAGTTGCAGCAGGCTAGGAAGATGCTGTAGATAGCAACTGCCAGGATACAATGAGCTCTCAGCTGCAACCCTTGGAAACAAGTCTGTGTTGTTTCACAGACCACACATTTTAACTAGATATTGGAAAGGGAATCAGTTCAGCTAGAGAGACAGTGAAGCTAAATAAAACATTTAATACTAATTGTGACTATGGATGCCAAAATCTCCTTACCATGCACAAAACTATAGACTGGATTGACAGAGTGAATAGGGTTGTGCGCTATAATATTGTGCCCTTGCAAGATCGAGGTCTACTTGAGGCAGGTCTGGGGCCTAGCGAATACATTGTTACTGTACGAAGCAAACAAATCTCCCAAACCAGGAAAAATACAATCTGAAATGCAACAATATTGGATAAATTTAAAAATTGGTAAATGTAAAGGAAGACATTCCCAATACATCCAGTTCTTTTTTTTCGAAAGTATGCATAAACAAAGGCAGACTACTGCCTTGGTTTATGCTTTCGAAAGAGCAGCCAAGGATCAAATTGCATTTGGACCAGAATGAGCTCAAAATATAGTGTTGCGTTTGGAAGATCTAATGTATCTAAGACATAAATGGGTAGTCGTAAGTATGCATTTACTAAATTTGCTTCAATTAAAACCACAAAATTTAACTCATCTTTCACCTGACGATTAATTAATTTTTCATAAAGGTAATACTCTTAAACAGTCCAAAGACCCTGATTAAAAAAAATAAAGCTACTTTCTCTTTCAGTCATAATCGAAAATTATTTTTATTGACTGCTATGACTTAAGCTTGAAATTTTCTTTAAAAATAATTTCCATGTAAGCATGTAATTTTTGTTACTACATTCCATCGTTAGGAAAAACTAACTAATGCATTTTTCAATTTATTTTCATCAGAATTGAAAATCCCCTTAAATAAAATTAACCTGTATCAAGATCATAACTTTGCTTATAAAAAGATACTATTTCTCAACCTTCCTCTAAATGACAACAGGTCCTTTTTCCTATCACAAAATTCATTTATTTAAAGTGACTATTACAAATATTCTCCCGACCACAAAACAAATTTTCCTCCATTTCCCCAAATTCAGTTACACTAACAATTGCAGCACACATCTTTTGTCCAGTTTTTACACTGAATAACATTCTGGTAGCCAATTTTCAGCAAATTACAAGCCTTAAATATTGCTGTTTATTCCCAGTTAAGCCATCCTAGGAATTTTAGCATGTGAACCAAATCAAAAGGGAGATGTATAGAAATGGTCATTACTACTTCTTCTTTTGCTTCGCCCTTCATTCAACATCTGTCAGTTCGGTCCCTCGACACCCTTTTCTCGACTTGACTCAGTCTTCCCATCCTCCTTCTCCCGCTCCCACTTTTCTCATATCTCGCTCTATGACATTCCTCAGTCTAAGCTTTTGTCCTTCTCTACTCCTCCTTCCTGTCACTGGTGCCTTATATATTGGCTTCAAAATATTGTCATTTTCTCTCCTCATTACATGCCCATGCCATCTTAACCTTGCTTCTCTTGTTTTTTCTGTTATTTTTCTTGCCATCAAAACTATTATGTCATTATTCATCTTGTGTTCATGCATGGAAATTCAGAGTAGCCACCTTAGCATTCTCATCTTCGTCGCTTCTAACATTCTCTCTTCTTCTCTTTTTAAAGATAAAACCTCTAGGCCATGTAGTAGTACTGGTCGTAGCACTGATGTATAGATCTTCATTTTCAGTTTTATTGGCATTCTCGTGTCGCATACTATGCCACTCACTTCTCACCACTTCGCCTAAGCTCCTCCTACTCCTGTCTTAACTTCCTCTTGACATCCCCTTGTTGTTCAATGGGTGTTCCTATGTAGCAGAACGATTCCACTTGCTTAATCTCTTCGCCTTATCTGTCTCTAATGTTGATAGTTATTTTATCACTCTTTCATGATACCATTGTTTCCGTCTTCCTGCTATTCATTTTTAAACCTCTCAATTCCATCGCTCTCTGTCACCTGTGAAAATTTGATTCCAGCTCTTTTCTATTGTCTGCTATTATGGCCAGGCCGTCTGCATACAACACCTCCTCTGGTAGCTCTCTGCTTATGTCCTTCGCTATGGTGTCGACTACCGACTCTGATATCGTAATTTTCCGATTTTCCGGCTAGGCAAATTACTTTGGTCTTGCTGTGGCTGTAGAAGCTGGCGACTACTTTTACCATTTTTTCCGGCGTCACCTCTTTTTCTCAAGCACCAAAGTACTACATCACATAGGAGGCGATGGTCTGCTTTTTCTAGGTCAACGAATGTCATGTACATCGGTTTGTTACCTTCGAGGTATTTTTCCTGCCTCTGTCTGATATGGAACATTGGGTCGGTGGCTCCTTTTCCAGACCTAAATCCACATTGCATATCATCAATATTTCTATTTGCTTTCCAAGTCTCTTGTCGATTGTCCTTTCATAGACTTTCATCACATGTTCTGTAGCCCAGACACGAAAACGAAGGAAGGATCACATGCTTCTTCTTCTTCTTCTTCTTCTTGAAGTCTTGTTCCATCACTAAGACGGGTCGCCCACTTGACACAGTCCGCACTCCTTGTAGTCCTCCGGATCTGCTCCAACTTGCCTCATGTCCTCCCTTACAACATCTCTCCATCTCAGCCTCTGCCTGCCTCTCCTCCTTTTCCCTTGGACTGTCGCCTGCCACGCTTGTTTTATCGGATTCTCTTGCCTCCTCCTCATCACGTGCCAAGACCATTTCAACCTTGCTTCTCTTGTCTTGTCGGATATGTTTGTGACGTCAACAAACCTTCCTAGTTTTGAAAATGGAAATCAAAGAACTGAGTTCCCAATCCTTCAGTATTGCCTCTGCCTCCCATATTTTTTTGAAAACTTCAAATAACCAGTTTATTCCTTCGTCACCCATTGCCATTAGGCTCTCTATCTGCAATCCAGTTGGTCCTGGCGGTTTGCCTTGCTTCATACACTTCATAGCTACCACTTCCTCTCTTCGGATGTTTGTCTCCGGACCCTCTGTTTTTTCAATACTCGGTAAGCGTCCTCTCTTGTTTTCTGTGTTTAGAAGCTTCTGGAGTTATGATTTCCATCTTCTGCATATTTCCACCACTTCTATCAATATCTCTCCTCTCTCGTTCTTTATTACAGCTGTTTCAGTAAGATCTCTCTTTTCTCGGTCCCTTGCCTTTGCTACTTAAAAAACTCTTCTTATTTTCTTTGGTTT
The DNA here is from genome assembly GCA_003991215.1 of Morbakka virulenta. Classification (NCBI taxonomy): domain Eukaryota; kingdom Metazoa; phylum Cnidaria; class Cubozoa; order Carybdeida; family Carukiidae; genus Morbakka; species Morbakka virulenta. The sequence continues at coordinate 2,682,264 of RDPX01000044.1, read as the reverse complement.
CCAACTCAATGTAAAGTTGTTGTAACGCTTATGCTTTCGCTTTTGCGACTGTGGGCTTCGCATTATTCCTCTGTATTTGATAGTTTGAAAGTGATTCTGGGTCTTTATTTCTTTGCCATAGCCTGAAAGCGTCTTTCTTTTTCTTGATTGCTTCTCGTACTTCAGTCTCCCACCACCATTCATCTCTGTTTAAGGGCTTCGGTCCTTTCTTGATCCCACAGGTCCTTTTTGTTTCTTCAATGGTTTGTACATGTATAACATATTTTTCTTCATCACCACAGATTATGGCTACTCCATTTTTTTTCGTCTCTGTTCTGTAGTATATCAACCTGTAGCTATTCCCAATCTCTTTTGCTCAATCACCCTTCCATTTCGTCTCTTGCACACAAAGAACATCTGTCTTTTTCAAATTCATTGAGACAGTTATCTCCCTGCCTTTACCAGTCATAGTCCTACATTCTGGCTTCCTATTCTCCTCCTCAGGTGGCATGTCCTTCCAGAAAATCGACGGTCATGCTTTTCCACAGAGACCTTTGCTATCCTCAGCATCTCTATTTCACTTTTCCCGGTCTAAGTTGGTATGTATTTATGAATGTTAGCCGTCTACGTCCTCTGCCTGTAGAAGCCAAGTCCTCCAGTCTTTCTTTTCTGATCACATATCTTAGAAAGAACAGCTGTCTTCTCCTGATGACTTTTAGAAGCTTCATGCTGTAACCTGCTTGTCTCAAAACTTCGTCGTTAGTTACGTGTTCAGTTCAAAAAACTCTCAACATTCTTAATTTTTTTATTTATTGTCCAGCTTTCACATCCATATGTCAAAACAGGGAAAATATAGCAGTTGAGTACCTTCAACTTTGTGTCCCTTGAGATACTTCTATTCTTCAGAATACCAGACATGCGTTCAAAAGCCTCCTTTGCAATCGCTATCCTTCCTTCTTTTTACTTCAACACCGCTTCTACCATCCGAGCTTAATTTACTTCCAAGGTAGTTGAATCTGTTAACCTCCTGTATCTGCTCACCGTCAACTCTCAAATCACACTTAACCTGGTCTTTCTTTTTGCTGACTGTCATGCAGAACGTTTTCCTCCGATTGATGCTCAGCCCCTTCCTGGCGCTTTCTTCACACACAATATTTAGGATTTCTTGAAGCTCTTCGGCAGAGTCTGCAATAAGTGTGGTGTCATCTCTCTTCTCATGATATGCTCACTATATAAATTGAATAGGTCTAGTTATAGAACAAAACCTTCCCGTGGTCCTCTTTTGATGCTGATGTATTTTCCAATCTCCTTCTGGACTCTTATTTCTGCTGTTTGTTCCCAGTACAAATTCCTCTATACTCTCACGTCTTTTCCGTTAATATCTAGTTATTGGAGCATGTCTACCAATTTTTCATGTTTCACTTTATCAAAAGCTTTGCTGTAGTCAATGAAACAGGGATAGAGGTCTTGCTGCATCTCAATAGCTCTTTTGGACAGTATTCGCATGATAAAAATTGCGTTCTGTGTACCGGTGTCTTTGACAAAACCAAATTGTTTTTTACTGATTTCAGAGCGTATTGCCTTCCGTGGTCTTGCCATCAACACACGCATCAGGATTTTGGTGATGTGGTTCATGAGGCTAATGGTGCAATGGAATTCACGTTCTGTTGCTCCCGATTTCTTGGGTAGGGCGATGAAAATTGATTTTGTTAGATCTGGTGGAATTTTCCCGCTGTCGTAAATGTCGTCGACCAGCTCACTTATTTTGTTGATGCAAAAGTCATTGTGCGCTTCAATCATTTCGATGCAAATATTATCCAGGCCTATTGCATTATTCCTTTTCATCTTATTCATAGCTGGTCTGACCTCATATTTCAAAATCTTTGGTCATTCCATAGGTTTCTTTATTTCAAGTTTTCCCATCCTTTCACCCTTGAATAATTCATTAATATACTCTGCCCATTGTTCAATAACATTTTGTTCCATTAACATCGATCCATCTCTTGCTTTGATGTAGCTATTGGAAGTGCACGATTTCTTACCAACAAAATTATTGACTTTCTTCTGCATCGAGGAAGGCTTGGGTATTCAATCTCTATCAATTTCATTGCACCTATCGTTGATCCACTCTTCCTTTGCTTCTCTGCACTTCCGTCTGATACTTCGATCCAGCTCGCGATATTGATCGGAGTTTCGATTAACTTTTTGCCTTTCTTTCATCAATAGCAAAATTTCAGGTTTCATCCACTCTTTCTTTCGTTCTGTCACCTTTGATGGTATGATGTTCTTTCTTGCTTCAACGAGGGCCTCCTTCATAGCTTTCCATTTGTTAGTCTCTTTGTTCGCAAGGGCATCAAAGCGATTTTGCACTTCCACTGCATATCGAGCTTTCAATTCTTCATTCTCATTTCCTATTCTAAACTTGTCAATAGCTCCTCTCTTCTTTAGCCACAATCGGGGTTGTTGCGGTACCCTTTGCACATTTCTCACAGCATACGGGGGTCTATGCTGTGCGTCGATCATGGGGTACGCCCTAGCCATGTTTCAAATCGAGGTGTGGAGGTTCATAATTCCTAAGTGCCTTGTTTTTATTCTACGACTGGCAAGGCCTGACGACAGCAAACCTTTAGGATGGTTTGCCTCCAGCAGACCAAAACCATTCCTAAGTTTTACTCTAGTACTAGCTTTTGGTGGGGGTCCGATTGTTCTTCTACTTCACCTTCACCTCTAGCCCGCGGCAGGGGGTTTGGAATTAGAGTTATCTTCTCCTAGATGAGCTGCCTTTACAAGGCTAATGAGTCCCATCTGCCCGTGAGCAACTGTTTCCGAGGCGCCAGTGGATCGCCTTTTTCCATATCCCTTGTTAGTATAAACAGTCTCCCGGTCTGTTACACTAGGGGCTGGACTTTCGTTACCAGAGTCTATATTTTACGCATGCCATGAATGTATTTTATAACGGTAAGAGAGCGAGTTCTCTATCCCTTTTTCGCCTATGGAAACTTTTGATACCAATGGTCATTACTGCTGTTTATCCACAAATAAGGGAAGTGTTTATGACAAATTCATCAGTGCATATTAATTTGTTTAGAGCAGATGTTGTTCAAATATCGAGACTACTGTGTGTCGAAAAATTGTTTCACGAAGATACTAAAATGGCTGAGAGATCTTAGCCTGTACCATTAAACAGATCTTCTTCGATCTACGCTTTCCAACAGAATGGAGAGTGACCCTTCCCAAAAACTATTTCCTTCAAGCCAAGTTCTAGACATAAATAAACCAAGCTGGGTCAAAAGTCGTGTTCGCGCATTGAGAATTAAAAGACAACTTGTTCGACAGCTATTTTTTAATTATTTTTTCCTTTTTCTTCTCAGTAAAATATATCTGTTTCTATAGCAGCATAGAGAAAACGCCCTATTACTTATTTCTATAATTTGCAATATGAGAGACCTATACAGTCTCACAGATAATCAAATCAAAAAAACTCATTGAAAAGTAACTCGGAAAAGTAAAACAAGAATCAACAGTCTCAAATTAATCTTCGTTCTTTCTTCATATACATATACATATACAAATTAGTTTACTAATTACAATGCTATTCACTAATATGTTGTCCTAAAGATCCAGCAATGCTGATAATGTTCTTACATATCACAAAAATGTCAAGATTCGCATTTTCCTTCTTAAACAACAATAAATAACAAATAGCACAAAGCTCTGCTAAAAGCTCACAAAATAGGTAGTACATTAGGTCCCGCACAGCTTTTCATTATTCTAAATCGCCTTCAGCATAATTCAAGGAACTCAAATCAATTTCTATCAATTCTTCCCCTGGATTCAAATTCATTCTTTGCCAAAACTCCTCTGCTTCTTTGTTTTGAATGGCAAGGGAATTCATCATTGTAACCAACTGACATTCATAGTCATCTCTTTCTTTTTTAACTTGTTTCATATTTTGCAAAATAGAACCATTGATAGCTCTAAGACGAAAATTGGCAGGATTCTTCAAGCTCCGTTCTCTCATTAGTCTTTTGGCTGTGGGAACAGGAATGATATCAAGATTTACAAGAAATTTATAAAATGTTAACAATTTCTTCCAAAGAGATTTTAATTTCTTGCTAATTTCAAAAATATGCTTATCGATATTTTTCACTTGATTTTTATAGTCCAAAACATTGTCTTTTAGAAGACCAATATCATCTAATTGGTCAGCATTGTCGTCTTCCAATTTTCGTATTTTTGATTTCAGTATAGATAGCTTTATAGGATTTTCTTCAGCTATTTGCTTAGTCAGATATGTGATAGTCTTCGATTGCTTTCTATAAGCAAAACATAACACAACCAGTGCAATTGCTATTAATCCTGCTAAGTAGAACTGTTTCTGTACGAAGATTCGAAGGAATTTGACACCTTGGTAATCAATGCCAGTGTTCTTTTGACTCGAAAAAGACTTCTGATTTTCTAATTCCATTTTATTTAACTTTCTCTGATGGTATGCTTGAACAATGTGTCGACACACGTCCTGTGTTGTGCTTTCCTTGAGAACTGCTCTTTCCTGTTGAGGATCGAGTTCCACTGATTTACCGTGCCCACGACTAGCAATATCAGTCCTCGACAACAACTTTGAACGAGCTCCAGTGAAATTAATGTAATCAACAGTAGTTAGATTTTTAGCATTTAATTTCTCTGAGGTATTCAAATGAATAGCTTCGCTCTTTGCAACAAACAACTTAACTAAAGCCAAAACGATGATGATCGCTTTGAGAAACATCTTTACCGATCACTTCCAGCAACTAATATGCAGGTGTGATAAATACAGGAAACTTCTTTGAAGACACACATTGTGACGTCATATTAAACAGATGTCATTTGACGCCAAATTTGCAAGTTAATACTGGCCTATTTGTCTGTCTATCTGTCTTCCTACCACCTGCATTTCTTAGACATCTCAATTAAAAAAAACCCAATTGAATTGATGCCAAAGCAATGCATAAAAGTAATTTTGGATAACTGTTGAATCTGGAATATCTCCTTGCTTTACACCTTCTTCAATAGAAATTGGCTCAAACAATTGTTCCGTAAAGGCTAGCTGAGCCTTCGTGTTTCTGTGAAATGGCTTGAACGAGCGTAAATATGTTGGTAGACGTACTGCACAAGTACCCCTGCAAATAAAATGAATTTTTTTGTTACTTTCACTTTATACTTTATGCAGCTTAACAGTAAACTCATCCTGGTACCTCACCTATGTTAACCTGTTTGCTAATTGTTGTTTCATTTACTTGATGAAAAAACTATCCTTTATTTAATTGTCTACTTCAGAAATACCCACTTTACAGAGTTTGAGAGTAAATACATTCTTTCATGGAGTTACAGTCCATCTTAGAGAGATTTCCACTTCACAGCTTATCTACTCTATAGAGATTCTACCTCGTTCCTGAAATTCTGCATGTGATTCCCTATTAGAGCACATATAAGTCTGCGGGCTTATAACTAAATTTCGGATATTTTAGATTTTTCAAATTTAAAGAAATGTTCTCGTTTATAAGCTCATGGACTTATAAAATTTCAGTGTATAACACAGTCTGAAGTAAGTAAACAAAAGGAAATCCATTTCGTTTAATGAAAACATCTTTTACTTCGTCAAAAAAAACCCACAAAAAATTGTAGCGAATACAACGTGCAATGAACATAGCGAAATAATGATCAAATGTAAGTATGTCTTCTGCTTTCTTTAGTTGCTCGTTTTTCGTCATCAGTGAAATTTTCAATCTCAGTAGCTGTTAATTGGTCCTCGCATTCATTAATTTTACTTTCATCCTTGTTTGAAAATCTTTCAATTGTATGCCTTACTGACACTTCCTCTTTCAGTGCTAGGAGCACTTTTTTGCCTCTAGAATGAGGCTCATTTCAACTACTGAGTATATCGTTCCTTTCAATCGTGAGTGCAATGGACCAAAGCCCCTTTTGTATTCAATATAAAGACATCCTTTTAAATCCTCTGATAATCAATTTCCTGACCCTTCCATTCTACGACTTCTTGGGCCAACCAATCTCCATTTTATATGGCGTTCTTTTCCTTCTACCTGTTCTCGGGTACTTGTCTTTACCGTTTTCAGTCCATTCAGCCCATTTTTGATTCATGNCTTTCATCCTTGTTTGAAAATCTTCTTCCAGTGCTTCTTCTTCTTCCAGTGCTAGAAGCACTTTTTTGCCTCTAGAATGAGGCTCATTGCAACTACTGAGTATACAATCGTTTCTTTCAACCGTGAGTGCAATGGACCAAAGCCCCTTTTGTATTCAATATAAAAACATTCTTTAAAATCCTCTAATAATTAATTTCCTGACCCTTCCATTCTACGACTTCTTGCGCCAACCAATCTCCATTTTATATGGCGTTCTTTTCCTTTTACCTGTTCTCGGATACTTGTCTTTACCGTTTTCAGTCCATTCAGCCCATTTTTGATTCATGATATCTTTAAAATGCTTATTGAAATATCTGTCGATAAAAGAAAGTAATGATATCTTGCCACCACAAACATATTTTACCTTGGTGTTTAATTCATAAAAGATTCCCAACAACGTTGTCTCCCATGTATGACCTAGCTGTATCCATAACTACAGTGGAACCCCGGTTGGCGACCACCTCGCTGACGCGACCACCCCGCCAACACGACCACTTTTTCAAAGTCCCGATTTTTTCCCTTATTAAACTATGTAAAATGTCTTCACTAACCCGACCACCCAGGTTCCCAGACCGCGACCAGCAAATAATTGGTCCCAAGCACATATTCCAAGCCCCTAACACGACCACGGCAGGGCTATGCCTGGACGAGAAGGAGGATTTACCGCTTTTGGATATTGTTTTGGTTTAGTTTTAACGGAGGTAGGGCCGGCGCTACCCCGCTGACGCGACCACCTCGATAACACGACCACCTGGAGCCAATCCAGTCGGTGTTCGCGTTACCGGGGTTCCCCTGTAATTAAGTTTTGCTTTGCTTAAAGAAGCACCCAGGCGTCCTCTTATTAAGCTTGCATACTTGACCACAAACTTCTTTCTCATTGTACCATCTTTTGAGCCTTCAATTGCGGTATAATATGGAAATTTCTCTCTTGAGACCCTCTTTAGGGCTGACCCTATCTAAAATCTCAAAGGCTTCCTTCTTAAAAGTAAAAAAATTTTTTTTTTCGGTTTTCCGCCATCTTTTAGTCACAACATATCAAACAACAACATTAAACATATTTCAATGAGATTCTGAAGCACTAATGCTCTAATGCGATTTGAAAAACATTCGAATTTAGGAATATGTTCCACTGAAGTTATTTGATTTACATAAAACTTGAAAAGTTGGAAAACAACTGATATTAAAACTTACTCTATTACAGTTAGTAGTTTTATGACAACTCATCATATACCTAAAGTTGCTTGGTCACCTTTTATCGGAGAATGTCTTTATGAACAAGAAAATTCCTATGATAAATACGGAGGCAAAGTGGTGGAAAATGAATATGTTTGTGGTCACGTGCAACGGCAGGTGTGCTCCTTCATGGAGAATGCTACTGATCCTAATTCAAAGTGTTTGATAAAAGTACCCTTTAACTGACATTGTACTTGAAAATTCACCCTTTTTCTCTAACATCCGTAACATCATTTTATTGTTTGCAACGACCTTTAAATGAATTTTACTATTTGGAATTTTTTACATTATATACAGAAGTCATGTACACAACAAATAATTAAATTCCTGTTTAAGGAACAGAATTTAAGTGCAGGATATTTCTATTAGAAAGAGAACGAGGGAGTGATGTTTTATGTTTCTTATAAGGTGTTCAATTATTTAAAATGCATATTGGTACTCTTACGTACAACACGTTACAAACTGAATTAAAACAAAACAAACTGAGCCAACCCTCACAGTACTCGAGTTTTTCTTAGTTTTCTGTGAAATAAAACGGATGCGATGAGGAATTTTCTTCCGTAAGTGGGACTCTGACGGTGCTTTTCAGAGGGACATTCCTCACTTTTTGGCAATGAGGAATTTCTTGTCCGGATGCCCTTCCTGAGCCCAGCCAATGACTTTTTCTTTTGCAAAGTTCCAGTCTTTTCACCGGCTCGGGGAATCGAAATCTGAACCTCTTAGTAAGAACTTGGAACCACTTAGTTAGAACATGGAACCCCTTAGTTACGGTGCAACTGCACTAAACATTGAGCCACATCTCTTCCATGCGGTGAGGAACATTGAACATTTAAAAAAATACATTATGTAACAAATACACGATAAAATGGCTGTCAATGAATAAACGAAAAATAAACTGATTGATTCTAGCAAAATCAATTAACCATAAATATTCATTTAATGTTACGCAGTTTATGATTTATACTACTGTCCATTACAGATCCGGTCTTGTTAACCACTAACAAATTGATTAATTACAACATATGCATCCATTGATGTAGGATACTAATTATATCATAAGCTGTAAGCTTTTCCTGAGCTATGTTTCAAGAGATACTTCTCTCATCGTCAGGGTACTGAAGGTGTAGCCATTTTATACTATGATAGAACGATGGCCGAACGGCCTGAGGCGCTGTTCCACGATTGTGTGGGCGAGGGATGGAATCCCACTTCTGACAACTAAGGGAGATTTGGTGCAGTGGATAGGAGAGAGGCAATTGTACTGAAAAAAATTAAGTCAAGGTTCCTGGGTTCAATTCTCAACTGGTTCAAACAATATGATTTAAATGAAAATAGTATAAAAAATGAGACAAAAAGTTAGAAAAATATTAAAGGCTGGTATATAATATCGAGAAAGAGATAAGGGAGACTTGGTACAGTTGATAGTAGAGAGGCAATTGTACTAATAAAAACATAGAGTCAAGGGTCTCTGTTTTAATTCTCAGTTGGTCCAAGCAATATGATGTGAGGAGCTGTGGCTTAATGGTTAGTGCAACTGCACCATAACCAAAAGTTTCGGGTCCGATTCCCCTTTGGAAATTCACAAAAGAAAAAGTGATTGGTTGGTGTCAGGAAGGGCATCCAGCCAAGAAACTCCTCCCTGGTAAATCCAAGTCCCTATGAAGGGCACCGTCTGAGCCCCAGTTAATGAGGAAAAATGATGCTAAAACCCCCCAAAAAGGATCGAATGACAAGAATCGAGTTGCTTTTAGGAGTGGCATCATATCTATTTAGTGTTTGTTGTGTTTCTTTTCAGTAGTTCTGTGAGCCATATTTCTGAAAGAGTGTAAGATTTGCTGTTGAGGTGATTGCCGATCTGTAGGAAATGGATGATTCCTTTTATTTTTCTTATTGCAGTATTTATTTTCTTGATCAAGAATCTTTTTATTTTCCCAGTCAAAGGTAGGATCTTTTGTCGAGCAATACTTTATGACTCTTGATCTCATCTTTTCGAACAGCTCTCTTTTGTTCTTTTTCGCATTCACACAAGAAAATCTTTGATTCTCCAACGTAGAGGACAGGGTTGCGCTTGCAATGTAGTCTGTAAATGTTTCTCTCTTTAAGGGGAACTGGATGCTTTGGATTTGATAGTATCGTCCGAAGGGTGGATGCTGTGAAAAATAAACACTTCGTAACATGCTGTCCGAAAGTTCGTCTTCGCTGCTCACTGATGTCCTTGACATAGAATAAACATATCCATTAATGACACATATACATTCATGTTACTAAGCTAAGCTTGAGTGCTGTTGCCTATTATATGCAGCTTGCGGTACCTAATGTTTGAGGACCATAGTGCTCTACCTAATCCATCACACTGAAAAACTGTAATTAAAAAAACCCAACATTTACAATGAGGTGGTCCTTCCTTTCCAAGATTGTAACTGATCAGCATTTTTAGAATTATCCAATATAAACCTGCTAGACCTTGAAATAGATCCAAGGTCTTCCAAGCCCGTTGCTGCTACTCGCTAGCTAGCTATTCTCGCTAAGCATAACCAATAGTGGATACAATAAACATTAACTGACAACTGTTTTCAGAACTCTAATGCACCTAACTTGCAGGTGCAAAGTGAAAGTAAGGCAACATTTAAAACAAAATGGTGGCTTTACCATTACACTTGCAGTTAGAAATTTCGATAAAACCCAGTGCATATCATGAAATAATGAAACGAATAATAGATAGGCTAACTAATTCTAGGAAGGGTAGTCCTCTTTGAAAAATGCTGCTTGGTCTAGTATACTTGGTCTGTTAAACTTCCGCTAACTTTGAATGATAACTATTTTCAAGTGCAAGTCTCTTCTACCTTTTAACTAAAATATCAATGGGCAAAACACCCAACCCTTTTTGAAAATTGACACAAATTTACTTCCATTTCTCATTAAATTTAGGAACAAGTATGAATACCATTTTTAAATAGGAGTGTACCCACCGGCTCGGATGCCTGGAAAAACTTTCCACAAATTTACAGTAAAGGAAACAAAGACGTTTTTATCAAAAGATGAACTTGCAATTAGCGATGCATATTTATATATATATTTGTATATATATATATTTGTATATATATATATATATATATTGTATATATATATATATATTTGTATATATGTATGTATGTATGAGGAGCCGTGGCTTAATGGTTAGTGCAACTGCACCGTAACCAAGAATCCCGGGTTCGATTCCCCGAGCGGGCGACTTTGGAAATTCAGAAAAGAAAAAGCCATTGGTTGGCATCAGGAAGGGCATCAGGAAGGGCATCCGGCCAAGAAATTCCTCACTGCCAAATCCAAGTCCCTGTGAAGGGCACCGTCTGAGCACCAGTACTGGGGGAAAACGACGTCAAAACCAAAATATATATGTGTATATATGTGTATATATATATATATATATATGTATATAAATAAGCAAAAACAAAGTTGATTGGGAACTCCTGCTTATCTTTAAAAACTTTTTTTTCTCTCGTTGATAAGCTGCTCTCGTGACAAAAAAACTTCATATTTTTCTGCTTGGCTTTTGATACCAAGGGATTGTTTAATGCGATTCGTCTTACAGTTTATTCTAAAAAGTTCACTTTCACATTAAAAACATGTATACTTAACCTATATGACACCTGTTGCGACAATTTTTTTCAAATAATAGGCCCAGTGTTATATCACCTTGACAACTAAAATAGAACTGCATTTTAAGTACATTCCTAAAACATGACAAACTATCGACAATTTTTTCCCAGAATTCATCGCTTCTTGCGCTACTCATGAATATTTTAAGACCTCTCTCCAGCCGCTTAAAATTATGTTTTACAGTTAACTAAACCAAGAAATTTGCTAATTGTCTACGCACAATATATCGTAATTTTGGCTTGATTAAAACGGCTGCGTTTATTTCTGCAAGGATAGTTATGACAAGACAAAAAGAAAAATTAATTATAATCACATGACCTATTTTATAAGTGAGTTAATTACCAGATAAACAAGTGATTGGCCTAAACGTGTACTACAAGCAAGTGTTACAGATAGTTAAACTATCAATTTCATGGAAATAAAGCCAGTTTTTTTAATCTTTACATTGCTGCTAGCCTTAAAACTTTAACAAGAACTCTTATTATTCTAATTATATTAGCAATCTGTTTGTCTAGATTTTACTGTAAACAATTTAGTTATCAATAGTGGTAGAGTATGGGAGTACCAAGAGTCGTGCAGTTCAAGCAACATTGCAATGAGAACAAAAAAGAGCAGAAAAGAAATTCTTGTTATGGGTAAAATACTTCTTTTTTAAAGACTGGAGTAAACTGGCTTGTGTGTATGTGTGTGTGTGTGTGTCGGGTGTGTAGTTTTATCAACCCCCCCCCCCCACACACACACACACACACCTTTTTCCTTTAATAACACATTTCATGTGAAACTTAAAAGCAACTCTAAAGGGCCCTGGCAAGAAATCAGGAAAAGGAGAGGGACACATTTGTTCAGATCACCAAGCTGGGTCACTAACACTATTCCCCGGACAAGACCAGGGCATTGAAAAAGCAGGGGGTTTTATCATGAGTATGATACATTAAATAAAATTCTTACGTCTGGTACAGTATTATAGCATTTTCTTCTCTTTCTCAGTTGTAACGCTAAATGAACATGATCAATAAAAGGATTTTACTATTGTTAACCTTTTCTTCAAAGTTACAAAAAATACACGTAAGTATTGCCTTGATACCATTGTGTTTAAAGGAATCCTATTTACAACATAAAGAAACATATTTTTTTAGAATAAAAATTCAAAAGGCTGACAGTATTGCAATTTGGTAGTTGACGTTAGTCGATTCCGTTGGAATTTGATTTGCAGAACGGATTTTACAGTCAGAAACAACACAACAAGGCAAAGACCTTTCTGGCAAAAAAATATAGGTAGTGGCGCACCTTCTCTCCTCTCTTCCAATCCTTATTAATTTGGGTATTACTTACAAATAAAAATATATACTCAAGTGTTTATCAAGGGAAAACAATAATACCGTGAAAGATGTTTCTTCTGCCTGTCAGTCTACGGAAACATTTCCATTGGAAATCCAATGGTGTTGGGTAGGTTTTGTTTAGAGCTATTCTTAAGATTGCTTGATTATATAGATAATTGTTTTATTAGTATATTTCACAAATATTTAGTGAATTGCGAGCAGTGAATGCTGATTTCTTGTTAATTGTTGTCAGGTCACATTTTAATACCAGCTTTCATCTAGATGGCAATCAGTAACAATTCCCTTTACAATATTTTCTTATTTTCTTTTCTATTTTGCTGTCAAGTATCAAGACCTAAAAAATAAACCAAGCATATCGAATCAAATAATTATGGCAAAATTTCAAGTAACTGTGAAGGACATGAATTCAGACACTTCTTCAAAAAACAAAGCTCAATATAAGTCAACTTCTTCTTGGTTGTCTGGCTCATTTGATAAGGTTTGTGTCGTAAAAAAGAAAAAAAAATTTGTTTACGATATTAGCTATGCTGTGCCAGGCATAGCAAAGCAAGAAAATTCAGACTAGTTTATTTAAGCTTTCTAACTAAAGAACAATGCTAAAAACAAGACTACCAGTTGGTAACAATTGAAGAAGACAACTCAAGTTGCTGAGGGTACTTTCAAAACCCTAAAGCAGAGTAGAAACATCGCACTGAGAAACTAATAACGCCATTCTCCTCCCTGCAACTCAAATTGCCTGATTATATTTTTCATA
>RDPX01000044.1:2616005-2645021 GCA_003991215.1 Morbakka virulenta | reverse complement strand
ATTTTATTCACATATTTTGTATTACTTGATAAAAGTAGCCATTCTAAAAGCAAANGATGGCACCTGATCAGTGCTGCTGGGCAGTCATGTCTGTATGTCCATTTCGATTTTAAATGCCTGAAATGATAGACATGGTCATCGACTGATGATCCATGAGTGTAGTATTCGCCATTAGACATATCTACTTTTCTCTTTTTCATCAACAAAAACTACCATCTAACATTTTTAATCACTTTTTTACCACATCTCTATTCATTTCTGTCCTTCATCCATCATCCCTCTTCATTCTATTTGCGAATAATTCATTTTTATGTTTCTCGTTGTGTTGTCTTTCGTATTGTGAGGTGGATTATCCATGTACGTATTGTCCCATTATTGTCATGTAATCAGCCAGTTCCATCTTTAACAAAAGTTTTCTTAGTGTTTCACTGTTATACTATATATTGATATGGATGGACGGTAGATAGAAAGATAAGAAGATAGATGGATAATTAGATCGATGGATAGACTAACGGACTGACAAATGGATGGGTGGATAGATGGATGCACAGGTAGACGGATGGATTGATTGATGGCAAGATTGATTGATGGATAGATTAATAGATGGAAAGAAAGATGGATTTAAAGAAAGAAAAGAAAGAAAGAGGAATGTCATAGATATTTCACTCATAATAACGTTTGAAAGCTGTTGGGTCATTTTCATGCAAGGCCATTAATTCAAAATTTCTATTGATCTGTTGCTGAACCCTCTTGGCTGAGCTAGTTTAAGCAAACAATGCAAATAAACAAAGCCATTGCTGTTGGGAGATTCGATGTAGATGACTCGGCATATCTTTGGTCTCATTGGGAGGCTTTAGAGACTTTAATGAGAGTGTTTAGACAAAGGAAGGTATTGCATTGAGGATTGTATAGCAGTTACTATGTAGAGGAACAATCCGGTTTCTACTATAAAATATTGTTAGCGAACAACTTAATTGTATTAGTTTGGAATAAAAAATTCGTAGTTACTTTGTGCAGTTCTTATGTCGCTTCATTATCTCCGTTTGTGTTTTCCTTCGAGTTTGGATTTTGTTACACAAATCTTGAAAATCTAGCTAATGAAATACCACACTCTTTTCCCTTAATACCATCAGTTAGAAGGTGTAAGAGAACTGATAAAGAAATAAATATTAAGGACATTGAATAAAATAAGTTTTTTTCCAGACCTTTCAACATTAAGAAAGGATTCAAAAAACTGGAAAACTTTAAAACTATTTAATTGCGTGTTATTGCAAAAGCTAGACCTCCCAAGTATAATAGACGCTCTCCAAGCGGCCAAAGAAAAATCTAAGTTTACTGCACATTGTCTTTTTTAAAGTCCCCTGCTGAACGAGATGAATTTGGAATCCTTTCTACTTGGTATTGTTGTAAACAATGCCTTTATGATACTTCTCAAACTGAAATTAGATTAAGTTCTCATTATTAACAACTTTGATGCCACTAATTACCGAACTGTTGCCTTCTCCTCATTGTTTTCTTAATCCTTTGAAATAGAGTTATGCAAGTTTGCTTTTTAGTGTGTTTATGTAAAATGTGTTATGTTGCGAATCAACAACCAGCGAATACACTTGCATTTAAATATCACAATATTGTAATGATATCTGTTAAAAGGCAAGTTATATGACATAAATTATATAGAAAAGAAGGAAATAGAGCAACCAGGGGATACCAAGATGGTAAGTCGATTAAAAGATTTTCTGTAACTTAGTTTTTAAAAAGTAGGTCGTAAATATTGAAGTAATGGTTGGGCACAATTGTCAAAGCATGTCGACAACCAAACAATTTTTCGTATTAGAATAGGCACCTACTATCTTTGACTTAGTATCAAAGCAACATTAGAAGACAAAAAGCAAACACTAACCATGTTAGGAAGTTATTTTTTTGATAAAAAGGAGAATAAATACGTCATGGACCTCCGGCTGGGAAGATTTAATGTTGTTTGTATTGTTAAGACAGCAACGAGCAGTTGGAGACCCTGGCAATGATCTCAATGCCGTAATTTGAAATTGAACACTTACCAACAGAGAAAAACTGATGTTCAACAGCTTAACAATTTTATGGTTATAATTTATCAAGGCAATGGCTTTCATGATCAATATAAACGATGATGACAATGAAGGAAATGACTGCCATTTAGCTGCCTCTGAGCTGCCACACGCAGGAACTCAAGACCTATCAAGTATAAATTGCGCATTATTTGGTCCTGAGTCAAAAGGATAATATACGTTACCCTGTGAGACGGGTCATACTGGAATCCCCTGTTTTATCCGAGATTATGTTGTTGATTAAATGTTCATAGTTTATACTGCAAGACAACTTGTTAAGAGGAAAATAAACACAATGGTTACAGAATCCTTAATGACAGTAAACAATCAGTAGAATAAGACAAATCTCACAGGTTTTTTTATTTTCCTCAAAAAGGGTCATCTGCTGCTTACACTGATTTTTATCAGTACAATCTGACCTCTTTTAGTACGTAGAGAATTTATGTCCTTGTAAAACAACAAAAATAACATTTCACCTGTTATTTGCTCTTAACTGTTTCAATTCTAATTTGTTTGATCAAATAGTGTTAGATGCTAGCTGATGTAATAGCATTCAAGTCATAACTACTGTTAATGCATCCTTGTTAATACATGCACTTAGGAATAGCATTAAACACGAAAAATAATTTTCAGTATACACCTTCCAAAGTAAACCCCACAGTTCTTTATTTAAATATAACCACTGGTGGTTACCAAGAGTACGGCTGAATTTGAATTGAACTCATTGGGTAAACACATAAATGTATACAACATAAATTTCGTTATCATATTCAATGATGATAACACATAAAACATTAATAGTTATGCTTATTTCCAATCTGGTCCTCTTCAAAAGCGATGTGATCCTCCTAAAATGCAGCTTGGCCCTCTTAAAAAGCTGCTTGGTCCTCTTATAAAACAAACTAGTCCTCTTCAAAAGCGATGTGGCCCTCTTTGAAATCAAGTTCTCTTTAAAAGCAACGTGTTCCTTCTTAAAAGAGCAGATAATTAGCTATCGACCCACGATCTGCTTTTTACGATATGGTCATATTTATGAGGAATATTTACTGTATAAGGTAAGAATAGGATAGTTCTCTTTAAAACCAATGTGTTCCTTCTTAAAAGAGCAGATAATTAGCTATCTACCCAGGATCTGCTTTTTACGATATGATCATATTTATGAGGAATACTTGCTGTATTAGGTAAGAATAGGGTCGTTCTCTTTAAAACCAATGCGTTCCTTCTTAAAAGACAGATAATTAGCTATTGACCCACGATCTGCTTTTTATGAGGAATATTTACTGTATAAGGTAAGAATAAGGTGGTTCTCTTTAAAACCAATGTGTTCCTTCTTAAAAGAGCAGATAATTAGCTATTGACCCACGATCTGCTTTTTATGAGGAATATTTACTGTATAAGGTAAGAATAAGGTGGTTCTCTTTAAAACCAATGTGTTCCTTCTTAAAAGAGTAGATAATTACCTTTCGACCCAGGATCTGCTTTTTACGGTATGGTCTTATTTATGAGGAATTTTTACTGTCTAGGGATTTTCCTTGTTCGTCACCCACTTATTCTAGGTTATCCTGTAATTCTATTTTATTCACATATTTTGTATTACTTGATAAAAGTAGCCATTCTAAAAGCAAAGTTTACAAAGGTACTCTTCATCACCTTTGCATCACAACCCCCAAGATATCAATCAACAGAACAATTATAACTAAGCATTAAAAATTTTCCTTATTTTGAATCACTGATGACGTAACAAAAGTATATTTTCAACTTACTCAGTGGGATATTCCATCTTCCAAACTTGATTGTGACCTTTAAATAAAAAAGTAATAGTATAATAATAATTTTTAAACTTCAAGCGTATATTTTTCCATGTTATCACTTAATACAATTGTATGCCGTGTATACATTACATCATTACCCTAAGAAATATCACTCACTATCAAGGCATGGTATCAAGGACGCACCGAGTAACGTAGTCACCAATAAAGGAGGGGAGGCTGATCCCATGCCTTACTACGTTGACAGAATATGTAATATGTGGTTCGAATTACCACACATATGATCTTCTTTATGATATATGAGATTTCGCTTTTATCGTAACTTATTTCCGCTAACATCTTCGCTACCGAATGTGTACTCTTTCCGATTGCTCCTATCGCGCCAATGCTTAAATTGAGAAATATAACTTTTTGATAATTTTTGCCTAGANATACATTACATCATTACCCTAAGAAATATCACTCACTATCAAGGCATGGTATCAAGGACGCACCGAGTAACGTAGTCACCAATAAAGGAGGGGAGGCTGATCCCATGCCTTACTACGTTGACAGAATATGTAATATGTGGTTCGAATTACCACACATATGATCTTCTTTATGATATATGAGATTTCGCTTTTATCGTAACTTATTTCCGCTAACATCTTCGCTACCGAATGTGTACTCTTTCCGATTGCTCCTATCGCGCCAATGCTTAAATTGAGAAATATAACTTTTTGATAATTTTTGCCTAGAAATCTTAACAGAAATTCATATTTTTCTGATTTATAATAATAATAATAATAATAATAATGGTTGAAAAATGGGTAGACGGAAAGTGTCCAGACCAGCAGGTCGCCGGGCAATTCCTCAGGGAACAGCGCCCCTGCCCAAGTTGAGCTGGGTAAACTTGGCGGGAGCAGTGGAATAATAATAATAATAAAAGAAGAAGAAGAAGAATGAAGGCGACGATGGTTCCACTTGTAGTTGGTGCACTGGGAGGAACTCCAGAAGATCATACATCTCAGAAGTGGACTCATCGTACGAAAAACGCTCTCCATGAACAAGACAGATCCTGATTAAAGCTCGAGAATAATGGTTTGATTTCGACGTATCAGTTGAATTACACCAAAGTGTCCAAACTAAAGCCAAAAGATAATAATAATAAATAATAAATATTAATAATAATAATAATTTGATGATTGGAAGGAGGTATGGAAAAGGCTGAAGAAGCAGTTAGATGCAGGACAAAAAAGAAACATTGAAAGAAGTTTAGCAAAGAAACCATTGCAGAGCGAGATTACATTGAGATACGAAGAGGAAGATTACGTATGGTTTAAGTGCACGGCGATCTTTAACTAACTTTAAATTGTTTAGTTAGAGATCGCCATGTTTAAGTGCAATACAGTTCAAGAAAAACGGCATTAATATTCACTTTACAGGAGAAGATGGTGGAATCAAGAACGTGGAAGAAGATAAGAGTGCTCGTTGATACAGATGAATGTAGGTTGTGTGGAGAACAGCGAGAGACGATAGAGCATTTCCTGTCTGGATGTAAGAAGCTTGCAGGATCAGAATACGTGAACAAAGCACTCACAAGTTTTGGCAGTCAAACGGGCAATGGAGAAAGGATTACTTCGAGAAGGAAGGAAGTGGTACACCGAGAGATGGAGAAAAGGTAAAGTTTTAGAGACTGAAGGCAAGAAGCTGTATTGGGATTGGGAGCATCGAATGAGAATGAACGGCACCGCGAGGAGACCAGATCTTACCTTAGAAGACGGAGAGAAGAAAATAGTTTTGCTGGTCGATATGGCATGTCCAAACGAGAAGAAAAGATTATGAAATACGAAAAATTATGTTTTGAGATACGTGAAAGACTGGAAGACTATAACGTAAAAGTGGTTCCGATAGTGGTTGGATGTCTCGGTGGACGAATGAAAGAACTGAAAACGGACATTCAAAAAATCTTTGATTTCGATAATGAGAAAGAACTCCAAGCGTTATCGAAAGAAATCGAAAATACAGCACTTTGGGAAAGTGAATCAATATTTAGAAAGTACTATTGGGACTATAGACTATTGAGGTGTCTTGTGTGAAGCTAACAAACATTGGTAGCTCAAGCATTCCAGGGCTGCTTAGGGTAGTAAAATGGTCGGATTATTACTTCATACTCATAAGCGCAGTGAGCAGGACCGGATGATAATAGCTGACTTTATGATTATCATTAGTATCTTGTAATTTGATACGTAGGATGGTTATTGTATTGTTTTTTAATCCAAGAGATAATAATAGTAATAATAGCAATAATAATAACCAGAACACGGGCCTGTGTTTAAAAACTTTTTTTAAAGGTCGAAGGCTTTCAACTAATTTGTATATTTTATGGTGAGCTGAATCCAAAAACACCATCCATGAGTTGTTGTTGAGAACTTGCGTGATTCCAGAAATAACAATAGTAAAAGTATGCCATTTGCTGTTACTATGGTGTAGAGAGAGGGTGAAGATCATGTGAGAAACTGGTACTTTTGCATGACTAAGG
The DNA here is from genome assembly GCA_003991215.1 of Morbakka virulenta. NCBI lineage: Eukaryota > Metazoa > Cnidaria > Cubozoa > Carybdeida > Carukiidae > Morbakka > Morbakka virulenta. The sequence continues at coordinate 2,638,647 of RDPX01000044.1, read as the reverse complement.
AATCAATCGGAAGAACAAGCATTGTGTTCAGTATACTAATGTTCCGTCTGCCATAAGACCAGTCGCTCATGGTGCAGATCTACCTCTTCCCGAGTCAGATTTGCAATGGAATCTAGCTCTGTATCGGAATCTGATATGGTTCAGATGAGGTTTTGAAATCAGTCTTCTTTAAAATTCGAAGTTTTTTTACCAGTAGAAGGCTAAATATGTTGATTCGGCTGGGACTTTCATGGTTCCTGGTCTTTGTATGTTTTTTTAAGCAAGACTGCATGTGCCGACATGTTTCGTCAACATAACAGGAAGTGCAGCGTGGATGTGGGAGTTGGTATTGGTTTAGCAAGTGTACTAAATTTCTTTGTAACCAAAATGTTCAGGATCCACAAATAGTATCACGGTTGTTAGACATGCTCAGATACATATAACACGTACTGCTATGCGTTACGCATCTCAATTTGTAAAGCTTTACCTTCCAAGTGTGTGTATAGCTTAAACAAGTCTATTTAAGTGTCTATATACAATCTATCACAAATGAAAATTTGGTAAGATGAAATAAACAATTAATGGTATTAAATTTGACTTTTTTCAACAGAGTCTTAGAAAGTTACAAACCAATCGCTTTGAAAAGGCAATTCAAATCTCTTGGGCCTTTAACTCAGGGGGTTTCATTCATAGACAAATGAGTTCAAGACCCCTTGATTCTACGCAAAGCTATTCCAGCTTTGCTCTATTTTATGAGCATAAAATAATACATTATAATAATATACAATATATGTGATCTAATATATATATATAATACATTTTTTTAGAAATATGTTTATATATTGCATAGTACAAAAAAAAAAAAGCTTCCATTCATTATTTGTAGTTAAAATCATAAATTCTCTTTAGCTGTTTCTTAAGAGCTTGTTTTAGGGAGCTTAAAAGGTTTTGTGACAGGCTTGTTAAAGTGGTATCGTCATCGATGATTTATAATTTTTTGCTCACAAAGTCGTTTTTGATCATGAAAACAGACTAATTTTTAAGCATCGTAACCAGCATCGCCTCCTTTTCATTCAAAATATTCTTAATAGCACTAGTGAGTCACATCAAGCAGTCTTTTACCAAACAGGCTTCTGATCTTTCCCCGCATTTATTCTTCACACAAAGAGGGAGGAAGGCACCCCACCAATGTTTGTGAATGACAGTTTAATAAAATTTAAGACCATCTATAAATCTGCCTTGCTTTTGTAATGGAGACAGTGAAAACTAGATGTTAACAGAACAGAGTAAATGCTAGTTTAATTATAAATTCAGGGTCAATAATGTATACATAACTACTTCTTGTTTATTAGATCATTTTTCTTGACATTTGTTTGTTTGTTTCTTTTTTTGTTGGAAGGTGCCCCTAACCTAATGAGAAAGCAACTACTTTTTCACAAAACTAAAGTTTTCAGTAATTGGATACACTTGTAATACATGCTATCTAAGCGTTCACAACATACGAAAAATTACCGCGTTTTAGAAATTGAAAAAAACCTCCTGATTACAATCCAACTGCACTAACCATTAAGCTATATTTTCATTTCTAGATTTTGTAATATCTTTGTCAAGTGCAATGAGCCACAATCTTCCAAGTGGTGAGAAAGGATATCAGATAAAACTTGAAATGGAAAGATTAAAACTTGAAGGAGATGGAGGAATGCGAAGTGCAAGTCGTCGAAGTAGTGTTCATAGTATGTCTGCATTTAGCCAGATCATACCTTCGACGACCAAAGATTTTAGGTTCACCGTAGAAAATGAGAAAGATGAAAACCACCATAAATCAGGGAAGCGAAGAGCTCCACTATTACTTTCAATACTCAAATGTATATTAGCTACAATTATGTCAGCCACATTACTAGTTACTGTTACTGCTAGTAAGCTCTCACTAGTTTCCATTGGACAAAGGTTATTATATGACAGTAATACAACCAAGAAATATCCTTTTCAATGTGGTAAAACAAATAAAGCACATGATTGCAAACGAGAAATAGCATTTGTGATGTTAGTTTTAATCATGGCGATCCCTCATGTCATTGCTTTATTGAGAGGAATATGGAACAGTGCTTATAAGAAATCTCACCCGTGGCCAACAGGACGAGCAATTGGCTGGGTAGGTAAACAGCTTTTTTTCCTATTTTTATGGTTTATAAAATAAGTAGTGAAAAATTAAAGATCGTTCAAGCTGAATCTAATTGAATTGAATAAGAAAATATGCTCTGAACCGCCATCTCTGCTTTAACTGGGCTATCGAAATCACTCTTCACAAATAATTCTTGTAATTTTTTTTTACGTCATATTGATATACTACTTACCCGGTCCCGGACAAGTTCTTGCATCTATTTTATTATTGTGAGTCTGTTATGCGGCCTTTTTGTTGCACATAATTTTCCTTGTACACACATTTTGTAAGTCATGCATCTAAGTTCTCCTAAATTTTCATTATATGTACATTTCCCTGGTGGATAGGTATATGTTACTTCTATTAATTATCAGTGCAAGCATTTTTGTGGATACACTATTGTATTAAATGCGTCTATGCTACACATGCATAATTTTACCTACATTTTCATCATAAAGAAATTTAATTGCAGATATCTTGATGCCATATACTTACATATAACCCTTTTCCTGACAATATATCAACAAACGCTTACCTTCCTATAGCTTAATAGAAATACACAGGGTAGTATCAGGCAAGTTTTTTGTTTCTGATAAAAATCAACCATCAAAAACACTTACAAGCTATATATTCTCTTAAACAGATCCAGTAAAGCTTTCCTGTACTGCATGGATTTTAATCCTCGCCCCTCGTCGTTTTTTGGAAGCCACTAGATTTTGCCTCACGTCTGTCGTCACTTAAAATTAACTTATGCCTTTTTGTTCATGGTTTTCAGTAGCTGAAATTCTACAGCGTCCATTGTATGCCTGGTAAAATTGCAAATTAGAATTTTTATCAATACAAATATAGCTTTTGAGCAACAATTAAATAGAACCTGTATTGATTTATTGGAACTTAGATATTTTTTATTCCAGTAGTATTATACTAGTCAATTGGTTTAAATTTGTTTATTTCATGAGCTATATGCAGTATAAAATTGTGTATGATAAAATTACTAACAAAACATTTTGTGCAAGGCATGAGTAATACTTTACCTTACACCATACATTATAGAGTCTTATCATACATCCCTCAGACAAGTGACAATTCTCCTAGAGCAACTGGACAATTACTTTCTTATGTAATAGACTTCACAATATGATGATGTCACATTAACAAAGAAGAAAAGTTAAAAAAATATGAAGTAAAAGTGGTCACTAATTTTCAAATATTCCTACCATTCAATATCTTTTTCAAACCTAAAAGGCTTTTGTTTGAACCTCCAGTACAATGACAAATTTTTGCTTAAATCGAGGCTGTCTTGGAAAAAAAATTGCTGAAAGTTATTTGAAGGAGAAATAAAAACAACCAATTTAGGAATGAATGGAATTAAAAAGATGGATTTTTTTGTAATAATTAACACGAAATAATACGCCATGTTCTGAAAATGAAAAGATCGAAGTAGAAAATATCGATTTGAGGACATCGTTTACAGGACATCTGTGATAACAGTATATATATGTACATAGTGTATATATGATATAACTGTAGATACATCCTGTCAAAAAATTCGTATATAATAATAGTAATAATAATAATAATGATANCTTAAATCGAGGCTGTCTTGGAAAAAAAATTGCTGAAAGTTATTTGAAGGAGAAATAAAAACAACCAATTTAGGAATGAATGGAATTAAAAAGATGGATTTTTTTGTAATAATTAACACGAAATAATACGCCATGTTCTGAAAATGAAAAGATCGAAGTAGAAAATATCGATTTGAGGACATCGTTTACAGGACATCTGTGATAACAGTATATATATGTACATAGTGTATATATGATATAACTGTAGATACATCCTGTCAAAAAATTCGTATATAATAATAGTAATAATAATAATAATGATAATAATAATAATAATAATAATAATAATAATAATAATAATAATAAGGATTATGATTACCACCCTTATACAAAGTTCTTGTTTCACTTTAAAGGGTTCATTTCATTATGTTCTCATTCTTTTTACACCCTTTTAGTAAAAGTTTATTTACAATTCCTTTTCAAAAGCAATGATAAAATTAGTTTTTAAAAGCTCTATTAAAGTTGTCCATGAAATTTGTACATGATTAACCAAAACCAAGGTGCATCTTTGGATAACACCTACACAAACTACTAAAAGATTTTCTAATTTTAGTAAATTTTTATAACTTGTTTTAGCATAATGACCTTTCAAAGAAAGATCAGCTTAAGCTTATGTAAGAAGAAAAATATTAGTGCAACTAAAATCAATATTGTGTCCCTGGAAGAGAGGGGTGTATGTAAGAGAACTTAGGCAGCGGTATAGCCATCGATTCTACTTCTTTATATTTTCAAAGTAATCTTTTATGAGTTGCTTTTAGAATGATTTCAGGGTCACCAGCATACATTTTTAAAATTTTGATAATCTCTTTTAGTTGCTTCTAGTGATACTAGTTTTATGCTGTACTAATCAATAGTATTTTTGCTTTTCAGGGGATATTTGGCAGCATGGTAGAATCATTGGGGATGAGCTTGTTTGCTTTAGGAGTTTTAAGTATTGTTAGAGAAACAGACGTTGTTATTGTTTTAATGAATGCTTTATTTGTTGTTCCTGTGGTATGGCAAATAGCGAAAACATGCACCGAACGCTTCAAAGATGCTCCCACAAATGAAAACGGAGCTAAGAAATATAAACAAAAGCAAGTGAGATATATGGTACTCTCACTGTTTGCGATGTTATTTCAAGTTGGTGGTCTTGTTGGAATAGTATACGTGGTAAGTAAAGTGTGAGATAATAATTTAATTCTTAGGTGTATGCTTCTTCTTCTTGAGCTGCCAGGTCTGCTACAGACATCGGGACCATATCCCTCCATTCCTGTCTGTTGCCAGTTCTTCTAATGAGATCATTGTTCGGGAGTTCTTTCTTGGTGGCGTAGATGTTTAGACTGTCGGTGTATTTAGTCCTCTGTCTTCCTCTGTTTTTCTAGACCACTGACTCTGACAATATGCCCAAAGAATTTAAGAATTTAAATTTAGCATCCCCCTGTCAAAATCATGTCAGTTGTATGCAAAAAGTATTCATCAGGCTGGAAAAATTGCACGAAATAGTATCATTTGAAACACTCTGTATAACTGCAAGGGGTTTACAGTTCGAACCCTACCACATCCCTGGAAATGTTGCGCCCAATTGGTTTCTTTATTATTAGTAGCATATCACCGAGTTCGTTTACGTTTTCGGAGATAAAATTGGAAGAAAGAAGAAATAAAGAAATTAGAAAGATTTCTAAAAAAGGACTAAGATAAAAATCAAATAAGAGAAGGTACCCTCTGCACCAAAGTGGCCTCAGGCCTTGCTTAGGGTTTAGATCATATTGTGGTCCTTAAATCTTCCTGTACCGATGTAACCCAGAACTTTCTGCACTTCTGCCATCCTTTAAAGTTTTTATCTGCTTACTCTTTCTTTAATGAAACTTTACCCATTCTCTATCAAGGTTCCTATGTGAAGGACTTCTCCTTACCTTATGAGTATCTTTCCTTGCACTATTACTCCAAGGAATTCGCTTCCTTCTTCTTGCCTCCCTGGTGACTATATTCTTAATCAGTTTAAGATTCTTAGTATAGGTATCTTGTAGCTTGGTCGTCCAGCTGACGTACCAGCTTTTTTTTTTACCAATCTTTCTTGTATCTATTAATTTTTAAATGGCCTTAGAGACTTGGTACGAACAGTTTAGTCACGAAAAAAAGACTTAAAAGCTATCCCAGTCTACCTTGTCATTGATAAAGGTCTTGAATGAGAAAGAGGATCCTACTGAATGAATGTAATAAAATACACAGCGAGAGATTTGTTACGACTTCCTTTATGTAGTCTCCTTTATTTCTTCTACCACACTATTAAAACAAAAAAGTGAAAAATATATTATAATTTTAATAGATAATACAATAATAATCTACAGAAGATACTATTGTTTATAATGATTTGAAGGTGACAATAAACTTTATAACTGTGTATTACAGTGTAAGGTAATTTAAATGCTTTGTACTAATCTGTTATTAGTATAAGACAGTTATTGCTAGGTAGTTATGAAAATTGATGATATTTTACATTTCATGACCCGATATGATTGCTATAATAGTTTCTGATAGTTTATAACAATCGATGATAATGTATCATGAGTTTTGTGACGCTTCATAATTTTCTACAATTTTAAACAGTTCATTATAGTTTTTGAAAGCTGGTGGTAGTTATGTAGAAAAGTGAAATAAATATGTGAACCGAACTGAATTCAAACCAGCGCTTATAGATTTGAAGTAGTGTCTAAGGCTATAATGGCCAGATGCTCTGCCACTGAGTTATCGGTGCCTGTTCTTCACCAGGTCATTATGGCATCATGGAAAAAATTATCTTTTGAAGGATAGGCACCGATAGCTCAGTGGGAGAGCACCTGGCCATTATAGCCTTAGACACTACTTCAAATCTATAAGCGCTGGTTTGAATTCAGTTCGGTGCATACATATTTTCCACTTTTATACAATTCCAATCGTCTCTATTTATATAAGATGATAGTAGTCCATGAAAAATTACGGCAGTTCATTTTAAGTTTTTAGGTTCTATTATTTGCGATTGAATGGTTTCTAATAATTTATGATGAAAGCTGAGTATCGCAGGAACAATTTTGTATATTATTGTCATCGTCTATTGTTGTTTCTTTTAACAGACAACAGATGGAACACCCCTTATGGTATTGAAGTTCGCCATCGTTCCTACCTCTATTCTGTTAATATCTTTTGGCTGGACTCCTAAGCTGAGAAAGCTGCAAATCGATCATGACGTCGAGTCAAAAGCTTGGGCAGAAAACGAGGAGATTCAGAATTTAGGCTTGGATAATGTGTTATTTGCTAGGCAAGAAGGTGATGGTATACAAATAACAGCAAAAAAGAAAAAAACTGGGAAGTCAAAAAATGACAGTGAGAAAGTTATATTGGAAACAAGAACAGCAAGAGGAAAAGCAACTATAATCAATTCTTTCACGAAGATTGTCTTTATTCCCCTGACAGCAACTGCTGTAGCATATTTCATGGATCTGGCCGAGATCTCCCAGCTACACAAAGGGTTCCATTACTTTCAGCATGACAGCCTTTTAATGGCTATGTTCTTTGTTCAAATTTGTTCCAGTATGGTTGGATACGTAGTGGCTTGGTTTGGGTGTACTATGACGATGCAACGTTACTGCTTTGCTTTTCCATTAACTTTATCAACTCCAATAACAGTGTCGCTTGTTATTACAAAACTTTGTGATAAACTGCATGTTGGCCCTTGTACATACAGTGATACAACTTGGTTATATACTGCACTGTTTAGTGTTTCACTTTGGTTGGGACAATTTTTTGCGACTACCTATTATGCCTGGAAAAGTCAAGATTTTATCATGGCAGGCGAGCCTGTTTTATTTTGGGTACCTGCGTATGATGGTAAGACAACATGAATTGTATACAAATAATGTACCTATATTTTATGCGCATGTTTTGATGAGAACCTCACCTACGATGCTAAAGTTACTAAGTCTACTGTCAGGCTTTCCTCAGAAACAATTAATATTAATTTTCCATTTGGGTTACTTCCTTATTCCCATGCTTAATACCTCCAATATCTGGGATATTATGGCTGAAGTGGCATGGAAACAATTAATAAACTTATTCTATTATAAATAGTACATATCACATATTGTAGACAAGCTTTTCTCTATGAAATTACAAATATTGAAAGACAGAAAGAAATTTTGTACCATGAATCGTTAACTTTCACACGAAATGGTTGGCATGGTCATCGAATGATGATCCATGATTTCTGTAATTACCATCAGACCATTACTCCTTTTATTTTCAAATCTACCACATCTAACTACTCTTCTTTATTATTCTTCTTGCCATACAAATCTTTCCATAACAATCATTCTTACTCTCTTTTGTCATTTATCTGTGAACCATTTTTATGTGTTACTCATTGTGTTGTCTTTCGTATTATCCTGTTGCTTATTCATGTGGCCCTATGTTTCGTTTCTTCATGGCCACTCAGTTATCCAGTACTATCTTTGACTCTAAGCGTTACACTTTAATGTTATCTATATAAAATATCGAGCCAGTGTATACAATGCATCTATTAAATAGACATTTTTGCAATAATATTGTGAACATTACATATCTATAAGTATACATATTTTTCACAGTACATACTGAATATATATTAAAGTCACAAGATATATATAATATAAAACACGTATTCATTAATTTATTAAATCTCTCTTTTTCTTCTCTTTTCAAAGGTATTATGCTGGAACAAAGTCTTTTACTGAACAGAAAAAATGAAGCAACAAATGAGTTTTTCGTCAATTACAGAGAATTAGTTAAAGATAGCAGCATTTACATTTGTACAACAATGTATCACGAAGCAGATTTTGAAATGGAGCAACTATTATATTCCATTGCCGGTGTTGACAGGGCACGACAACATGCAGGAAGAAAATTTGAATGTCATCTATTTTTGGATGATGGTGTGCGTGATAAAGTGTTAAAACGATATGCTCTTCAACTGATTTCGTTATTAGAAAAAACCTTGGACGTTCTACCTGAGGAAGCAATTAAATATGAAACTCCTTATGGCCTGCAGTTAAGATGGCAGCTACCAGGAAAGATGAATTTTCATATCCATTTGAAAGACAATTTTAAGGTATTTCGTTTTTAATGTATAGTATTTTTATTTTAAATTTGTCAAATTTCACAATCTGGCTTTATTTTACAAATAACAAAATACCTTAAGATTAGCTGTATCTCATTTATCTCAATTAAACCTCATTTAAAACTCTTACTAGGTCTATGTGTGTACATCTGTGTGGGTATCTATGTATCTCTTTCCCTCTCTCCCTTTCTGACTCTTTCCCCATTTTCTCAATCCCCGTTCTCTATCCAATTTCATCATACTTATTAATGTAAAATGTATCGAATTACAGAATACAGAAATACATATACATATCATTCATAAAGTTGCAATTTCTTAGCCACTGACAGATTTACAATGACAAAATTTTTTTCTTTGACGACGAATAAAAAATTGTTTCACTTATTTTCAAGAAAATATAATCTTTTTACCGTTTCAATCGTTTACTTGTCTAGGTAAAAAACAAGAAAAGGTGGAGCCAAGTCATGTATATGTCTTACGTTTTGGATTTTCGTGAAAATGGTTAGTAATACCTTTCTTTTGAATTTGTAACTCAAATCTCAAGATTTTTCCTATTACCTGACAAAAAAAACCTACATTTATTTTTCATTCGATTCAAGGCAAACTGTTCCGAACATTTCAGTTTACTTTGATCATCCTAATTACTGCCTACTGTTGGTTTGTTTTATATCAAAATGTTGGTATAGGTGAAAACAATCTTCGATGCAGTATACTTTTTTATATTTTCATGATTATATCATCATCCATGCAATAATAAACATACAGTATCTTCGGCCCAAACATACTGGAAAAGATCAAATATTTTTGTTCATTCCGTCATATTGAAAATTATTTATATATTGCAGTTGATATTATGTTACTTTTTCTGGTGAGTGAATTTAGTAATTTTTGCTAAGTTATCTTAAAGTATGAGTTTTTGGTATTGTCAATTGTTTTGATACTTTAGTATAGTTTAAAAGTAATATGATAGGGTACTAAGCAAGTGGTAAGACCAGACAACTCCGGGATCATATTGCAGCTACAGGTCTGTTATAAAAATTGGCTAAGCATCGAATGATTCAACTTATATATAGTTCTCTTCAGGTTTATGTCTTTATTGACGACAATTTTTATCACCTTGCAACCCTTCACTAAATATCTTTTAAGGTTCTACAAAGCAGTATGTATTGTGAGTTGGTGTGAGTTTAATTATATTTTGACACTTTGTTATTAGTATTAATTTTTACTATTATTACTATTATTATTGGTATCGTTGTATTGTTGTTCTTATTTATTTATGTCTCCTTTCATATTTACTGGAAAGATCTTGAGAAATAATCATAGTCAGTAAAGAAAGGGTCTAAGCAGAGGCTCAAGAAAACAGCATAGTATTTTGATTATCATTACTATTATAATTAATGTAACATTTTATCATTTAACGTATCATTTCATTAACATTAACACTTTCATTTTTAGTACTAGTGTTAGTAGTAAACGAATACTTATACAATTAAATAACTTGAGTCAATTAAAAATAAAATATCATTTTTCTTTATTTTAATAGAAAATTTGGAGCATGCATATGTACTCACAACTGATGCTGATGTTAGATTTACCCCAGATGATGTGATGGCCCTCATGGATTTCATGAGCAGAGATCCCAACGTAGGAGCTGTTTGCGGAAGGACTCACCCTCTAGGAAGTGGTCCCATGGTATGGTATCAAGTGTTCGACTATGCAATTGGACATTGGCTGCTAAAGGTGTGTTATTGGTGCATTTTAACTGGGTTTTCCATAAGCCTTTGTGACTTTCCCTTTATTTATTGTTGTTTCGCATTGGCTTGCTTGGCTGTCCATCAGTAAATGCATGATCATTTGTTTTGTATTGGCTACATAGCGTGTGTGAGGAGATAAATGAGCTATCAGAGAGTAACTAGTAAAGTCTTTGTGAAAGTTATTAAGAACCCTATCTTCCATTTTGGACATTGGCCGTTTAATTAATTTTCCTCTCCATGTTGTTTGGAAGCTCAAGCAATGGCTCTTTCTGCCGGTGCCCATGGGAGTTCTTCAGATATCATTTCGCAACCTATGGACCTCTTTTTCCCAGGGTTTTGGTGAAGGGCACTTCTGGAAAATGGTCAGATAAAATGCATGAGACAAGTTGCAGCCTCATTTTTCTTACATGGTTCATTTAACAATTAACATTTGCAACTGATTTTCTTGCCTAACAGTTTGCATTAGAAATTCTGTGGATCCTAATTTTTCATAACATGTACTTTGCCTGGAAAACCTCTAGTTTGAGCTTAGTTTTGGCTGTGGTCTACCAAAATGTGGAACCATACAATAGGACATTGAAGAGGTGGCTCTTTCAAGATGGTTTAGGACATGTCAAAGATTTGGTTTCCTTTGCTGTTGCCTATGTTAACCTCTAGGTCACTGTATCCATTTGTTGTCATCGTCCAGGGCTTTGTTGCTTACAATAACAGAATTGTATCCTTGCTTTCAGTTGAACTGGCAGTCTTCTTGGGATTGTGTTATGATTGTGATATGTTTGTGAAACAACCCTCAGGTCACTCACACAGTCCAGTTCTTCCATGGACGACGTAAGAGTTTACTGAATGCCTTGTGTGTTTCCTAAGTGAGATTTCCTCCAACAAACCAACAACCAAAAAGAATACCAATATTAACAGGAAAAGTTCCTGCTTGACTCCAGCGTTTATTCTGAAACAATATGTTAGTCTGCTGCTGTGGATGACAACCTCATAAAGAGAAAAGGTAAAATCGACTAGTTTTTGCGAAATGCCTTCTGATTTCTGATTTCTTTGCCGTTCTTCATCTTCATCTCTGTTCTGGGAGAACAGGGGGGAAAAGATTCCAAGGTACACAAATGTGGTTTCTTCAAAGAATAATAAAGATATTATTGACAAAGAGGGAAACAAATACAGGGGTAAAGGAATCTGCTAAAAAACTCTCTTTTAATAACTACTACAGCTAAAGGGTAGCTCACCTTCTTCAGACAAGTAACACAAAGGAAAGATCGGGAAAATATGGTAACCACAGAAAAAATGTAAGGGGAAGGGGTCCACAGAAAAAATGTAAGAAAAAGGTGACCACTGAAAACATGTAAGAAAAAGGTGACTACAGAAAAAATGTAAGAAAAGGTGACCACAGAAAAAAGTGGAAGAAAAATGTGACCACAGAAAAAGTGGAAGAAAAAGAGTTACTGCAGAAAAAATGAGTGCTGTTTATAAATCTCTGGTAGAACAAGTTCATTTGCTGCCATTCAAATTGATCTAGGTAAATAAGAACTTAATATATATATATATATATATATATATATATATTGTGACGAACCTAATAGGATACTTGACAACGACAATGACACATAATTCCTTAATTTTGCTGGAATTGTGTATCTTTAGAGAACGTCTTATATTGTCTCTTGAAGAACCTGTGACTTCGGTGCACTGATCGCGAGGAATACCAACACTTATCAGGACTGTATGAGGACTGTATACAAATAAAAAATCGCTATTTAAAGCTAAAACAATCTACTAAAATTCACGGGAACAGATGACCCTGATCACAACTGATGCTGATCAAACTGATACTGANTTGATCTAGGTAAATAAGAACTTAAAATATATATATATATATATATATATATATATATATATATATATATATATATATATATATATATATATTGTGACGAACCTAATAGGATACTTGACAACGACAATGACACATAATTCCTTAATTTTGCTGGAATTGTGTATCTTTAGAGAACGTCTTATATTGTCTCTTGAAGAACCTGTGACTTCGGTGCACTGATCGCGAGGAATACCAACACTTATCAGGACTGTATGAGGACTGTATACAAATAAAAAATCGCTATTTAAAGCTAAAACAATCTACTAAAATTCACGGGAACAGATGACCCTGATCACAACTGATGCTGATCAAACTGATACTGATTTTTACAGATAAAATTTCTGGTTAAGTACAAAAAACCTTCCTACATGACGTGGCATTACACAGCAAGATTAGGAAGGGAATGAAATAAAAAAATTGACACTTGACAAATACCAATAACCACTTGAGACTGACTAATACGCTATTTACAAGGATAACTGTTCATAGTTTTCTACGATCGCAGCATCACCCCACAATAATCTCGCATTCTGCTATCATTGAAGTCACTCCAGCAACCCCTCTTCCATGATGGAATTTTAACAAAGCGAATTGGTACAATTTCAAAGAAACTACTGCTACTCTGCCAGAAACACTTCCACCAGGCAACTCTGAAGATGTTGATCGCTCCTTTCGAGGATTCCAGTCACAAGTTCTATGTACTGCAAAGCGATACGTACCAAGAGGACATCGAAAGAGATTTGTTCCATGCTGGGATCGCCAGTGTGACAACCTTGCTGAAGTACATGCCCAAGCCACTACCATGGAGGAAAAAGAGGTAGCAGCTAGTAATTTGTTAGACCATATCAACGATTCTTGGGTCTCTGCCGTAACCAGCATTGATATGAAGCACTCCAGCAGGAAAACCTGGTCAAAGCTCAATCGGTTGACTAGTAGGAAGAGGCGAGCCACCACTAGGAATGTCTCAGCTAACTCTATTGCAAAATGCCTTGTCAACAATGGAAAATATAAGGAGTTTGACAAGGCTTTCACTAGAGACGTAAACAGGAAGCTCAGGGAAGCATGGCACACCCCTTATCCCGATCAAGACCTCTTTTCCCCCTTTACAGTAGATGAACTAAGAACTACCCTAAAGTCCCATAAATCCGGTAAGAGTCCAGGCCCTGACTCCCTTCACCCTGAATTCTACAACCACCTCCACGATAACTGTATTGAATGGCTAGCCTCTTTCTTCTCCACCTGCCTTCGAGTACAGAAACTCCCGAAGATTTGGAGAAAAGCTCGTTGCGATTTTGAACCCTCACAAACCTTCAGATAGCTACAGGCCGGTAAGCCTTCTCTGCATCGGCTTTAAGATCATGGAACGCCTGATCTACAACCGAATTGAAGGCATTGTCGACTCGCAACTACCTCTAGAACAATTTGGATTCCGACCAGGAAGAAGTACCCTTGATCAGGTATGCCTCCATGCGGAGGACATTGAATCCGCTTTCTTTGCCAAGGAAAAGGGGGGAACTGTTCTTGTGGACCTTTCGGCCGAATATGACACCGTGTGGCATCGAGGACTAACACTTGAGCTGGTACTATGCATTCCTAGTAAAGAAATGGTCAGAATGATCATGGAAATGATCAGTAACCATAGATTTACATTGCACCTTGCTGATGAGAAATTGAAACCTCACCGACTTATCAATGGCGTACCACAAGGATCAGTGTTAGCACCAATGCTATTTAACATTTATACAGCTGACCTCCCTACCTGCATCAGTAGGAGATAGATATATGCAGACGACATAGCTCTTCTGTACCGTGCAAAGACATTCGAGAGCATTAAAAAGATCCTGTCTGAAGATCTAAATGAACTAAAGCAGTACTTTCATTTCTGGCGATTAAAACTCAACACGGCCAAAACTGTTTCAAGCGTGTTCCATTTAGCAAACAGGCAAGCTCATCGCAGTCTAAAAAAAAACACCATACCATTCCAAAAAAACCCGAAATACCTCTGTGTAACANGGCGTACCACAAGGATCAGTGTTAGCACCAATGCTATTTAACATTTATACAGCTGACCTCACTACCTGCATCAGTAGGAGATAGATATATGCAGACGACATAGCTCTTCTGTACCGTGCAAAGACATTAAAGAGCATTAAAAAGATCCTGTCTGAAGATCTAAATGAACTAAAGCAGTACTTTCATTTCTGGCGATTAAAACTCAACACGGCCAAAACTGTTTCAAGCGTGTTCCATTTAGCAAACAGGCAAGCTCATCGCAGTCTAAAAGTTAAAGTTGGCACAAACACCATACCATTCCAAAAAAATCCTTAGTGACAGCACGCGCATCATCAGTGGCTGCATCCGCTTTACACCTCTCCATTTGCTTCCTATCCTCCCAGGAATTCAGCCACCTGATCTCAGGAGAGAAAACATCATTCTTAAAACCTACACCAGAGCGCTCAACCGTCCATCTCACCTGCTACAGCTCTTAGCAACTGCTCACAGACAGGCCCCACAAGGGCTCGCATCCAGACGTCCTCTATCCAGAAGAATGCAAGATGTTGCTCGTGACGCAAACGGCAGCTCTCTGGATCTATGGACAGCACAGAAGTGGCAGGAGAGGTGGAACAGCACCGAGTGTAGATTGAAGCAATACATACCAGAGCCGTCAACTGAACCTCCAGGGCACGATCTACCCCGGGCACCTTGGGTTTTGCTTAACAGACTGAGGTCAGGCCACGGAAGGTATGCAGACTTCATGTACAGAATCGGGCTAGCACAGAGGAACCAGTGCTTATGTGGGAAAAGGTAAACACCAGAGTACGTGCTACACTGCAGAGCCATTAGCCTTCAAGGGGACGTGCAAACTGTGAACGAAGAGCTTCGTCAGTGGCTGCAATTTACAAACTTTACATTATAATATGACTTTCCTATATAGTTGAACATTCATACTTTTTAGCTCATACGCATATATATATATATAATAACAATAACTCTTTAAACTGTGTTTGCTCCGGCAACATGGCCAGAGAGTTATGTCTCAGAAGCTCTGTGCTGCACTGATGAGCCCACAAAGGGCGAAACAGTACTGTCTGCAGATTGAGTGTATGTATATATATACAAGGATAACAATAGCTAGTTATTAAGATACTACGCAATTAAAGTCACTTACGACGATGGGAACGAACTTAACAAAGATGACTAACCGAAAACAAACAACGAGAATAAAGCGACGACTTTGTTACTGAGGTAAACAAACTGTGAACGTAGGGATTTCCCCAACATTGTCGTAACTGCTGATGTGTTTTTTGATTGGAGGGTTTCATTTTTATTTTTATTCCATTGGTTGGATTCTGAGGGTTTCCTTCTGAAAAAAAAATTATTAAAGCTTGGAGGAGAATCTTGACCAAATACGCTCTCCGTGGCCAATCAGTGACCTTTAAGTGGATCGCACATTTTCACTTGAAGATAGAATTTGCTCTTCCAATTATATTCGCTTGAAACTACGCCATTCTTATAATTAAAATAATTAGGATAACACTTTAAGAGAAATTTCGATGAATTTTATTAGAAATGATTTAAAATTGATATCAAAATAAAACATAGTAATAATTGACAGGTTTTGTAGATTGTACTTAGTACACTTTTAAGATTATTTTTGTTCTGTTTATTGTAGGTAGCTGAGGATGTTTTAGGATCGGTCTTGTGTTCTCCTGGATGCTTTAGTATCTATAGAGCCAGAGCCCTAAAGGATGTTCTTCCAACATACGCTTCACATGTAGAATGTGCCATGGATTTCTTGACCAAAGATATGGGTATGTTTATTGTAAAAGATAATCAAAAATACTGTATGTAGCTGATTTTTAATGCATGGAAATTTAGAATTACATGAGAAACAAGGCGAAGATATCACCAAACTGGATTCTAGCCAGTGTGTGTGGCTTTCGTAATTAGCTGTCTCATCACCTGAGCTGTCAATGTGGCTCTGGTGACTAATCTTTTTTGAGCTGTTTGATGTCTTCTTCTAATTGTTCTTATTCTTCTCTCTCTCTCTCTCTCTCTCTCTCTCTCTCTCTCTCTCTCTCTCTCTCTCTCTCTCTCTCNATTACATGAGAAACAAGGCGAAGATATCACCAAACTGGATTCTAGCCAGTGTGTGTGGCTTTCGTAATTAGCTGTCTCATCACCTGAGCTGTCAATGTGGCTCTGGTGACTAATCTTTTTTGTTCTGTTTGATGTCTTCTTCTAATTGTTCTTATTCTTCTCTCTCTCTCTCTCTCTCTCTCTCTCTCTCTCTCCCTCTCTCTCTCTCTCTCTCTCTCTCTCTCTGTGAAAAGCTTGGACGTCGTTAACCTGGCCTGTCTGAATTTTTTCCTGAATCTTAGTTCTTCTGTCTCTTGGCATCGTTTATCTTTTCATAGCTTTCCATCTAGTGGTCTCCTACTTTCTTTTCAGTGACAACTTCTTCATATTGAAGTACAATGGGTTTCCCAGACGTGTTTTCTCCATTCATTGCTTAAGTTAACTTCCAAATTTTAACTTCCAAGTTCAGCTTTTCTGTTTTCTTATGCCAGTTGTCTTTCGCTGCCTGAATGAAAGTGCTTCTGTGTTTTGTCGTTGTTGCCTTCAGATGAATGTTGTTCCTTTCATTTGGTTCTTCTTCCATATTTTCCTGGCTTTATTTATTTCTTTTCCATAGTCTGCAGTTCCTCTGCCCCAATATTGTCGGACGTTTTTATTGCTCCTCTTGGTATCGTCTGCAAGACAGCTTTTCGTATTGCGGGAGAAGTCTTTTACCATGCCATTTGTGTCCTTTCGGCTTGTATTAATGTTGCCTGTGTAAACGTCTATAAACATGGCTAAGTTATCCCTTTGCGGGTTCTGGTAGTTCCATCTTGGCGTAGTGTTACAACCCTCTGGTTGGTAGCCCATTTCAACTGTGACTTTGATATTTCTGTGATAGCTTTCAGCTAGTTAAGTGAGTACCATTCTCTCTTGGGCTTGTTGCCAAGCTGGTTGTGATGTGTGTCAGGTTTGGTGTAGACGTGGTTAACAAGCCTCTAGAGAAATATGTAGGAGGATCCTCAGGGTTATTCAGGAGCTGGAACCAATTTTCAATTTGCCAATCTTCCACTTCTTCTCCTCTTGCGTCTTTTCCAGTATGTCTCCAGCTTTGGTAGTGGCTGTTGAAGTCTCTAAAGATCATGCAGTAATCGTGAGCAATGTCCATAGTATTCAGTATCAGGTACCAGCTTGGAGGGTAGTAGACATTGTATAACCTGACCTGTTTGTTCTGAATTGTCACCCCCACTTCAATGATCTCTGCACGGCCCTCATTTTCAACTGAAATTTGTTGAGTTGGTATATCATTGCTGACTAAGATAAGCATACCTCCCTAGTATTTTCCCTTCCTGTCTTCTCTGAAGGTCTGGTATCCTTCAATTAAAAACCTCAGGTACTCACTGAGGTGAGTCTTCGGGATGCAGGACTGGTCAATGTTTTCACTATGAAGTCGTGCGATAAGTGGGAACTTTTTGTTTGAGATGTCTTGTGCATTCTACTGTAGCAGTGCCAACGGTTTGGGCCTCTCTCTTCTGCAGTCAAAGTCAGTCGCTTTTTCCAGTAGAAATTACCGACTGTCTCCCCAAAGGAACGGGAGACGGTTTCCACCAGTCACATAGGGTGCCCCCCTTTTTAGGCATGTGGCCAGCACTCTTTCCCGCTTGTGTATCAATAGTGGCAGAGCTCACATCATGAACCTGAACCACTGTTATCTGCTGTATAAGATTACCTGCATTGTGCTGCTATTGAAGGCCTGGTAAATCAGACCCGTCACATCCGGATTAAAATTACTTTTACATCAGTCTTTTCTCTTCTAGATTAATTGCTTTATTGGGCTGTAGAGTCCAACCCACCTGTTTTCCTGGATTCCCATTGCACCTTGCATCCGAGATGACGCCCTTTGCTGTACAGGTAGCTTTTTTTGTGCCTCTGTTATGGAATTTGGGGTATATTTACTCTTTCTCAAACTCTGTTAAACCCCTGAGAAGCTGGATGTGGCCACCCAGGCATGGTTTTAAGATCAGGTTTCCTTCTCCTAGGCATATTTACATTTAAAAGTTAAGGCATCTGCCAGCCTTGCTGACCTATACCACTAGGTATACGGTCGCATACCATAGCAGTCTCTCTGAGAACTGGGGGTACCTCAAGAAGGTGCTGCAATGGGTTCATTTATAAAGTGTGAGGCCAATGCAATAGCTCTACTGCCTGGCAAGTCATACAGTAACTACTTAATGATCGCTACAAGGGGAGGTGGTCTAGTTGCACCTTATCCTTTCCCAGGTAAAAGGTACTTCTCACCCAGCTCCCCACATTTCTATCTAATTCCCATCGGTATCTCAAAAGATTAACAAAATGTTATAGCAGACTTTATAAAGTATTTTATCATGTTTGCTAGTGTCGTTTGTTTATTATTTTCAAGTAAATTAACATGGCTAGACAGGAAGCCGTTTTATTGCTGTAGTCTAAGACTTTAGTAAATAACTTTTAATATCGTTAGGAACTTACTAAGTAAATCTGATCTTAAACAACTTCTCCTTTACCCGCTATTCTCAACATCATACAGTAACACACATAGCTTCTCAAAAAGAAAGGTTGTTTAACCGAAAATGACTTTTTTTTCGGTTAAATTTGAGAGATGTTGCCATCATTTTTAGGAAACTGAACTTTCTTTATTCGTTTAGCGTTTCGTATATGTGATTTTTAATTTTTTTTAAATACATTATTCTCTCCAAATAGGTGAAGATAGATGGATGTGTACACTTATGATAGAAAATGGATGGCGCCTTGAATATTGTGCCGCTTCAGAAAACAGTACTTATTGTCCTGATTCATTTGATGAATTTTTTAAACAAAGAAGACGTTGGACACCTTCAACTCTTGCCAATCAAATCGTCATGATACAACAAGCAGGTGAAATCCGTAAGAAAAATGACATCATGACTATTGGATTTTTAATTTATCAAGTTCTTCTCCTGGTGTCCACAATTATTGGGTAAGTCTTTTCGGGGACTTTTGGGAAGTTGAGGCATGGAGATTTAAGGTGCTTCAAAGGCTGCATCTTTTGCAAACTGGTGTTATACAGTAGACAGCGCAAACATTTTTTCAGCACTTATGCTGTTTATAATCAGCTTTCGGTACTTTTAATTTCCTTCTCAGGATAGCACTTTATAGAAAAGTAAAGTAGAGTCTGGAGTATTTTTTCCAACTATCGTATCTTGGCTTTCATGCTACAGTTATGCCTTAAGAAATATTTTTATTGAAATAATGTATTTTTATCAATTATACTACTGTACCCTAATAATAGAGCCAATTCATTCCTATTTCTTCATTTGTGATGCTGATCAGTTAAATTAGGCAGCACAAATTATCTAACAACAAGAAAAAGGAAAAAATGGGTTTGTAAAATTAAGCCTATTACCTTACATGATAACTTTTAGTCATTTTCTCTTCCTCTCTTTTTTATTCCCTTCCCTACTATTCTTTGTATATCTGTCATATGAGTTCTTTCCGCCAGTGTTTCAAGATGTTTGATGGTATTTTTGTTGACAACTCCAAGTGCTCCTGTAACTATTGGAACAACAGTTGTTTTCAAGTCCCACATCTCAACTTATATGTCCTTATACTTGATAGTTTATTTTAATCTCCTTGGTACTAACATTCGTTTCCATTAGGATTGTCATATCAACAAAAAGAAGGTCTTTTCTTTTCATAGCCCTTTACAACTATATTTGGTCTATTTTTTCATGCCAAAGAACAATACAAAGCATAAGGGTACTAGGTTTATGGAACTGTGAAGATATAACATAAGGGTAAGCCAAGACATAAAAGCTAACCTTAGATAGGTCCAAATCTTGCTGGATTTGGACCTATCAAAATACAAAGACGTCTCTGAACACGACAAAGAATATCAAGAGATGACGAAGATGACGAAGTACATATACAGATAAGGCAACAGTTCTCCACCCAAGGGCAAATGATACATTTATAGAGATACAAGATACAAGATACAAGATGGCCTCGAGCGTAAGGTAGCCTCTAGCACAATACAACAGATTGAATATCAGAACCCCTAGAAAGATCTGGAGAAAATGACAAACCAAGGATTCTCACTGATAAACATTCCTCAAGAGGAGAGGAAACCCCATCATTGTTAAGATCTAAATGACATTCTATAAATATTGAATAGGAGATAAGGTATAAGCTTTCTATTACTGACATAAGCTGCGTTTTGGCCCCATTAAAAGGAAGCAGACATTTCCTTTCTCATTATCTGATACGTTGAAGGTCAGATTTTAAAGCTTCTGCAAGTTTGACTTGCCCTGCTGGGTTGTCTTGTGATCAATGCTAGAATACAGGCTAGTGTCATCAGCATAGATGTTAATGCCCTAAAGCAAACTACCAGAACAATAATTGATCTAAAGAAGGAAGAGGGTCGAACCAAGAATAGAACCTTGAGGAAGATCAGTGTTCATGGAATACTCATCAGATGTAATTCTATCTAATGTGACAAGCATTTTACGATACGAGAGAAAGGACTGGTGGACTTCAAAGACTTTTCCACAAATATCATTTCCAGAGAACGTATGAAACAAGAGAGCGCCGCACACATTATTTACTTCCATGGAAATATCAAGCGTTATAGCTCGTTCTTCATCAGAGCTTTCCATAAACTTACAGATACGTTCCGTGATCACAGTCAAAAGTTCAACAGTAGAGCAGGAGCCTCTAAACCTGTACTGAACATCAATGAAGAGACTTAGATTCTGCAAAAATTCCATCAGTACATTGTAGATAACTCGTTCAAAGACATTACTAATGACAGAAGAAAGATTTACAGGTCGATATTTTCGAGAATAAGATAGATCTCCTGCATTCCTAAAGACAGGAATAACAAAGACAATCTAAAGTACACTAAAGGTTCATCATTAGATTTAAATTATTTTACTTTAACAGCTGGAAAATGAAGTCAGTCTTGTTCCGGATATTCTTCGCACCCTCCGACTACTGAAGATCTGTCAAGTACTGGAAGCCATTCAACTTTGTGTTTAAGATTGTCATAGGAAAAAAGGAATGGATGTGTAAAAGCACCACCTAAACACACACCATCAACATGCCGACTGAGATATTTGGTGATAGGGTGCTATTAAATGGAACTACAGCAACCACTGTTTACGTTCCTTTTACAAGAGAGGAGTGGTGATACGGTGACATTACCACGGGTGTTTTTACCGATACACCATTTCTAAGAGAGTTGCGAACCAAGGCAAAGGAGGCCTTTCTCTTCACGGGGCAGACTTAACCCCATCACACGCCAACCTGATATTTCAAAGTCTCGGGGAAGTTTCAATGATTCTGTGAGTACTGATGTCAAAATTACAGAGCATTGTTTTAATTAATAACAGTAGTAGGTTGCTTATGCTCTACCATTTAGATTCACAGTTGGTAATATTGGCACAGGTACTAGTGTAGGTATTGATCAACACAATCATGTCGATTCTTATATTCAGTAGGCGTTAGCAGTGAGGAGAGACAAGATGGTCAATGGTTTCTGGGAACTTGTCACAAAATCTATAATTTAGGTTTGCACCTCTTTTAACACATGGGCATAATTGCGTGTAAAAAGACTTTTGGTCTTATGCAACAATTATAAGTCCTTCTCTTTCACCTTTTAATCTAGATCCACATAGCCACTGATGGTTGTTATCTTTACCTAAATTAGCTTCATTTACGTGTCTTCAACCAAGGTTCTGTTGGTTCTTTTTAGCTTCTTTCTTTTTTTCCAATCATGTTTGCAACCACATTTGCATCCGCAAGTAATAATTTGTTAACATCTCCAATGTTGTGGGCGATTCTACCAATTACTCTCTTCACGTACGATGTATTTTCTTTTACTTTAGCTCTATCTGGCACCCTCAGATTCACTGTCTCTAAAGCGTCTTGTTTTTTAACTTTCCTTCCAGCCCCTTCCTTCCAGCTTCTCTTCTTCTCCAGGTTGCCAATTTCATTAATACTTTGCTCGTCCATTCTCGACCCAGGTCGCCTATCAGTAGCATACGATTCACTCTGGTGACAGTC
>RDPX01000044.1:2571005-2611005 GCA_003991215.1 Morbakka virulenta | reverse complement strand
CAAAAAAACAATGTCTTAAATGGCAAGCTGGTAATCAATCACAATACCACTCTTTATTATCTGTTTTATCTTTATATACATATATATATATATTGTATATTTATAGTATTTCATTTATCATCACCATTGTATCTTATCACACCAAGGGGATACAGAGGGAATCAAAGAACAAGCTTCACCAGGCCTGAGCCATTTCTCGAAGGACATGGAAGTCTGTTTTATTTGTTTATTTCAGCAGGTGTGGGGAGAAATCTTGGACTGTCTTCCTTTAGATCTTCTTTATGTTGCATGCAAGACGACACTGATACTACCGCAAAATTTGTGTCCGATCCTGGTGACTTGGCTGGCTCATCATTTGGCTGGAGCTTGTTTATTTCTTGAATCATACCAGAAGGCACATTTCTTCCCAACTGACGTCTACCATTTGCTGCAGCATATATAATTACATATTGTCGGGGTATGTCATTTCTTTTCCCTTTCTTTAATTACTTCAATTGCGTATGCCATCAGGAGCTTTTTCTCTCTTGTGCTATTACTCGCTTTACTCGTTCTTCAATAAAAGTTGACATAAATTCTCTCGAGATTACTAGATTCGGGACTTCCACGTTCGCCTTAAGTTTGTTTCCTCATACTGTTACCCCCTGGAATTTTTTTGTTTCTTGTTGCTTTCCTGGTGACTAAAATCTTAATCGTTTCAAAGTTGCTCTTGGTAACAGTTATCTCGCAATTGTGTGTGGCAATTAATCCACCTGTCTTATGAATGACCTGCTTTGCTGTGGCCCTCATCTTTTCAGTGAGTGACCTTGGAAACATAGTTTTATATTTCGTTCTGTGGAATACTCACCTCTTCATGCATGATTGAGAGGAGATACCCAATAATAGAAACCAAGGCGAACTTATGCGAAAGGTGTCATGATTGCAAAATAAATTACTTAAAAAGGTAATTTCATAGCTCAGGTTATAGAAAATGTGGACATGGTAACCATAGACACTCGTTTGAACTCAGTTTAGCCCAAATATATTTTTTCCCATCTATTCATATTTAAAAGACCTGTAAAATAGTTCCACAAAATCTGTATTGTGCAAGAGATGGATCAACTCATGATATGTTCGTAATATACCATCCTTTATTGCATTATTTTTTCTTATCAAAATAAAGATATTTTATTATATAACACTATGGTTCACTTTTAGGGACTCGGGAAGAAAAGAAAGCCTCCTTATCAACTGGTGATCCATGGTACAAAAAAGCATGGAAAATGTTATTTTCATTTTGTGGAATGTGTTGCCTCAAAAAGGAAAATTCGCCTGCAAATCGAAAACTGGTCATTGCAGAAAACCTCTCAGATACAGCAACAGAGTTAGAGTCTGATTTACCAGTGGACAATTGTTCGATGGTAAGAAAATGGAGAATTAAAGACAATAAACTGTTAATGACTTAGGGATATAAAACGTGATTTGTAGTCCCAATATAAGCACATCCTGTGGAGTCAATATTGTGATTCAATAGTGTGCCTTGTTCCAAAATAATAATATAAGCACTACTTTCTGGTTTTAAAAGATATTTTCCTATGTAAATGTGTCTTATCAGTACCTAGCTGGTGCTATTATATATATATATACATATATATATATATAACTTCATCAGCTTCTCTTGTAAAGAAGTTTTAATAATAATTTATAGCTACTAAAAGAAAAAAAAGGGATAATGTCAGATCGCCGCCTAACTGTCAGGGAGATAAGTTCAGACACTAGTCTTTCATATGGGACAGTTCAAACAATACTCACAACGGATCTTAACATGAGAAGAGTGTCTGCAAAATTCGTCCCTAAACTCACACGCTCGATGCTTTCAGGAGTCCGTTTTGTAGCAGGTGCTCCTGGCCTTTCATCGTCTTTAACATCCTCTCTGCCCTCTCTAAATCGTTTGTGCCACATAAATACTTGAGTCTTTTGTAGGCAAGCTTGTCCATAAGCAATGTGTAACTTTTCAATTGTCTCTGATGGCGTAAACCTGAGTTTAGCACAAAATTTCACGCACACTCTCTGCTCAATTTCCCCCTCCATTTTGACTGAAATTCAACGGAAAAGAATATATATATATACATGTATATATCTGTGTGTGAAAAAAACACCCAGATTTTCTTAAATAATTTCTTAGATTGTTGTTACTTTGACATAAACAAAACAAGGAATTTATATCCATATATACTGGGAAAAAAGCTCTGAAAATCTTGGTTTAATTCCTGCATTGAGTGAAATCAACAGCAAACTAAGTAGTAATATAAATTAAAGAAACAAAACAATAACCGATAATGATAATTATTAACCAATGATTATGGTAAAGATTACATCATAATAGATGATACTGTAAGGTATCATTTCATAAAAGTATTACAAATAGGAAAAGTATGTAATACTAATTTCAAAATGCGATGACAATAACATTGATATTAATTATAATTATAAAACAACTGTTATTATTATTTTTTTATAGTTATACTATAACCATGAAACTGTATGTGTCCAACACATGCTAGCGTGTAAAACGGACGTTAAACCATATATTATTATGATGATGATGATGATGATGATGATGATACTAATAATGATAAGAAGAAGGGGAGAGTAATGATGATGATGATGATGGTGATGATGATAGTGAGACTGGTGTTTATAGGAATGATAATGATGCTAATGATAATAACATTGCGATCAAACCAGCCCAACATTTGTACCTTCTTGCTTAATCCTCTTTTGGTTGACTCTTGGTGGACTCTGTTTACTGGCTACCAGAACATTCTCTCCAACCTAAATTTTGATGTTCTAAACTGAGTTCGATGATAATTTGTACGCATAATATTCACCGAGTATGTTTTTAACTGAAAATACTTTGAAGGTTAGTTGGTATCTTTTTAACAATTAAGATTAAATTTCTTGACTGCTAATACACACACAAAATATAATTTATGCATATATACATAATATATAGGAGATATAAAGGTATAGATAAGGTATACCCAGCTGCAACACATATATAAACATGCGTAAATATAGATCTTATATACGTACAACGTTTGCAGAACACACATTTTAGTACATATTTATTTACTGACTCACTAAAATCTCTTCTTTTCAAAATAGAAATTTTTGAGAAGGATCTCATTGCCCTTTACCAAAGTCTGGTTTTTGGTTTATATGTCGTCTAATATTCTATTTGTTTGGATGTTTCATTACAAAAACAAACGCGCGCGCACACACAGCTATATATATATGTATATATATATAAATATATATATATATATATATATATATATATATATTTATGCACAAAATGGTACGACAAAGGCACAACAAGTGTGGAACCACTTTGGTTCTTCATAATAAGATCCTTGCTGATTAAGAGGATAAAATATTTAGATTTCTTTATATAATTCTAGTGATTTAGTTGTTCAAATTCATTGAAGATAAAATTGGTGATGAAGAGGTTTGTTTCGCTGTTGTTATTTCAGACGATGGTGATCAAGATGTTGATCTAGTTGTTCTAGTTGGGATTGTAGAATGGAATAATCTTTCATCGAATTTTTTGTAATAAAGTGTTTCTCAACGTTTTAGGATTCTGGTCAAACCGAAGCCGATGGAAACCCTGAAAGTAAACAACTTCTCAAGAAAACTAAGGAAACAAATAAATCACAGGGACATCACAATGTCAATAGAAGGTTTGGTCTCCTTGCACCAAGAAATTTAGCCAGCGCTCGTGGTGGTACTGGTTTCCGATTCAAACAATTCGAGAACCCTATTGGAAGAGACAGATTAGTTGGTCTAAATGGTAATGTTGTTTCACATAAAGAAAATACCCTTGTTTGACATCTTTACGGATATGTATATATTGGAAAATATAAATGCATAGAAAACAAAGCTGAATTTTTCTAGCTATTTGCCTTTCCAAATCATTCTGTAGAAAAGAAATATTTTTAAAATATACCCTCGTGTCGATCAATTGTACACGTATTTGAATGATCCGAAAGAAGACATTCCTTTCAACCTACAATTATCTCATCGCCCTAAGACAAAACATTTTATGAAAATAATATTGAAAGAGAAGATTTGACGTTTTGTAGTCAAACAGTTTGTTTAGGTTTAACTGAAAAGTCTCAAGAGAGGTGAACTATTAACCAAGGTAGTTCATCAGATCATTGAAATTTGTCCCTGTTTCGAATTTCATTTGTTCCCATTAAGATGCTTGCTTGGTTTCATTTTTAAAGCTTCTTTGATAAAACATGCTCTCGTTAAATGAAATACTTAGTAATCCTTATATTTTATCAGGTGACCATTAATTCACTTTTAGCAGCAATCAATAAACATCAGAAACCATGAATTCCCAGAATTCGAGTATTATGAGCCGGAAGATCATCTGATGCAACATGTAGGAAAGCTTGCTGTTAATATTGAAGATTGGTTAAGGGATACATCATTAAACATCAGTAACCATTAAAAACCATTAACTATTTCATTTTAAGTAATTTTCATAGTTTCAATTTGATAAACTATGAATACCATATTTTCTACCCAGATCGATACATGAGCATTCGTGAATTCCCAGAATTCGAGTATTATGAGCCGGAAGATCATCTGATGCAACATGTAGGAAAGCTTGCTGTTAATATTGAAGATTGGTTAAGGGATACATCATTAAACATCAGTAACCATTAAAAACCATTAACTATTTCATTTTAAGTAATTTTCATAGTTTCAATTTGATAAACTATGAATACCATATTTTCTACCCAGATCGATACATGAGCATTCGTGAATTCCCAGAATTCGAGTATTATGAGCCGGAAGATCATCTGATGCAACATGTAGGAAAGCTTGCTGTTAATATTGAAGATTGGTTAAGGGATACATCATTAAACATCAGTAACCATTAAAAACCATTAACTATTTCATTTTAAGTAATTTTCATAGTTTCAATTTGATAAACTATGAATACCATATTTTCTACCCAGATCGATACATGAGCATTCGTGAATTCCCAGAATTCGAGTATTATGAGCCGGAAGATCATCTGATGCAACATGTAGGAAAGCTTGCTGTTAATATTGAAGATTGGTTAAGGGATACATCATTAAACATCAGTAACCATTAAAAACCATTAACTATTTCATTTTAAGTAATTTTCATAGTTTCAATTTGATAAACTATGAATACCATATTTTCTACCCAGATCGATACATGAGCATTCGTGAATTCCCAGAATTCGAGTATTATGAGCCGGAAGATCATATGATGCAACATGTAGGAAAGCTTGCTGTTAATATTGAAGATTGGTTAAGGGATACATCATATTCGGTGAGGTTTTTCAAATTTTCTCTCACTTTTAACTCTTCGTGTTTATGAGAAAAGAATAAACTTTTATTGCTATGTCATTTAAATACACAGATTAGATGGAATTCAGGTCTCTTTGTTCTTATTAAATAATATTATAATACTTTTTTTACACTTGTTTTCTAATCACGTCTATCCCAGCAGCTTTTGTTAAATTACATGGATAAGTCTCCTTCACTTCCTTCAGTATTGTATATTTTCAGCATTGACACCCAATTTTATATTCTCCTTGACAATACGAATCCATCGCAATATTTATCAGGATTATCTTTAATAACTAATAACATATTAACCTAAGTAGGGTTATGTAGCCCGTATGAACAGAACAGAAGGTATTCTGAGCTACCATAGAAATCTGGCCAATATATTAGTTTGAGATGCCATTGCCTGCAACATATGGTATTTCTACAAGGTAAAATAAATTGCTATAAACGTAGAACGACTGAATGTCATTTAGGGTAAGACACTTCTTTTCAAGAGACTTGGAAATATTGACTCTTAAAGACAAAATGTAACTATACACTTGAGGCTACGAACTTCCGTTTACTTCCAGGCGTTGTTGGTAGCCTTGTTTTCCTTTCTGGGGACATCAGGACCATACTATCTAGAACGTGCCTTACTGAGGTTCTCCCGAATCTCCTAGCTAGTAGCACTTGCTATGATTTTAGTCCTCCATTCGTTCTAGTAGCAATATTCCATAAATCCTAGTCTATATCCTTTTCCCTAAAAAATGACCGAAAAAGGTATGTATTGATCAGGCGAAGAAAAACACCAGTAAAAAAGGCACAGTATATGTTATACGGACTGCTTTAGACAATAACTTAAGGGAGCTTGAGATGGAGATCGTTGGATTGTAGGTGAGTAGGGGAGAATTTGAAATTTCGAGATTCGATTACTAGACCAGTTAAGTTAACCCCATTGCAATTCCAGTCATTTCAATTAAAGCCTACTGCTTTAAATTGAAACTGAAATATTAAAATCTAATGCCATGGACATGAACTAATTTGATTTTCGTTGTTTTCTTTCAAATAGGATTACATTGATAAATTTAAAGATCATGGCTATGATGATACCAGTTTCCTATTTGGAGTAAAAGAAGAAGAATTGCTCAATTTAGGCATTGATAATAGGGGTCACCGTAAGAGATTATTAGCAGAAATTGAAAGGCTTCCTCCAGAGGAAATCGACCAGGAAGTACCGGTGAGTAAACAAAGATGATTTATCTTCCTTTTTTGTATCAACTGTAGTAGTAGAAGTAGTAGTAGTAGTAGTAGTAGTAGTAGTAGTGGTAGTAGTAGTAATAATGGGGACTGTTAGTAGTAGTAATAATGGGGACTGTTAGTAGTTACAATAATACCAGCCTTAATGGCGCTAGTAGCAAAAATAGAAGTGGTAGGAACATCAGTAGTTTTAGCAATAGTATTGATAGCATTAGAAGTAGAAACAGTGGTAACATGGGTTATTTTTGTGATGGTATTATGCTTTGATAGAAGTGTCCTACACAAGCATTTTCTCTACTAATGATTTTGATGATGGAAATATATTTAACCAAGGAAGCGTTGAAGTGTGTAATACTTAAACATTTCCGTTTGATTAGTTTTTTATTTCTGACATTTTTCACATTGTACACAACTAAGGAGGTAAAGTACAGCAATAGTAACCTAAGAGTTTGCATTTGCATTGAGCAGATGATGCAAACGGGTTTTTGGAAGAAAAAGAAGCGAAAGTAGTTTATATTGTTGTACCATGCAGTACAAGAGTGAATGAGAAATAAACTAAAAAACTAAAAAAGGACCAGACAGAACAAGACTGAAGGTGAAGTGACGGAGCCGTGTTACCCACGTCTTTCCAGAGAGGGAATTTGTTTTAACCAATGAAAGTAGAGTTTTTTTGAAAGGTTTTAATTACCTTTCACGTCTAATATTCATCAATCAAAAGTAAATTCTCTCCCAATCTTTGAGTTTTTCTAATATGGGAAGAATTTCATTGAATTTTACAGGAGGATGTAAGCGAATGGCTGATTAAACTGGGTCTACAGGAATACTGGGGAAAGTTTACAGAAAATGCATACAATGAACCCAACTCGTTAGCGGATTTAAAATTCATGGACAAAAACACCATAAGAAATACCTTTAATATGACTAAAGAAGGCCATTTGAGAAAGCTTATGAAAGCGATAAAGTTACTTCAATATCCAAGTGCAGGTCTGTGACTTTTTTATACTTGTCATAAATGTATTATTTAATATGTTTTGTAGCTTTTACTAATATACAGATGCCTCTCAAAATTAACAAGATTTTATATAAAAGCTAGAATCGCTGTAATTTTGTAATTTGCAATTATAGGATAACCATTATTGCGTGTGAGTGTTTTTACGTCATCTAGTGACTTTGTTCACAAGTAACCTTCTGGATGACAATATGTCTCTACCCTCAGGTCTGATGTATACCGGTTGTTAGTATGTTTGTAGATATTCCATGTGGATATTCATGTATATAGTGTGTCTTATTTGAAATAGTCCTATTACTTTACAATTTATGTTGCCATTTGGATTTTCAGAGTTCTGAGAGTTCCTTCTTTGGTGTAGTTTACGAGTATTCGAGCCTACAAAAATCAATTCATGCTTGGGGACTTGAATAAATAAAACATTAGATAATTAGTTAGATAAAGAGCAGTTCTTTTCTTGTTTAAAAAATAACCGCCCAGTGGTATATATATTTTATCCATGCCACTCGTAATACTACATGTACGACAATATAAATGTTGACATGTTAGCGATTTTCCACACTTAGCAGGTGTGAAATGGAAAACGTCAAATTTCACTAAAATGTCGTATATAGGTTATATTTCACCTGAATTTTTAAAAAATTGAAGGATTGGAAAGACCATTTTTTTAAATAAGAGTGATCATCACCTCCGCCAATGAAGTTACGTTTTCGCCTGCGCCTGTCCTTTTGTCTCTTTGTGTGCAAATAACTTTAAAGGTTATAGATATATAATACGAATGGATTTTGTTTGGGAATTCATTGTGGTCTTCGATTGATCATAAAACATTTCGTTTCAAAGAGGCCTCTGATTAAGACATTGTCTTTCAGGCCAATCTTTTGTGTACCGTGGTTATTAAATAAGAAATATATTATTTAAGCATAAAGATGGTAATAAGGAAGGTAGGTACATATTCATGGTACAGGTTTAACTTAAGAATTTAGCAATGATCGGATAAGAGGGAGTGAGTAATAGACACTTTTCTCATAGGTATTGGTTCAAAGTTCAAAGTAAGCTATCCAAAAATATCTTCAACTTTTCCATTCGTTATTTGAATAACACCCTTGCAACTCGCAAAAATCTATCCAAACGGAATCTCAGTCTATATTCTTCTTGCTCTTTCTGCTTTGAACAAGAAACCCTTCTTTATGTTGTTACCGGCTGCAAAATGTACCTTCAGGAAGGTCTTTACACTTGGCGCCATAACTCTGCGTTACAGTTTATAGCAAAAGCTTTCAAATCTTCTGAAGGCTGTACCATTATACGCTAATACCTGTTCATTCTTACCGCCATGTATGTCGAATTGACGTCTTTCGAACTGATTTTCTCTTAGTTGCTACACAAAAACAGTGATACAAACTTGAATTTATGGTGGAGTATGAATAAACCTGAACAGAAATGCTTCTCACAAATACGAAAAATATCGTCTTTTGATTCGTGATTTACATTCCACCTTTTCGAACGTTGGCATCGTAAATTTTTTCATTAGCTCCATAGGTTTATTAAGGCAATCTTATATTACTTTCAATGAAATGTACAACGCTTAGAACATCGACAATAAACACGAGCGGTTTCTTTCCACCAACCTTCCCAATGTAATCATTCGAAATATATACTACATATTCCGTCGTAGAAACCAACCATGGACAAATGCTGACCTATTATCG
Organism: Morbakka virulenta; assembly: GCA_003991215.1. Lineage (NCBI taxonomy): Eukaryota > Metazoa > Cnidaria > Cubozoa > Carybdeida > Carukiidae > Morbakka > Morbakka virulenta. Next base: position 2,601,685 of record RDPX01000044.1, on the reverse strand, counting down.
TTTTAAAAATTTTGTTAGTAAAATATTGAATTTTGTGAAATAGGCAGACCAATTCCAACTATCTTAATTAGTGATGTTTGTAAATATATGTGTTTGGATAAAAAATATAAAGTTTAGATTTTTATTATTATTATTATTATTTTTGTCATTATCATTGTTTGTCTTTTNGCTTAGAACATCGACAATAAACACGAGCGGTTTCTTTCCACCAACCTTCCCAATGTAATCATTCGAAATATATACTACATATTCCGTCGTAGAAACCAACCATGGACAAATGCTGACCTATTATCGTTTTAAAAATTTTGTTAGTAAAATATTGAATTTTGTGAAATAGGCAGACCAATTCCAACTATCTTAATTAGTGATGTTTGTAAATATATGTGTTTGGATAAAAAATATAAAGTTTAGATTTTTATTATTATTATTATTATTTTTGTCATTATCATTGTTTGTCTTTTTCCTGCTTCATTTGCCACGATAGCGGACCACATCCAATGGTCTTGGACATCTTGGCATTAATTCTTCCTTTCCTCTTTACTTCATATCCTTCAGTATTGGTCTCGTTGTGGCCAAGCATTAATGCCTCCTTACATCTCTATTGTAAGATATAAATGTAATATTTCCATTCATTCTTCAAAATTCCTTGTTCCTATTGCAATTTCACACTTCAGGTAATTTCATTTTGTCCATTTCTCTTCTTCTTTCTTTTCTATACGAGTGTCAAATGGGCAAAATGAGTCTATCAACTTACACATTTTTTGTTTTTGATGTACAGTGATATTAGGTCTACTATGCTCTTACTGCTTATCAGCCTGTATAGAGAAACCCCATAAAAACGTGCAATCCTCTAATTCTAGTACTTTCTCTGATGTATGTATCATTTCACGGCCTATTCAAAACCCCATCTTTCGCACAGCTTTCAATGAATTACTTTGGCCATACTGTCATACCTCGATCTCTTATTCCCTTTCTTTACTACCGTGAGACATTCTGAAACAATGTTTGCCACTGTCTCGTCTTTTGTGTCACAAATTTAATATAATGCAAGTCCCACGATTTACTACCTCTTATGTCACTAATCCCTTTACTGAAGTGCCTGTTAAGTGTCTTTTTCTTATATATAGCTTCGTGTTCCTTTTGTTTTTCTTCTTTTCCTTTTCCACATCTCTTGGGCTCAAATGAAACATTTCTTTAAACTGCCTTTAGTAGCTTCTCCTTGGAATTCTGTAGATATAACTTCAAAATGTCAATTTCTATTTGTACGCAATATTCTACACCAATTAATCCTCATCCTTCTTCAGCTTCTTTTAAATATATTTTATCTACATATGCGTTTGGATTACGTGATACATACATCATCAACGTCTTCCTTGTTTTACGATCCAATGCTTGCAACTCTGTCTTTGTCCAACTTATGACACCAACTCCATACCTTATTTTTGATACCGTTTATAGTTTATAGTTGCAATAATATTTCCACCATTTAGTTTCTACTTGAATATGGATCTGATTCTTCAAACATACTCTCTGCTTACTTTTACCTTCATCTTCTCGTGTTTTATTTCATCCGCCTCTAAGATCCCTAATACTTATAACAATTTTCTTCCTCCATACATTTTATCATCTTTCCATTAGACATATTAATTCCTGTTCTCGTTGCAACCTTTCCTCTCTTCATAATTAAAACAACACTCTGACAATCCAAATCCCATTCTTACTTCATCTGAGAATGTCCTCTCTGTATTTACTGAGCTGTGTATTTGTTCTTCCTTCCTTGAAAACAGCAAGAACAGGGATCGTCTATAAAAAACAAATGATTGATCTTCTTTCCTACCTTTTCCAGAAATGGAATCATTGACAACACAAATAAAGGTGGAGATAAACTTTCTCCTTTGAATATGCCCGTCTAATTCTAACATTTTCTAATTTTTGATTGCTTGAGACCAACTCTGTATTGCACTGTTTTATGTTCTTACTTCCCTTTCCTTTTTCCTTCATAGAAAGCTGTGTCTTCTCTGTTACGATCCACATGGGTACAGTCTTCCCCTGGGTACATTTATTCAATTGATAGCCTATTCCGCTATCCATTGAGATAAAGTTTTTAATTCAATATCCCTGTGCCAGGTCTGGCCCTAGGTTTTTCCGATTTGAAATTTAGTGATCTGTTTCTTCATATTGCTCATAAAAATTTGTATGTTTTCTTGTATCCTGTATTAACTACCTCTTCATTCAACGTTCTCAACCACTCAGCATTTTCATTTTGTCTTACTGGCTTGTCCCATATGTCACTCCAGAATATCTGCTTCTCTTGTGTCTGGTACTACAGTTTTCTTTTTTTTCCCTCTAGCTCATAAAACAACTTTTTTTATTTGATTCAAAAAATCTATTTTGTCTGAACTGTTTTGTCGGACTATCGTATACTTCATGTTTTTTATCCATAGCAATCAATCTCTGTTTTACCTTCTCATGTACCACTTCAATGTCATTTTGTCTCACTTCATACGTCCTTTCAAGTTTTTCTTTGGTTCCAACATTGTGTAGTTCGTTTCTTACCTTCCTGCTGGCTCATTCCAGATCTTTAAGTAGTTTCTTTTGCTCCTCTAAAATCCTCTCTTTCCTTTTGGGGTTCTCTCTATTCATTGGCTTCTCATCGTTTATACTTAACCATACCAGCCACACAGTTAGATCCTGGTCTTATCAATGCATTTGTTTCTGTTATATTTTTGCTTGTAATAACAGATATGACCTTATTAACCTTACGTGCTGCTACTTTCACTTTCTTCCTTTCAAAATATTAAGTCTGGAGGGATCTTATCTGGATTTTTTCTGATGTTGTTAAGCACATCCTGTAATAGATCTTATTCTTAAGCATCAAATCCTTCCGCCTATACCCTGTTTAAAAGTCTTTGTTTATCTTGAGATAATATGCAGCTGTTGTTTTTCTTTGCATTAACATCATATTGCTCAGTCTCTTCCTCATCTTCACTTTCGTCTCCTTGTTCTTCAGTGGTTTTGATTCTACGTCATATTTCTTCTATCTCTATATCTGTATGCCATTCATTCACCAAATCATTATCACCTGATCTATTATAGGATTCTCTGTACATTAGACTGGAATAATCGTTTTTCATCCCATATTTATTTCATTCTTTTTCGCCATCCTCTGGTTGTTGAGTCGCTTCTAACGAAGCATTCTATTACAATCCTTTTCTGACATTAAACTTTCCAATTCTCATCCCAGCTGTAGTATGTTGACGATCGGATTCCCGCTGCTGAGCCGGGCAATTCCACCCGGGCGAGAGACCCTCACTGTTAGCTCTAGTCTTATTCGCTCCGTTATTTGATACATTATCGTTTTAAATTTTCACTCATTTTATGAGGAGTATGAGTTTCGGTTGCACAATCACCGGTGTTTTTATCATGACACAATTACTACAAGGGTCGCCAACCAAGATTAAAATCCCCCTTCTAGGCATGAGGCAGACTAGCCCTGCATGACGCAAGCCTGGTACTTCATGACCTCAGGGAGTGCTAACAGGTACTACACCTTGCTCATAGTTGACCCTGAGGTAGTTCTAGTAAAGGGAATCCTCATTATCCCAGGCTAAAACTCTACAACCGGATGTCGTTTTGTGTCATACCAGGGATATTTTTATTGTAATTAAAATCATTATTATTATTACTATTCTTCTTATTATTATTATCAATATTATTATTATTATTATTATTATTGTTATCAATATTACGCTTGTTGTTATTGACGGAGGTGGTTTAATTTCACAATCGACACAATTTACGTAGGTCCTTTTTCTTTCTATCAGGCCATATCCTAGCTTTTAGATAGTACATTAAAGTCTATTTGGGTGCAGATACTCAACATTTCTTTGATGTGTTGTCAATATTTCGACAATATGCACAAATGAGGAGCTAGCATTGCAAGAAATAAATTGTGTGAGACAATTTAATCTAATCGTTAAGTACAAAAAGATATACAAATTAATTTTGTATCACTAAGACAAAATTTTAAGCTTCTATTTTGGTTATTTTTAATACTACTAGTTTTGTTTATTTACCAAAGTGTTATTCTTTTAACCAATACAGCACAAAAGAAAATTCGGAAGGCACGTATCGGGATCACAAAAGTTGAAACAAAGTTATTGGAGATCGAACACCCTCTTGAGCATGCGTTTTGGACTCAGTTGAGAAGTGTTTGTCTACTGCCAGAGCAAGGAGCTTTCAGTCAGAGCGAGGAATTAAAAGAAAAGCTTGGAGATCTTCGAAATGCTGCCCTTATGATTTTGATTGTCTCTAATGTCCTTTGGTTGACGATTATGTTGGGTCTAATTTCACAAGGTGAAAAGCTTCAATTGTTCAATACCAATTTCCTTGGATTAGCATTTCTCACGTTGTATACATCTGTTCTAGTTGCCCAGTTCATTACCCTTTTGATACATCGAGCTAACACTTGGATGCATTCCCTTGCACGCACTCCTTTCTTACCTGGATCGAAATCTAACCTGAGTTGGTCATTTCACGACGAGGACTTGCCTCCTGAGCCTAACGAGGAAGCTTTGTTTCAGCTGGGACGAAAGCTAAGCAAGATTTCTCAAAATGGAAAAATTGGTGGAGGTCTTACAGATTCTCAAGCCGACATTTTCTAAGTGTTACAAGAAAAACGTTTTGACACACACTTTGACGTTTCTGCCCATTTGGCTTTTGTAACATATAAAGAAATTATTAACATAGAAATGGCACTGGGATTGCAATTGTTCTCTAATTAAGAGAATTGATTTAAACTTTACCTGGCAAATCGTACGGATTTGTATTGTAGTGTTTGAAATACCACATTCTCTATAAACTCTCTGATGCATCTATTTAAATTTTGAATTAAAATTGTTTTTTAGAGAAGCTGCGGGGTATATATTAGAGGCAGGAGCATGGTATAGATGATTTAATTTGTAATGCTTGTCATGTGCTATTTCCTAGCTTTTTCCAAAACGGTCAAACCTAATTTATTAAAACAACAAAAAAAGGTTAAATAATAGTAGTGGCTTTGAAAAAATGAAATTTTCTACATGTGTAAACGCTTTTAGCAGATTCAAATCAATTAATCGCTTTTTATCCTTAGCACGCTTTATTGGTAAAATTGCCTGGGGTTATACTGAAATTCATTCCCAAAAGTTCCTTGTTTAGTTGACATTTATTCCCTAAAACTTGCTTATTAGTTGACTATTATCCCCTATAACTTACCTATCAGTTGACATTTATCCCCTAAAAGTTACTTATTAGTTGACAATTATCCAATTCCATTTTTGCATCAACGAATAAAAGATACAAGAAATGATTATTCTTAGCACGTTATACATTGACATTGATTTTGAATTCTACAAACGATAAAGGGATTTGAAATTCAACAAATATAAATTATTAAAAGTATAATGATGTTGTGAGGTAGGATTAAACAATAAAGCAACGAATAAATTTTGGCAAACTTTAAAATTATCGTAAAGTTTTTAATGATAAAATACTTGGTCTCTGAGAAAGTTCAAATAAATCAGAAAGTTTATGCGGAAACCGGGGATCGGTTATTACCATTTTGAACTGACATGCTCTTGTCCAAAGTAAGATCACTATATTTTATTTTAACTAATGATCGTGATACTGAGCGTAAAATGTTGCCTGAATAGCTCTTTTCCGAGTATTGGTTTTCTACATAGTTGGTTATGTTTCGATGAAATGTCAATGCCAAAAGTAGCATAAGATACCAAAGACCATCAACTGTCGTGTGGTTTTTACATCTGTCATGCACTGCATTCAAGATATTGTTTTTCAGCCAAAATTGGACTCATTATTAAAGAGCATCTAGATAATTACTCTCAAATATTTTATACTTCGCATGCTATGCTTTTTCGATTCTCTGTCTACATGTCCTGGATTCCAGTTTTGATGACCAATGCTTCCCACTTTTCTCCATCCATAGTTGTTCACAGTATTTCACTCCCCTTGGACGGTGTCTGTAGCTATTTTCTAACACAAACGTTCCTGACGGGCTTTGGATTTTTCCACTTCCAATTTATCACCATATTAAACAATCGTTGTACACCGCACACGTTGATCTAATTAATTTATCTTACCTTGGACTATCCGATAGGGTTCCTGCATCTGGCGCGAGTGTCACCGCTTTGTCGCCCTGTATTCTCCCTCTCTTTCATTCCAGGATTTTAAGTATCATGAAGCCCTATCCCTAGTTGAATTTATCAATAACTCAAACTGTTTTTAATTTACAGTACCAAAGAAGAGAAACGCTTTTCCGTCCACTTTAGTAGAAAAATATAAAAAATCTTATTAATGATACCATAACTTTTAATCTTAATTTTAACTCCTCAGTTACCTGTGAGACAAATGTTTTGTGAAACATCTCAAGCTAAAAACATGCTTTATCTATTTCCATAAATGATTTTGCTTCTACCCAGAGCTGGCTGGTTAAATATATGTTTCAGAATATCACATTTATTTTTCAANCACCGCTTTGTCGCCCTGTATTCTCCCTCTCTTTCATTCCAGGATTTTAAGTATCAAGAAGCCCTATCCCTAGTTGAATTTATCAATAACTCAAACTGTTTTTAATTTACAGTACCAAAGAAGAGAAACGCTTTTCCGTCCACTTTAGTAGAAAAATATAAAAAATCTTATTAATGATACCATAACTTTTAATCTTAATTTTAACTCCTCAGTTACCTGTGAGACAAATGTTTTGTGAAACATCTCAAGCTAAAAACATGCTTTATCTATTTCCATAAATGATTTTGCTTCTACCCAGAGCTGGCTGGTTAAATATATGTTTCAATTAATTGTTCTTTGTTCTTAAGGCAAGCAAATTTTCATCGAGTCAGTTCATTCCACCTACAGCTCAAAGCATATCCATGTGACGGGTCTTTGTTTTCACGAACCTGGAAGAACCACGAAGCCTTTAATTTCATCAGTTTTAAGGAATCTTTCTACCTCTTAGCGTGATCCTTAACATAACGGTATTAAAGAAAAGATTATGCACAAACGATCTAGTGAAGGAGGTAGCACTGATAGTTCAGTAAGCAGAGCAAACGGCCATGAAGGCTTATCTAAGGTACAAGCACTGATCCAAACCAAGTTCAGTCCAATTCATACTTACCAAGTATTTGTCTTGGAATAAATATATTAAAGTGGTAGCTTAAACTATTTGGTTTTCTGTTTCAAATAGTATTACATACTGATATAGATTTAACAGAAGCAAAAGGCAAACTTTAGAGAATTCTTTTTTCAATAATTGAAATAATCGGGATAGTAATCAATGAAAATGTGTCACGATCATCATTAGTAAACGCCACTTTTTCTTAAATCAAAAGTAAAGTTGTTTCCAGTTCATTTAGTCGACGGTATTCTTCTTGTGCGGGACATATCCAATACTGTTGTCCATTGGCATCGGCTTCTCAACTAAAAACTGTGTACATGTGGGGATTTGTTTCGCTGAAGTATGATAATATTTAGAACCTCCTTGGAGAGAATACGGTACGTTATTTTGTTAAATAAAGACCTTATTTCCCATGCTTAGTTTGTATTATGTCTTAACCTTGTTTAAATATTTAAAGAATCAAAATATTAACCACTGTGTAATAATAAGTAATTAACTTCTTGTTTAGTATATTATTTCCTGTAATAAATTATTTCTGTTTTCATTGTGTCAAAAGCCGATTATATTTTTCTAAAAAGGATGACGTGGAGGTCTTTTGGACTCTAGCACCATTTGGTTCATAGTTTTCCATTTTCTATTTCATCTAATTTTTGGAAGTGTTTTTTGTTTCTAGTTTACTTGTTTTCACTTATTTTTCAGGGTTAGAAAACACTGTTAGCTTAAAAATAGTATTCAATAGAAATTAAAGTATATATTGTTTTTTTTCTGTCTTGCTTTCATTTACTTTTCGTCCGCATGCATTTAGTGAGTTTAAAGAAAAAGTAACCAGCAATTGAAATAAGTTTTGAGCCCCGTACATATTTTCTTATTTAATTATTATTCGAGCGAGAGAAGCGAGTAAGTAAAGTCCAAATTGTAATATATATATGTATATCATAGTAATTCTGGAGCCAATGCGTATCTTCTTAGATAATAGTAGCAATATAGCTCTGCTACGCAATAACAAGTTTCAGTACTTAATTAGCTAGTGACATGCAGCTTTTGGTTTTTTAAATCATGCGATAAAAAAAACTGTTCCGTCTCTTACACTCGCCTGTCATGTTTTAAAGGTCAGGCATGTGATAGTTGCTTCTTGGGAACTTTACTATGCAAAATCCAAACATCATACTCACTTTGTCCAATCAGATAACGTTTTTGAGATACGCGGTTGTAAAAGAATTGTTATTAACGCCCGTTTGCGCTGTTTACCTTTGATTTTGGATTTAGTGCTTCACAAAAGGTATGAATCTTATCTAACAAACTTCAAAAAATAATGATTATACATTACACAAAAGCTCACCCTGGATGAAGGGCCTTTTTAGCGACCTTCTCCTGTGCAGAGTTGCCACCATGTCTCGTTTCAAACACCAACAGTAGTCCGCATCAACCCTGGTAACGTTCTTCCATGACACGAATGTCCTGGTGGAAATGCTCTCCCTGTTCCTCACTTACGTCTCTACAGTTCTGAGGGAAATACTCGAGGTAGGAACGTAGAAACTGCACTTTGACTGAAATGCGAGCCCCTAAATTTGAAGATTCTTTAGGAGTTCGTTGACTTCCTTTTCGTATTCTCCACTCCGGTTGTTTCCAAAAATGGTTGTAATTACTGACAAGCGACAGCCAAACAGACTGCTCAGATGCACACAGCATATCATCTTACATGGAGTCCTTCACGAGTTCTCGTATCTGAGTCCTACTAAAAATGCCAGCCCTAAGCTTTTCAAAGCTTACTCGAAGAAACGTTTGCTGAAGGAAAGTTAAACCATTGCCTTCCCTGTCCATTGCCTTTACAAAGTTCTTCATAAGTCCCAGTTTGATACGCAAGGGTAGAAGAAATATTTCGTGTGGTTCAACAAGAAAGCGAGGCTGAACATTGTGCGAACCAGGTTCCAACCCTTGTCTTGGCGGTCATTGTTGTCTGATATGTTGATCATCGGCCCGACTGCCCCACAAACACAGAAAACATGGATACTTTGTGTACCCACCCTGTAGTCCTAAAATCAATCCAACAACCGTATGATCTCAGAGACTCAACCAAGCAGACAACAACTGATCCATGTTGTCGTGGGTTTCTTTCATTTGTACAGAATGACCAATTGTAATCGAAAAGTATTTAATTCCATTATGAAGGAGAGGTGCCTTGAGTCTTCTGCTGGACGAGTCGATTAAAAGACTCCAAATTTGTAGCAATATAGCTCATCCCCATTGATTCCATATAATCAGCAATGTTGTATTAAACCGATGACGGGTCTGCCTCCTTTCTTCTCTTTCCTTTGGGAAGTTTAGGTCTCATGTCAGCTCGTTGAGATCTGCTCGTGTTAGAGATACTGGCCGGTCATTCTCTTCTGGCATGTATTCTTCAGCCGGTGTTTTGTCATATGTCATCAGATTCCGAGCTAGATTCCAACATCTGGCTCGGAAACAGGAACGTCTGGGCCATGAGGGATTGGTCTTGTAGCAGGCGGAACATCATTCTGAACAAAATCCTTGTTCTTGCCATTAATTCCTTGAAGACTAGTCATGGAAAAATAGCAGACTCTTGGTCGTTACCCTCTACAACATAGGAACAGCGAAGGGCATACTTTTCCTTTTGTTATTTCTTCGATGATGCAAGCTCACATGTTTTGCAGCAAAAATGGGTTGCAAATAGCTTGTCCTGGCCTCCAAGCTTAACTTGAAAGTAAGCATAATATGCCTTCTTCACAAAATCAGCTGGTTTTGCAAGGCGACCAGGAAGAATCAGATTATATAACAGAACCTGTCATGATGACTTTTACATTTTCAATCCATTCTCTCTTGATCTAAATACTACATAAAAACACTACATCTGTTCCTTGCGATCTCAAGTCATATAGACAGGAGTTCAGCTCTGCTAAACAATAAATGAATATCCAGGTGTAAACAGAAAAAGTTTCAGTTTCAGTTTCCCAAAGTTAAAGACTGATGCAGTTTCGCTTTGTGATTGGGGCTGCACCAATTTCGTTTTCTATACAAAAACAAAGATTGGGGCAGCAACAACCGTGTTTTCCTTGAACTGAGTACTATTCAAGGGTCAAAACCTCCACTAATCATCTCAAAAACTTGACCTGACCAAAGTTTTTAAACGCAGGCCAGTGTTAAGAGCCGGTTAGCTAAGTCGGTAGACCCTGATACTTCATGTAGAGGTTGACCTCGAACCCTCCTTGGACGGTTTTTTCTTCTCCTTCCTTTACTGTGATAAAAGAGCGAGCTAAAAACCAGCCCTGCTCAGAAATTGTAAGAATGAAACAAATTTTAGAAATCCGGAAGCAAAACCATTTTGCTTTTGAAATTAGGTTTGTCAAAACACTGGATATACCAGAAAATTTTTAAAAAGGTTAAATGTAACACTTTTCTCTTTTAAAAACGGTGCCTCTGACCTTTTAAAAGGCCGCACGCAAGTCAACTTTACCTGGAGTTATAGAACGCATTTCATTTCCAACAATATTTGACAATGTCTTTTCACTCAGGTTGTAAATACCATGTTTTGACTTTGTTTTATGAACAAAGTCAATAAGCAGAATAGGCTATTTTTTCCAGCTTTCGTTACAGTGGAGTACGTATCTTGCAGCCAATGGCGTGGACAAGTTAGTCAATGTATCTCACAGAATACATCTATTCCATATAACGTAAAATAGTGAGACCAAGAAGGAAACAAAACCCCAACATACTGTCTGGGAACAAAAGATATTCAATGACAAATATTGCATTTTTACCTTCTATTTCGACGCTATTTTACAAATTAAGTGAAGGGCTTTAGGATCTTAAAGTACCTGTAGTGTTTTGTTAGTACATTTACATAACAAGTTAAACTTTGATTGAAAACTTTTCCTAGCACTCCACAGAGCCAAGTCCTCATAATAAGAAACCAAAGTCATGAGACATGTTTGTAACAGCTTTCAGGTAGTTGTTAAACCAACCCCTGTTTACAATTTGACTTAATTTTCTGACTTTTCAAATGCTTCTTAGTCATTTGGACTTTGTAAATTTCAGTTACAAATTTTATTAGTGTTCATGATCGTCTAGAGAAATCACACATTTTTTAGATACCTTAAGATCAGAAGAACCCTGTTTTGGTCTTTTGTCGGCAAAACTTTAAAAGCTGGGGGCAAAAATTTCATGTTAATTTATCTTCATATCCTCCTGGTAGATCGCAAACTTTCTTAAATATGTGTGACAATGCATAGCCTCTCTTCAAATTTCTGATTAACTTCTAAATGGTATGACTAAACTTGCTACAGGTTCAGGCTTTAAAATACAAGTTGCTCTCAAAACTGCTGATCTTCTACCATTGATATCAATGACATGCTTTAGGTGTATGCTGTTTAAGTGTATGCTTTAGGCACTAATTGTCCACGGTTTGATAAAAAAATGTAAAAGCTTTTAGCAAAAACTGCCGATATAGAGTCGGAGGGTCAATAATTTTTGAAGTTCAAATTGGCAACACGAAAGGCACCATAAAGTAAAACAAACTTTTTATTGCGAAGTACTTTGTATTTTAGATCATGTAAATGCAAATTTTTTTCTGAAATTGGGTAGGGTGAAATTTACCTATACATAAAAAAGTGTATGCTTGGGTACTAGGAACTGGGTCAAATATTTGTGTATGTACTATGAATGGTTCATAGATAACCATAGTCATCACAGAAAAACCATCCAACATTCGCAGGTTGCTGGGATCACAATTTTTTTTCATCCAAAAGTTTCAATTGTTGAATGATGCAAAATGGGGAAGTGTTTTCAAGATCCTAAAAATTTGTTAATTTGAAAAAAACCTAACTACTTTTCTCAACTGAGACTAATGGAAAAGTAATAAAAACTACTTAAACTCCCCACTAGTTTCTTGATATTTTGTTTGTGTTTTCGAAAAGCTAGTCTTTTAGATAAAGTGGATAAATTCTGAGAACTTGTTACAAAATATCAAGATGCACTTTCTTACACCACAAATTAGACCATCGACTTACACCAGCTTTAAATAACTAAGAATATCTAGCTGGCTGAAGCATTGCTCAATTTTCGTAACTAGCTTTATCAAGCATATTACTGAATCTACTTTCAATGACCAAAACTGACAAAATAAGGAGTAAAATAAACAAAACACCTTGAGCAGGATTAAACCCAACCTGATGATAATAATCTATTTATAAGATTTTTACTGATATTACATAAAAAACAATCTTGATACAATGTATGCGAAAAAAAGTAAAAATTGGCGTCAATAGCAATATCCGTATAATTGATGTATTCAATGGTCTGTCATTTACCAAATGGTACAAAAAAGTTCGTATTTACACATTTCACTATCCCTTTTAAATAAATAAATACAATGAACAAACAATACATTTAGAAAAGATATATTATCAAACTATAAACTAGAAAACTAGAAAAACTGATATTTTATTTCAAACTAAAAAACTGTTTGTGCATTACAATTAATGCTCATATCAATTGCGATGCTTCAAAAATGACTATCTGCTTTGCCATTTTGTTGACTACATAGCAATCTCAGTTTTACCAGGCAGCAATTTCTACAATACATTAATCATCTATATAAGTCATTGTTAGCTTCTTGTTAACCCTGTGCAGAGAATTCAACTGAAATTACATATATAAGCACATAATGAACAGTCCTTCTGATCAACACACCTGACAGAAAAACATTAACAACAATATACAAAATACACTTACACTTAGTATTGGACCTACTCAGATTTAACGATTTATTTTACAATGTTAACAGTGGTTTTACTGGATAAATTACCTGAAATATTTTGAAAAAATCAAGGTGCAGTTCCTTACAGCACAAATCAAACCATTGATATGATTTTACTTCAAATAATTAGAAGAATATCTAGCTGGTTCAATCATTGTTTATTTTTTTGTATGTCACTGGCATGTTTCAAATTCTGTCCGCCATCTATCTGGCATCTGTTATATTATTCTTTTATAATTGCAACTTCTGTTGACAGTTTAAAACAATTGTTTAGCTTTACCAGTCAAAAAGATCGAATTAGTTTATCTATTAAAATCTGCAAAGACACACTTCCTCATGTAACAGGAATAAAATCTGAAATGAAATTTTACCAATGGAAATTAATACATTTATGATGATGATAGAAATGAAGGAGTAGAACTCATTGAGCAAAATTCCCTGCACGAAAAATTACTAAAAAATAATATATTTATAATTATAATTATAATAATAACAATAATGATGATGATGATGATGATGATGATGATGATGATGATGATGATGATGATGATGATAAAGGTTCTAAAGGACTGTTAACGCTGCAATGGTTGAGGAAGATGAGCTTTCAATACCTGTAAAATATCCCAACAGCATGTGGAAAATTTACCCTCTGGCAGTCTAAGTCCAGCTCCTGGCCTTCACGTGGCAGAATTGTTTGGAAATAACAGAAGGTGCAAAAGGTAAGTATCTGGTGCCTACGAAGAACCAATGATAGTAGAAAAAGCTCGTTATTGTTGGAAGCAGTTGTTCTAGGAAAAGGAAACTTTTTTATTTCAAAACCAGGGCCNGCTCCTGGCCTTCACGTGGCAGAATTGTTTGGAAATAACAGAAGGTGCAAAAGGTAAGTATCTGGTGCCTTCGAAGAACCAATGATGGTAGAAAAAGCTCGTTATTGTTGGAAGCAGTTGTTCTAGGAAAAGGAAACTTTTTTATTTCAAAACCAGGGCCAGCAGGGCTCTTTAGCCTTGGAAAGCCGATCATCTAGTGGAGGCTACACAAACAATATTACCTGCAACCTCAACGTACCATGCCAATATGGGTGAGTGGTAGATGTGGTGCCCCTAATAAAATAAATACCTTATCCAAGTGTCAGGCAACCCTGGATGTTTTGAATTAAACCTGACTTGGATAACAATCAACTTCAACCGAAAATCTTACATGATTTTCATTAAAATTCAGTGGCATTTATAGATGCTGATGACAGAGCAAATCATGTCAATGACAATAATGTACATATAATGAATAATTGAGAATGGGCAGAGGAGCAAAAGAGAAGAATTATAGAAAGAGATGAAGAAGAAAGAAAAAGAGAAAGTAACTTCAAGAAAAGAATTAAAGCTAAATGGGATGCAGAATGCTTGGAAAGTAAGAGGACAGCCCAAAACATTATTGATAATGCTAAAAGGTTTAAGAAGGAATTGGGGGGGGGGGGAATAATTTAACAATAATAAAAACAGTAACCAGGAGATAATGCAAGTGGCACAAAAATGTACACAGCTTGAATAGACGACTGCAATGAAGGTTACACTTTTGAAGATAGACAAATATGAGCACATAACAGGCTGACGTTTCATGAAACGCGTGAAAGAATGTTGGGGTGTTGAAAATCCAGAATATCAAGATTCAAGCTGGCCAAAATTAAGGTGCAATGCAGCTTGCTCCTGGAAAGAAAAAGAGATTACAAATCTGATCTAAGTATGACAATGACAGCAAGTCCAACCAGATATGGATAAAGATGATCTGGAGGAAGATCTTGTAGAAGTCTCGAGGGCCAAAAAACTTTGCAAATGAACAGAAAATAATTGATGTTGCATGCTGTTTGATAGAAGAGTGACCAAAAGTAAAGAGGAGAAGAGAGAAAAGTATGAAGACCTTAGAATAGCAGTGGCAAAGCTATGGAGTATCAGGAAAGTAGTGATAATACTGATTGTCATTGCAGGCCTTGGTACACAGAGGAAAAACTTTAAAAGATATGCTAAACAACTTGTGATCAGACAAATAACATCTTTATTTAAAAAGACTTGTGTGCTTGGAGCAGCAAATACAATCAGAATGTCTCTGGACACCTAAGATAGTGTGAATCAATTTGCTGCCCAGAAAAAAATCTGCCAAAAAAGGTGTGAAGGAAGGGTAATAATAATAATGAAAATAATAATATTAAATTATTTTTTTCATATATGAAAAAAACCAGATTGTTAACAAACACAAGTACCTGTAACAAAGGCACAAAATTGCTTATCATAACTAAAAGGAGCTAATAATAATAAGCAAAGAATGAAATAAAGGCATTGACATCTAGCCTAATAGTCTAAAATGCTGCAACAATACAATCAAGAGGAAAAACTCACCAAGATATTCTAAACCAAAATTAATAGTCATTAAACAACTTGCCAATGGCAAGCCAAGCAAGATAAAGACATGTATATACCTCATTGTATTCCCATTGTGGTTAAAATGTGGCTCATATTGCAAAGGATGATCAAGAAATGGTTTTCTTGAAAAAAAGAATGTAGGTGTGCTAATACCAGGAAACATATGGGAGAAAAGAAAAACCTGATGGTGGAATGAACTAGAATAGAGAAAAAAGGTTGGTGGCTCTACTACTGAACNTGTCTCTGGACACCTAAGATAGTGTGAATCAATTTGCTGCCCAGAAAAAAATCTGCCAAAAAAGGTGTGAAGGAAGGGTAATAATAATAATGAAAATAATAATATTAAATTATTTTTTTTCATATATGAAAAAAACCAGATTGTTAACAAACACAAGTACCTGTAACAAAGGCACAAAATTGCTTATCATAACTAAAAGGAGCTAATAATAATAAGCAAAGAATGAAATAAAGGCATTGACATCTAGCCTAATAGTCTAAAATGCTGCAACAATACAATCAAGAGGAAAAACTCACCAAGATATTCTAAACCAAAATTAATAGTCATTAAACAACTTGCCAATGGCAAGCCTGAAGAAGTGTAAGATAAAGACATGTATATACCTCATTGTATTCCCATTGTGGTTAAAATGTGGCTCATATTGCAAAGGATGATCAAGAAATGGTTTTCTTGAAAAAAAGAATGTATGTTTGAATGTTATATTGCCTTTCAAGCAATGAAACTTAAAATGATGAGTTATGTATTGTTGTCTAAGGTAGATCAGTCAAATAAGGCTTACCTAGCTGGAATGATGAGACACTTTTTTCCCAGAGACAAATAAGACATCAATCCATAAGCCTCTGACAATAATCAATAAAGAAACCAGAATAAATAAGCTATGGAAGACTTTGCAGATGGGATTTTATGTGACATAGCAAGGTTACAATTTTAATACCCAAAATCAGGAAGGGAAAAGTTATAGGTTTTAACTAAAATCAAATAGCTTAGTAAAAACTAAAATTTTTGCAATATGTTCTTTTCTTGGCTGCTACTGCATGTTACTTGGTAAGAAGTAGAATAATGGTCTACAGACAAATCATTTGTCTAGAAATTTTGTTTACTTAAATCAAAATAATTCCTTAATTTATTTACATCAAAATAATTCCTTGGTAATCCATTAAAAGTTACATACTTTAATGAAAATTAGGTTGAACCTCCTACCTAAAAAATGTGAAGTTTTTAGAAAATAGCAGAGTTATGCTTAACTTTGGGCATTGATTAGTGAAAAACATTTCACGTTTATCTGATTACTTAGCAGTATCATTTTAATAAGAAACTGGCAAATAAAAATGACAAACCATTTTCAACTTGTTCTCCCAGATTCAAATTGGACAGAGCTAGAGCTGATATAGTTATGATAGGCCAATCTGAATTGTCTAAATTTTTACTGAATCGTCTAAATTTTTATACAACACACATAAATTATACAAAGAAATCTCTAGTCAACCTGGAAAATACATCAAGTAAGTAAAATAAAAGTTATTGATTTGTTCAAAATAGAATTCTCTGAGTAATAAAACAATCACTTAAATTATGTACATATGTAAAGCAGGGTTGCTATACCTCCTCAAAACTCCTCCTACTTCCTCCTGAAATCTCTGCATTTTTTTGCATAATTAAAGTTTTAAATTTTTTACTAGTTATATTTCTTTCATTTACTATCTACATTTGACTAATAAATCACACCTACCTTTATTTTTAGACACTAGCTTTTAAAGCATTAACAGCTTCATTGAAATTATTAATTCCCTTTTCATCTCATAATTCAGCAAAAGAGAAAACCTCTATAGTCTAATTATGTCAAATTGTTTTATACTCATGATTCTATTCTTGTTTGCATTTTTTTTATGACAGAAAACACCCATATACTCCCATAATGGTCATCTAAATGTCTGCAAATAACTTTCCTTCTTTTTTTGTTTTCACTGTAAAAAAAATGCCAAAAGTAAAATACAAAACCAATTTCTAAGGCATTTGGTTAGATTTGGAGGCCCTCAAGCCATTGCTACAAAAAGTGGACAATACCCACACCTTCCCAGTTTGGTGCAAAGATATTAACATTGCTTCACATTCCATAACAGCTCTTTCACAGGCAAAAGGGTCAAAACATCAAGAGGACTTACCAAAAGTTTGTTCTCATTTTTTTTGAAAAACAGAGAAGGAAGTGTTTCAGCAAAAGAGCCAGAATCAGCCAGCAAACAAACCACTAATGACCTATTTGCTGCAATGTTCTCAGACAATGAAATGGCCAAAACTTTTTCATATGACAAAACAAAGTGCAGTAATCTTATGGTTTTCCTCCTTACTTCAGTGAACTACTACAAAAGCAGCTGACAGACCTTGACCAATATATATTGCTGGACATCCACAATATTTTGATGGTGGTTTTAAAAAAGTCCTGTCCAAGTTGGTCAATCTGAAAATTGTTTCTCCTACTCTTCCTAATTAAGTGAACTTTGGCAAAAAGGAAAAGTGGTTGGATCAGTCCTGGATGAGTTATGTTTCTGGTATGAACGATTTTACAAACTTGGGCACAATCTTCAAGATATTACTCATTTTGTCACATGGTCAAGTACATGTTGAATGTGGTTTCAGTATAACTAGGAAGTTGATGGTAGAAAACCAGAATACAGTGAGCCTGATAGCAAAGATAATTAGCCACAATCACATGGCATTCCACTAGTATTAACTGCACAGCATCAAAATTGTTGGAAAATTTCTAAGCCATGTCAAACATGTACAAGGAAGGTATTTCACTAGGCAAAAGGAACATGCTGCTGGTTTGGTAAAGTCAGTACAAGTGGAGAAAATGAAGTAAATCAATTGATAAATAAAAGCATTACTCAAACACAAGAAGAAATTAATTCAAGGAAAGTAGCTGCTGATGGCTATGTGTTTCAGGCTAAGAATGAATCAAATGTGAGTGAATTGAGAAATTTGATATCAAAATCCACTGCTTGAAAAGAGGTACAGAAGAAAAGCAATTGGTGCTCAATGGGCTTTTTGAAAAAGACAGAACTATAGCCTTTTTAATGTCTATTGGTATTTTTCCTTCTTTTTCATACATTTTCATGATAGGTAAACATTTTGAAAAATATAATCTTCTATTGGATTCACTCTTTCTACAGGGTTCATTTATTCATATAGTTGTTTTAATACCATTATATGGTTATATTAGTTGAAATATTGCAACTTTTCCTTTCTGTTAAGAAAAGTTTTGACTTATACCATGTATAACCTGCTTACTTCCTTTTTGTCTACTGTTTCTATCATGTACATTTCTTCAATAAATCCATTAACTTCTTTTTCAAATTTTGATGGGGAGGGATGTGGAGTATGTTGGAAATCATGTGTTGAAAATGTCACCATCAGGAAAAAGAATGCAAGGCAGACCAAAAAGAAGATTCTTGGATTCCATTAAGGAGGGTCTACAAACAGCCAGGCTATTGGCAGCAGGTGCTGGCAACAGAGCCAAATGGAGAAAGAGAGTCTACTGTGGCAACCCCAAATAATAAGAAATCTTAATGATTCAAATATAGAAAATTAGCTAAAGAGTTAAAGTTTCAACAATGGAAGCAGTCCTCATTATGCAAAATTTGATGGATTAGTGGGATCTCTAGTAAAAGCAATGCTTTCAAGGATTGATTACAAAATGTCATTGTTAAATTAGGATAAGACAAATGGCAAAATGGTAATGTGGAATACACCATTAACCTGCAACTTATCTTCTGTCCAATTACTGAAAGATCACTATCTTTTGAATAACTTGCTTTTAGTTCCAGTTTACCAAAATTCTACAATACTATATTCTAATGTACATCTTGAGCAATTATATGCTTAGGCTTATCATATGTAAAATCTGACTACTTTGTTTGAATGAGCATTTTAGCATACTGTAACCAAAGTGTGGAGTTCGTATTATCCTATTGTTGCATTGGTTCTTCTCATTCCAACACCATTTTGGTTTAAAATGGTCAGATAACTCATCAAAATCAAGTGAACACATAGTAGGGGTGCAGATGATGGTCAAGTAGTCAGGTAAAAAGTTATGAATGATGCCACTAAGATGACAGTTTGTATGTTTATTCAAGTAAAAATATTGATTTTAATGTAGAGTTAGGGGAAAAAAAGATAACACTGGGTTGATATATTAGTTTTTCAGATGTGTAAGCACTACAAAACCTCATCAATCCTGAGACTATGAAAAGTAATGGTAATAATGGTAACACAGTCTGACTGAGGCATATTTTTACTATTCGGTCATTAAACAGTTTGTTTTATTGGACCATATTCTAGTTAAATTCTGACAAGTTGAGCAGACTATTGATTTGGATTTATTTAATGCAATCTTGGGGGTGGAGGTATTTAGAAAACAGTTAAAGATCATGATTAGTTAAGATCTGCCTTTACCAATCATGTAGAATTTAATTTTGATTTTGTGTCAGGTTTTATATATTACACAAAAAAAAGATAATTAAGAGATGTGATTCTATGTCCACTTTATCTTATATAGAGAGAGCCTGTGCATGCACATATTTTGATATTATGGACGACTATATCACCTAAAAATTCAAAAAACCTTGCTTACTTACCCCAAACTGTTAGGCACCTGACAGTATGTTAAAAGAAATCATCTTGCAGTGTTTTTATATAAGTTGCCCACGTAATATTGGTAAAAAACTAACCAATGTAATGTCACTGCACCAAAATGTTCCCTGGTTATCATTCCTAGATTTAATAAAAGAATTCAATAAAATAAAACACATAAACAATTATTCAATTAAGAACAACACAAAGACAAACATTGTGGTACAATATCAACAACAGGTTGGTCATTATCAACCATATAAAGGTCAACTCAAACACAAACAAGCTGAAAAGAATGATCTTCCTACATGAAAAGCTAGGCGCCAAAATCAAAGAAATCATAAACACAGGCTTCTAAAATGACACCCCATTCCTAATGCTCTGTTCATAATACTATGTGGAATGTATTTTTGCTTTATTCCAGGTGTATAATAAGTACATTTTATTCCTGGTATGATAAGGGGAGCAGAAGGACCTGATCATAATAAAATTCTAACAAAAATGCTACCCTTGCTAGAGCCTGCATTCATCCATTTTTAGGACCAAATGTGGAAGATGCTTACTGATCTACTTCACAAACTAAAACCAATATACTGAGCCTTTGAGTAATAAAAAAATTGCACATTTTTCGCAAAAATTGCTACAGTAACTTACAAATATCATATTTAAATATTGTGAAAAATTTCATTTATTCACTACTACCTTAACAGGATTATCATTTTCATTTTACTGACAGAATCAATAAATCAAACACTGAACGACGAAGGTTATACCTACAAATCAAATGTTGTGGCATTCTGTGTTGTCAATTTACCCATCCATATGGTTTGAAACCATTGTTATCAAAAAATAAACATTGTTCCCTGTGATAGCCTGTGGGGCCAAAGTAATGGAGCCCATCATTTGCAAAGTTTGCTGTAGACAGAGGGTACATGCTCCATCTACTACTTAGTGGATGGCCATATCTGTTGAAGTGTTTGAGTTCTGAAAGTAAGGTATCCATAAAAAGCAAGTCTTGGATGTGGGGTGTAAACAGCTTGGCTATCCCACTGAAACCAAACAATGCATTTTGATCCCATGTGTGGAATGCATTTGTAAACTTACAGGTACCAGGCATTATAACATGGCTAGGAGAGTTGGTAACAATATAACGGTAAATATTATGACATTTTGATTTTGAGAAAGCAATAGCAAGAAGATCATTTGGGCAAGTGACCCTGATATCTGATGCTATACTCTCATACAAATATTGGTACTCCATTTTCTCAGAACTTTCATACATCTTTTTAACTTCATCATACAGGTCAGTAGAAAATGTATCAAATCTTTTCTTCAAATACTGTGTAAACTCTACTGAACTCTTATTTATGAAACAAACTGGTGGGTTTAAACCTGTCTCTTGTGCCGTAGTACCAATCATTACTGATATCCTTTTCTGGCATCCCTTAGAATGAAGATGGATTTGCGATGGAGGGAATGGTAGTACAGTTGGCTCAATGACTGCCAATCCTCCATATGACTCTCCCTTTACTGGTATGTCATCCATACCAGATGAATTCCATATTTCTACTGGCATTGCCAGAAGAGCTTCTTTCGTGGTTAGATTATATAAACATTGATAAGAAAACGAATTTGTTCCACTACAGTGTGATTTTTTAATGAAAAGCTCATTCTTTTTAGAGGCTTCCGACAATGTAGTAGAAAATAATGCAGAGCCACTCAATGCAACTGCATGGGCAATAAGTTCCTTGCTTAAGGGTGATGCTAGTAAAGCAAATACAGATGTTCCACCTGAACTATCCCCTATGATTGTCACTGCATCTGGGTCACCTCCGAATTGCTCTACGTTCTTTCTAACCCATTTTAATACTTGTATCTGATCCATAAATCCGTAATTTCCAGAGGAGTTTGATTTTGAAAACATTGACAAAACTTCCAGTGCTAAGAAGCCAAAAACATTAAGTCGATAATTAAATGTGATCGAAACGACACGGTTTTTACAAACAAATGTGCCGTTTGGGTAGGTACCATCGACTGTCCCATTAAGATACTGGAGGTCCCCACCATGAATCCATACAATAACTGGAAGCTTTGCTCGTTTTTCCAATGTGGGTGTTAAAACATTAAGGTAAAGGCAATCTTCCTCCCCTACAAATGAACCTGAAAAATCTATTTGGGCACATTCGGATTTGAACTGTGTTGCTGCATATTTCCCCATCCAACAACGCCCGCTCTCTTCGAGAGAACGTGGTTCCTTCCATCTTCTCTGTCCAACTGGGGGTTCTGCGTAAGGTATACCTTTAAATGAAAAAAAACTTTTATCTCCAGTACCATATACTGCTCCTAGGACTTCACCACAACCGCATTTTACTAATGGTCGGGTAAATGAGTCGCTGGTGTGCTCTTTCAGACTTGTTTTGGAATAATACAAGTACACCAGGCTTATTATTATGCTCAAGAACACTATAACTAAAACAATCATTAACGCTCTTTTCTTCGTTTTCTTGTTTGCACATTGCTCCTTATATCGAACTGCATAAGGCCTCTTTCTTTTTGTACATGACTTGTAGTGAGAAACGGGCCCACCGTTGACAAGGACGTCTTCTTCATGATCAGTCTCAAGGTCAGTATCTGAAAACCAAGAAACTCGATTGTTGTACTTTGAAAAAGAAACTACTTGTTCCGTATCATCCCTTTTACCTGATGAAGTAGCAACCATATCAGGCTAGGGTGCACTTATGATGCACTTAAACAGTAAAGTTAGATGCTTCAGGAAAAAGTACATCAATTAAAGTCCTCAGTAGCAGAATAACTTAAATTTACAAAATGGGTGTTGCAAACTTAGCCAACATTGTTGTGGACTTCCACAAATGGACATTGTTGTGGTTGTTATTCCAAGGACTTAAATTTGGAGACTGGGTCGAGCTTCTCAAAAGGAAGGGGAAGAGGCAACCTCAAAGTCCTTTGCCCGCTTGAGGAATCGAATCCGGAGCCTTGTGGCATGGCGATCAGTCCAGTTCCACTGTAACCAAGAGACAGCCTCAAGTTGAAGGCATTTCTTTTTATTCGCTTTCTCCACCTGCAGTGAATAGCGCACTAACACTTCTTAGTTCTTTCCAAAGTTTCTGACATTGCTCAATTCATTTTCGAAAAGATTCTTTGTAAATGTTGTCAAACCAAAGCCTTCGTTGTCAATCACCATTTCTTTTGTATCATTCACTCTATAAATATTGTAATGAAGAAGAGTTACTGAATTAGAGGCTTTTCAAGTAACATTCAGATGAAATCCTCACCTTCTTCGTTATCTTTGTCAACATCGTCGTCGTTCTTGTCGCTGCCACCATTATCACTATCCATATAAAAATAGTAAACACAATTATCAATTAGAGGTTTTCGTATTTGTCACGCTCGAGTTTGGTTTTAACCAGGGTCGTACATAACAAACTACTCTTAAAAAAACCGAAATTCCAACATGGTGTCCAAAGTAACTTATTACAGGTCGACGAAGCCGATAGCCAGCATGATATGGTTTTCAAAGTATTGCGTCTTTAATAATAAACATTATATACTACATATGATCTATTATATATTATATATTATTTGGAAATACAATAGATGGGACTATTAAAATAAAGAAACAATTGCAAGATGACATTCAAATGGTGAAAAATTGAAAAGCGACAGGACAAAATAATGTCACAATCGAACTAGAAAATGAGTTGGAACAAACTGCACCCATCAGACTGGAAGGAAAAATAAGCAAATGGACACCGACAAAAGGGAAAGTGAGCCCAAAATGTGTTTTCCTTGCCCAATTTCTTTAATTTGTACATTGAAATCATCCGAAATATAATAAAGGAATTGACATCAACGAAAAAAGGGGAATTAATTTTAACAATTTGAGGTATTCTGACAATACTGCACAAATAGCCGAAGATAAAGAACGTAAGCATTTTTAAAAAGTAGTGACTGAAAATGGTAAAAAAAGGGTTTTGATTTTTTATCATAAAAAAAGAAAGAATGTATTGTCATGTCTAAGAAGAGCCCAACACCAAAATGAAATCTGAATGCAACCAGAGAAATGGTAAAAAAATGCTCCAAGATTTGAATATCAAAACAACTTAATAAAATCGGGTGATAGGTGCATGGACGAGATTAAGAAGAGGATAGCATTAGCAATGGCCTAGTTTTTTTGTAGAATGAATGCATTATTCAAGAACAAACTACAGGAGAGAATGGGTGAGTGGCAAGAAGCTCTGGAGAAGAGAGACCTAAAGGTGAATGCACAGAAGACAGAGGTAATGGTATTCAGTAGATAGGGAGGCGAAGCTTCTAAGATCGTGGACAATCATTGGAGAGAGAAAAGGCAGTGACACGTTCAGATATTTAGGCTGGGGAAGACTAATTCAGTTGTCTGTGGCAAAAAGGTACTATTCCACCTTAAGAGTAAGTTCTAAAAGGTGCCCATCAGACCAGTTTTGTTGTATGGTGCTGAGATCTGGCTATTGAAGATAGTCCAAGAAAGGAAACTGAAGACAACAGAGATGAGAATGATACGGTGGATGACAAAGGTATCACTTCTCGAACACAGGATGAAATCGGATTTGAGAAAGCAGGCAAATGTGGTAGAAGTGAGCAGAAGGGCAAGAGAGGTAAGGCTCCGCTGGTTTGAACAAATGATGAGGAGGGAGAATGAAAACATTGTAAAGCGCCTATATCATCCTCTGGTAATTGGGAAAAAGAAGTAGAAGACGCCAGAAAATGAGGTAGAGAGACTGGAGAGCGATACGAAAGCAGTTGACAATAAGAAGGATGATACAAGCAGTAGGGCGGAGTTGAGGAAGAAAGGTCGAGCGGCCGACCCAACTTCCAGGCTGGAAGAAGACCGAAAATGAAGAAGAAAAAGATTGTACGATATAAGTTTCCTGTTAGTAAAGTTATTTTTGGTAAAACAAAACTAGATGCTCTCCAGTATTTTCACAAGAGCAATACATTATTTCCTATCCCGTCAAATAATTTTCCTAGGAATATGTATTTTGGGGTGAAGTCTATGTGTTTGTGAGAAAAGTTATTCTTTTAGACAAAGGATGCTTTCCGATATTTAAACTTTTTATTTGTAAAACGTAAAATATGATAAACAAATAAAATTTTGACGAGGAAATCTACATAAGTATAATTAAAAGTCTGCTTGCTTGCCAGAGCTGTCGAACATGGCTGTGTGTGTGTGTGTGTGTGTGACCTGTATGGAATCGTACACCAGGTAACTTCAAAATCTGTTTAAGTGTCAGGGCACTTTGCAAATCTTTGTTGAATACATGTTATGCTACTTTACGATATTGCCACCACAGGGACCTAAAGAAAATTGTGCGGGCTTCTTGTCAAAAATTTAAAATCTACTATTAAAAATAAATTTAACCAGACAACGTAGTAAGTTTAGTTTTAATGTCAGAGTACTTTTCAACACTGCTGAACATAAACTCAGATAGTACCCCCCGATACAAATGAAAGCTTTCTTTTGTAAACAAATATATATATACGAGTAACAAAAACTCTAATTTTACAGTACTCAGAGACATGGAACTCTGAGTACTGTAAAGTTAGAGCTTTTCTTACTCGTATATCTGATTATATCATAGCTCCTACGTTTTAATGTGGTAGAGCACTGTTGCTGATGACATTTCATATTCATTTGTTAACATATATATATATATATATATATATATATATATATATATATATATATATACGAACCAGCTTCTGTTTCTGTGACTTTGCTTAAGGGCTACAACCTAAGCTCAGAGCTTAATTAACACTGTAGCTCTTCTTAAGTATGGCCGAGGCTCCTTGCAACAGTTACTGTTTCCCAAAATTCCCTTTCAGACCTCTTTTTGCTAATCGGCGATATTGCCTCACCTTCAGTATTGTCGGCTCTGTTTTGTACGGCTTGGTATTTTAAAATGTCTCCAGTTGAGCATGGAAGGGGTAAATGATGATATATAGTGAAAATGTTAAGCAATAAGCGACATTGATTTAGTCCACAGGTAGGAAATGGCAATGCATACTTTCGACATTATGTCTTTAAAATATCTACGCTTCAAAAGAATATTCAAGAAATAAATTAGCCTACTCACCTCCGAATCTTGGTACCGGTGATCAATGCGGCAAGATACAGATTGATTCTATCAAAACTTAAAAGTACCGCTATCCACAGAAACGGTAACTTCAAAGGAGCTCAATTATTACCGTAAAATTTCATCAATTTGGGTCGATCTTGACTAATATTTTTCCAAGGTCAAGACAGTTTTGGGATCATATTGGGGAATTGTTGGCATTTGCATTATATTGCATGCCATTGAAGTGAGGTTGGAGTGATTTACGTGAAATTATATTTCCTTCTTTCAGAGATACAAAACTCTGATAAGCCTGAAATTGACTTTATTTTTCTCAATATAACCAAAAATCTCTTGACAACTCAGTCACTGACTAAGACAAAAGTCACCAGGACCGAGAGAAAAAGTAAATAAAACTGTTCTAATGGAATTTCTCACTTAATAATGATGTAGATCATGTGTTATACACAATAACATCAACCAAAACATGACCAAGATTGCAAATTGTTTTATAAGATTAGCGGTGAAGCAAAACTCTGCATACAAAAAAATACAAGCTGACAGTTTTTAGTTTTGTGTTCTTACAAATATATAAATATATAAATATATATACATATATAAATATATATACATATATAAATATATATACATATATAAATATATTTACATATATATACATATATATATCACAGAAAGATTTATATCCAAGATAGGTTTCGAAATTGTTGTATATCTACATCGTCAACAAAACATACTACCCATACTTAATGCATCTTAAACCAACGAGAGAGAAGAATATTTTCCAGCCGAACATCTAAAGAGCTCCTATCATCACAATATTCATAAACTTGTTAGACATAAGATTGAGTACTTACTTACTATAAATATAAGACTTTGGCGTTCTTTGCTTTCCAGATTTTACGCATACCTGTGTGCCACAAGTGTTGATTTTAGATGTGTGTGCAGTGTAAAACAGAACCTCTACTGGCTTTTAATTCCATTTTTCTGCCAACAGAACTACTAGTTTTTTGTTTTTATTAATGAAATTTCTGAACATTTAAGCTCTAAATTAGGTACCTTAGTCTCCTGTAAGGTATCAGGTCTAAACCTACTCTAAAAGCGCCGACATTTCCAAGGAATGAAGATCTCCCCTTCAGTACAGAGGCACATCATCCTCACGAACAAGAAATATTGCAATAACTGTAGAAAAATTATTGAAGGAAATAATTAGGTGCTATAAAGAAACAAATGGAAAATGAGAACTTCACCGAATTTTGTTATGAGCCAGTGCTTTTGTCTTACTTGCTTATCTGCTCTACCACACGAGCTGTCAAAATGACCTCCTCAAGCAGATTAGTTTTGCATCCATCCAACTTATATATCCATTTTGTATACCTGCAGCAGAAACATGGTATTTCCAAGCTTTTCTACACTATACAGCTTTGTTAAGTTTCTCCAAGGTGACATGAGGCCACCTCCTACCCTGTCTAGCCAGCAATTTGGAATGCGCCTTCCGTTTCTATCCTTAGGAACTAATCCTTTTACACTTTGTTTATATAGGACCTTATGCAAGCACTTTATGTCACCAAATAGTTTTAGGACCATCCAACATATCTGGCGTCTAACTGGTTTCTCAATTTACCAGGTCTTTATAATTGAACACCTTATCAATATTCACACAGTTGTACGTGAGTATGTCACAGAGCCACAACTTCTCCTTCCTTTGAAGTCAAATGCATCAAGTCACCATGGGCACTCAAAAAAATTAGCAAGTTGTAAGAATGTATATATATACATATAAAGTAGAAGAAAGTATAAAGACTAAACTTTCCATCTCTACATGCCTGTTTTGTGATGTTAGTCACTGTCCTGAAGAGTAATTAATATTAAGAAATAAGCATGTCGAGACGGAATGTGTAGTCTTTTGAATCTCTCCTAATTATTATATTATGCATCTCCCTCTGCATCTATGTGTTGTGCACGATACGATGGAAAATTGAATTACAGACCCTGTGCATGAACTTATAATATGTACATAGGATAGGTGTGGAAAAAAGCCTTAAGGAACGTTAAGATCAGTGTTTCCACTTAACAGACTATACCAATAACCTGATGAGAGGAAAAACGAGAATTATAGTTATTACAATTTCTACCTTTTAATAGCTTCGTAGAAGTATTAACCATTCTGTACAAACTTTTGCACCTTTAATTATTAATGTATCAATACATTTTAGAGATTGATTTGTTAAACTACAAAATACGAGGAACATAATATTTAAACAACACTCAATTTTCTGTTTTCCTTCTCAAAAACAGTCTCATTTAGACAATTCTTACACATTTGAATAAAACAGTTGAAGCTAAATGAAAAAAACGTTTTCAAACTTGTCAGGTCTTAATAATGTAAAGAAAAACAATACTTTTTACTTAAGGCACTCTAAATTCAGTCGACAGTTGGATAATTTAACTCAAATGCCGATTAAAGTCCCATGAGATATTGCGCCCGCTTTTATGTTATAGACATTCTGGGTCTAGCCAAATTTTTATTTGACTCTGACCAATGCAGCTGACGGCTATTTTCTTTGAAGTTCAACCGCTTTGTAAATTCCGAAACGCAATTACTCCATACCGTTGACTGTCTTACCAACCGATTTCTAAGACATTCCCTACATACTTTTTTTTTATTTAAATGCCTTAATTTTGGACAGCCGAAATCGTATAAAACTTACTTCAGCCAAAGAACAAATCAGTATTACTTATGTCTAATAGTATCATGATGTATCACTCAAGCATTCCATTTTCAATTGAAGCAATTTTATCGATGCCAAATCGTACGCGAATGGTTGAACAAAAAAAGAAAACAGATTATGGGACGGTATTACCTGTCAATAAACAGTGTCAAGACTCTCTTTCTGTTGGAATTAGTAACACCAATCCATGCTGGGCAAACATCGAGCCGGTTTCCAAAGCGAATGCAGATATTGATATTGAAGCCTTGATCAAGAAAATGAAGCAAAATAAGGGTAAGTATCAATATGCGCTGTTTATGTACTGTCAGTTCAAAAACATTTCAAGTTTTGTAAGGAAATGAGATTTTCAGTTTACCTGTTAATGATTTTTGAAGAACTCGTTTAACTAGCTGAGAACACGCAAATGTGTTCTGAAATCTTTATTATCATATTTTTATTTATTATTCCAAGAAAATGATTTAACTGAGTTAAGTTGTACAGGTTCTGCTATATTTTTCATACATAACACTTATTATGATTACCAGTTTATTTACTTATTTCGATATTATTTCCTTATGTTGGCAACGTTAGCCATTACAGGCCTCTACATCTCCCTGCGATTTTTTCAGCGTTCACGTCTATTTCTATGTTCTTTGATTAGGTCTGATTAGGCTCAATTTTATTTTCATTATCGTTTTACAGACAAGAGTGAACAACATTCCTTGCCCAACAGAATGACTCTCTCCCAAACTCAAAGAAATCGCCTGGAAGAAATATATTCTCAAAGACGTTATCTAAGAGGATACGACAGATTACAATGTAGCCGCGAGCTTGGGTTAACAGAGGTGCAGATAAAGACATGGTTTCAAAATAAGAGAACGAGAGAAAATATAAGTAGGATCCGAAATGTTTCCAGTTTGCACAAACACAGGAATTTTGTTGAAGGTGGTCCGAAACTACAGTTTAAGTGCAGAAAAATTTCACAATACGAAGTGTTGCCGACCGTCTCAAATGAATACTTGGATAAAGATTACAATTCACCTTTAAAAGCATCTAAAAAATGGAACACACAAGGGAACCAATTATGTATAGGCAAATGTTGCAAATGTCCAAACTCTGTGGTAGATCCATCTAACTTCAACCCAGTTACATACAAAAATCCTACCAGACGACAATATTACCACCCTTATTTTACACTTTAAATAGATGTTTTAATTTTGTAGAACTGAAGAAAATTTTTTATTAAAATAGAATTTACATGCTTAAAGAGATCGTTTTTTTTGTTTCTTTCTGTACGCGAGGAAGTCGCTCGTACCACCTTGTTATTTTGTTTTAGTTTACGAGAATCTTACTAAACTTACCAGCTTCGGGATTGAGCTTCGTGGAAAATAGAGTAAAGAAATATCTTAAAGTGGCATCCAACTTTCACGTTCGAGCATGTCTCGAGGGTTCTTGTTCTTGTTTCGAAGAGTTTTCCTCCAAAAATTAACAAGCTTATTTAAAATGTTCAAGAAGGTATTTGTAACTTCAAATTTCAAATTAATTAAACTAGAATATTTGTGGTATCTTATCACTTGTTTGGTTACAGAGTTGTTTATGTGTTGCCCTGGCGAGTTCGATACTAACTTCCAGATTTATTTATTTTGAGTCTCCGATACTGGACTTACAAGCAAAAATACGCAACTGGATACCTGTTTATATTACATCGTGTTTTGTTTGAGTCTTTCGCAAACAACTTTTGCCGATAGATAAATATATAACTTTTTGCGCGGTAAAGATAATGGCTTAAAACTCTCAAACGAATACAATACGAGAGAGAGAGAGAGGGAGAGAGAGAGAGAGAG
>RDPX01000044.1:2509679-2570984 GCA_003991215.1 Morbakka virulenta | reverse complement strand
GAGAGGGGAGAGAGGGAGAGGGGAGAGAGGGAGAGGGGAGAGAGGGGGGATGGCAAGGGCGAATTTACCAGAGCAGCGTGGGGTAAAAGGGAAATGCTGATGTCACAAAAAACCCATTCTATATCAATGTATATGATCTTCTAGTTAAGAATTGTGGTTAAACACCTTCCTTTTTAACAAAAAATCGCTAAAAACATATCACTTGTATATTTACACCATTTGTTACATGACCTTACCCATTTACCGTAAACAATGGAATTGTATCTCTTGTGGAGGCGAAAGGCAAAAAAGTAGTCCTTCGTGACCAAAGCCAAGAACAGCATCGGCAAAAAAGTTATATCTATGAAACCAAAAAAAAAGAGACCTACTCGGGCAAAGAGAACCCATGCAGGTACACATAACCATTGGAAACACTAATAATCTATGCTGACTGGGATAGAAATTTTCTGTTCTTGTGGCATTATGATCCATTAATTTCATATTTCTGCTATCAGAATTCAATATTTTTAATAATGATTGTGGTCAGTTTGCAATAAATAAGGCGTCAAAGCACAAACCAAAAACTCAGTTAAAAATTAGGAACTGCTGGATATCTTCATCGAGTCTTATCTATGTCATTTATACATACACATTTCACATAAAAATCTCACATACATATAACATACAAAGTAGTTAGATGCAACACAAAGAAATACATTAAAAATACTACGAGGAATCATGCTGTTTACATAAAAACTGCTGTTACATGACTTGGGTTTAAGAAATATCTTAATGGCAGATTGATGCATGACTGATGCATCAATCTGCTAATGATACTAAAATGTATTTCCAAGGTTTACTTGATCGACCGTCAATCGTTTTTTCGTTGTCGCTAGTTAACTATCAGTTTTGTCGTGCCAATGGATTTACTTCGTCAGAAAGGCATATACATATTGACTTAAGTAGCTAAGAGTGAAGCCTGACAATCCTAATACTATGCATCATTATATCGTACAAAATCAATCAAACACATTTTATCAGAGAGAAATTGAACGGAGTTTTAAATGTAAAATAATTAGCAAGAGTAAGGAGTTTTCCTTGCTAATATTCTGGTTTCTGTGAAAGGGAGGGAAGTGGAATTATCGATTTCAAACTCATTGTGCATAAAAAACATACAACGTTTTAGAAATTCCTTCACAGTAACCTATGAATATTTATATACTTGTACTCATTTATAGTTTTGCAGGCCAGCATTTATAGCTCGGAGGATAGGGTACCGCGTACTTGAGCACAGTCCATTAAAATCGTCAAAATCCAAGCTCCACAGCGCTGCACCCAAAAGACGACGTTTTTTGATTAAATCCATTTTCAGAGCAATGCTTTCTGGATTATCAAATCCAACCCACTGATTGCTGTAGTGACCATAGGGTGTTTTGTTTACATCATGTTGAACAATATTAAAAGGTAGTTTGCAGATTTCATAATAAGCCAAGATGCCAGGTTCCCTTGTATATTCCCCTGGGAGTCCTGGACCTGTAGATAACGCCCCAATTCCATGATTTGATGAACTCTGCAATGTGAACGTCCTTCCATAGGACGCTGCGCTGAGCACTATTTGTGACGTGGGAGCACCTAGAATAATTAAAGGCAAAATTGAATATATTACTACTAATCAAGTGCAAAATGAACGCGACAGTTTCAGTCAGGCGATTAACTGCTTGATATTGCAAACGATCAAAATGACAGCTTACAACTGGGCAAACTCAAATGTTTGCAATCTGAAAAGATAAAGACAAGCAAAATACCATGAAAGGTTAAATTGGAAATCAATCTGGAGAATTAGTGCCAGAACAAAAGCCTAGAGTTCTAATAAAATGCCTCGACCACGTAGCACGGACCATGTGACCGAAACGGGTTGTTTTGCTACTTACTATAAACACATTTCTAGTTTCACTTGGAACTGTAGCTGTATGTGTACCGCTATATCCACTGGGGCATAACAACAATGTTCGGTTGTTAAGTTAATACTCAAATCACTAGACAACGGATTGTCAAAAAATAATGATTATTGAACAACCTTGAAGCAACTTACAGACAAACAGAAAAGTAAACTGGAGGAAAAACACAAAGCTATATTTTGTTTTGCTCGACACATTTGTAAACTATACGGCAACAAAACGTTTATTTATGTAGCATTTATCCATCTTCTTGTACGGTCTCACAGGCCGCTTCTACACCAACTATTTCTAATTATATATAGCTATATAACTATTTCTGAAACATACCATTGCAATAGCAAAGTTTAAAAGTGTTCGTAGACTCTAGAACTGATATCAATTAGTTTTTCCATTAATATTGGTATTACTATTGAACTAACATTCTTAAATCAAAGGTGAGCATGATGGTAGCTATCTATGGATATTAGGCTATCTCGTGTAGTTCTAGGTTTCCAGTCTTCCTCAGATCTGCTGCTAAAGCTAAAAATATGCTTTCTGTATTAATTATATTATTACCAGGAATTGTTAGTATCATCCTCACTATTATCATAATTACTTTTATTTCGGTATTTTTTTCTTCGCCAGTCTCGTCTCTCTTTTCCTCTCTCAATCTCACATCTTACTTTCCTCTGCCTTCAGAAACTGGTCTGATGAATCATACTTTGTTTTCGTAAAAGCAAAACACTATCATTATTATCGAGTTGAACAAACTCAGCATTAATGTAGGGAGTCTGTAGGGAGTCGTGATCTTTTTCTGAGCTACGTTTCGAAAAATACTTTTCCCGTTGTCAGGATACTGAAGTAATAAGGCATAGAACTTTTGTACTTTGATAGTGGGAACGTGCCTGGTGACAGAGACTGAACTGAAACTCTTTTGATTCTCCAATGTAGTGGGCAGGGAAGTCCTTACAATGTAGTCTGTAAAATATATTGTTTCTTTCTTCACGTGGAACCGGATCCTTTGGTTTAAGAGTATCGTCCCAATGGTGGATGTTGCCAAAAGTGAACATTTGGTATTACGCTGTCAGAGAATTCGTCTTGGCTGTTCACTGGTGATTTTGATATAGGAAAGATATGTTTTACAGGCTCTTTTTCTTCTTCTTCTTTATGATTTCTCTTGCTGCTTTCTTGTAGTGCTCTCTGGACATCCCTTGTATGGTATCCTCAGATAAGACAACCTTTTTACTTTTTGAAGTTCCATTGTCGAGTGGTCCATTGTGGAGTGTCCATTGTTAAGTGGTCCATTTTTGAGTGCCGTAAACACCTAAGCAATGGGCCAAAACCATTGGCTTCCACTGAGTCCATAAAATCAAGAATTTTCAACATTTGACATTCTTTCATCCACTTCTTCTATTAGTCTCTATCAATCAATCTTCTGGGTTACAGCTGTCATCTGTTAGTTGGTCATTTGATGTTTTTTTCAATAGAAAGCGACAGGTAAAGTTCATAGGGTCTGTCATCAGAAAAGGCCAACTGGAACACGTAGCTCTGTCTGGGAAAATCTCTGGAAAACATTTCCCAGGTAAGCAAAAGTTGAATTTTCACGACCAGATCAAGACATGAGACTGCCCTTACGTCACAACAATTTTAATACGGTCTACAAAAGAATTATGTCACCGATGTCAATTGATATGGTAGTAAAGGAAGGTTATATTTACATACACAGAGACACAGACAGACACACACAGATATACAGGTACATGTAACATAAAAAAACAAAATACTTAAATTTATAATTTCAAAATGTAACTAAACCAAATATATACCCTTTTTTATCCAATAGTCAACAGCAAAGGTTACTGTCAAATTGCTGTTGCCTACCAATGCAGTGTGTATACCAGTTCTGCGATCTCCTGGAAGGTGGAAGTCATAGGTCATCAGATTAATCCAGTCAAGTGACGTCATAATTTTGGGAACCTGAAAACGAAGCAGTACCAAAAACAATACACTTCATTAAAACTGGTCATTTTACTTTTTTAAATTTTTTTAACACATCGTATTATATTATTATTATGATTATAACAATATTCAGTTATACAATGCGTCACAGAAATTTATTGCATCTTTAATACATTCGCCAGTCTATAAACTTGTAGCTTGAACCTCAGCTTTCAATTTAGGAGTAGATCCACTGATATCTGTCTGCCAGTTAACAATTTCATCATGACAAGCATTTAGCCCATCCATACAGTTTTAGAACTTGAAAATGTAGCAGTCAAAGCAGGTGGGGGGTTGCTCTTCGGCCCGGATACATTCGGCAAAGAGAAAAGCTCGTAAGATTAGTTATTGCGTCAAGGCCGCAAACTCTTAACTTTGTAGTTACACTATTGTGTTTTAGTTTAACAGTGTATAATAGCCGCTCGCGACATTTATATACAATACCGTATAAAAATAACTATAATAGTTTCTATTCAATAATTTTCTGCTACTTAATGACTTGCAGCTCTTTAATGACTTACCGCTCTTCAACGATTTTTGGCTCTTCAGTAAATTTCCAGTCTTACGTGAAATGACTCTCCGTATTTCAGTGACTTTCCGCTTTTCATTGACTCTCCTCTTAGATTAATTTTTGCTCTTCAACGATATTGCGGTTTATTGTTACCTCCCGCTTTTTACCGACTTTCCGCTCTACACTTAATTTTCTCCGTTTAATGCCTTTCTGCTCTTCCATGGCCTAACGTTCGACCTCAGGTTTGCAGTCACTATCAATTAAGTATCTACTACAAAACTAGACTCTCTGATTAGTGCACCATACCATTAATATACTACCAAATTTGCACACTTTAAATCTAATTAGTCCCTAGATTTGAAATTTAACGAAAAAAGTAAACAGGAGTTAATTTTGAGTTTTGAGAACAAACCGTGGTCAGACCTTTTAAACATAATTTTAAAATTGTTGGTGCGGCCTACACTTAGTGAGTTACGGTGTATGCACAAGCCACAGACTAGATTCCTTAATATTTCTATTAACATAAGCATTCAAATAAAAAGTCAACAAAGGCATGGAATATACCTCATAAATAGCATTGTTAAAAACCGGAATTATTCATGAGAAACTAAAATACCTTATAGAATACAACAAGACAGTCTGGTCTACGGTATCATTATTATTAAAACTAGGGGTCATTCAAAAAGCACACAATGGTAAAATTAGCCAATTAGCCAACAAGCCAATCACAAATGTGTATAGTCCCTAATGTTGCGTTGGGTAACTTCTTTGCAGACATGCCCTTTTTTCTTGAGCATCTAATTTGACCTACCTACTTGAGCTCCAGATTAATTATATCTACAAGACTTTGGACGAAATTTCTGTTCATTAAATATTGAGTCCAAAAATTATACCCTAACACGATGTAATGTTACAATAAATCAGGTAAGAAATATATTTTTGATAGATTAAGAAGTAAAAAACATTTATCTTCATAATGATATGAACAAAATAAACATTAAAATAAATGTAAAAAATGAATAGAAATTACAAATGAATACATGGTTAGGATACTAATAATTTCTACTATATATGTGATAGCAAATTTTGTTGCAACACACAATGGCGAATTTGAGTTGTGTGGTTCGAAACGTTTTAGAGCTACAGTTTGAATGTGTCTTTGATTGGGTAATAACAGTCGCAGGTAAAAGAAATTATTTTCCTGAAACTAATTTTTATCCCTTCATATTTTATTACGCTTGATCAAGAACTTCATTCACTTTATTGGTCTTAACCGTCCTTACAACGTCTCGACGCAGTATATGTGCGGATGAATTTGATATTACTTTCAAAACAAAAGTCCTTTTTAAGTTCTCAACGTTTTTCTGGATGACCCACATTAGCTGTTGTGTTAGCGATTGAGTTTTTATGTGTTTTTTCAGTCAGTGCAACTGAGTTTTACTTTCTTTCAAAGCTTACTCTTTTTAGCGTCAGTCATTCGCTCAACCTTCAATTTGCGGTGTAACGCAACCAAAATTCAATTTCTTCTGTGTAATTTTGCGCTCAGGTTATCTTACCTGAAGTAGCTTTACATGACTCAAGAAAGAGAAAGAAAGGAAGAAAGATATATATATATATGCTTCAATTTGATTCAAAGGTGGGTTTTCAGTACGCTTAGCAGTGCTAGTGAGGACCGCCTCGGAAGTAGTAGTCATTACAGTCGAACCAACTCAAAACTCTGGACGATTGGTCTGTAGAGTAAAGTTTTCTCGGGTCCTAAAATGAGCACCAAATACCAGGCTCAAAAGAATAGTCTGGTTACCTTCTTGTGTTTAATAAAAGTGTGCGTTAACAGAACAGTTTTTACATCTAGCCTATATAGNAAGAAAGAGAAAGAAAGGAAGATATATATATATATATATATATATATATATATATATATATATATGCTTCAATTTGATTCAAAGGTGGGTTTTCAGTACGCTTAGCAGTGCTAGTGAGGACCGCCTCGGAAGTAGTAGTCATTACAGTCGAACCAACTCAAAACTCTGGACGATTGGTCTGTAAAGTTTTCTCGGGTCCTAAAATGAGCACCAAATACCAGGCTCAAAAGAATAGTCTGGTTACCTTCTTGTGTTTAATAAAAGTGTGCGTTAACAGAAAAGTTTTTACATCTAGCCTATATAGTATTTGTCTGTAGTGTATTTTATTTATATAAAGAATTGCAACAGTCTGTAATATTCTTGTGAATACCTAAAAAAGGAACTTTCCACTGTTAAAAAATTCTGTTAATTTAATCACGACAGAGAGGGATGACAAAAATAGTTGATAAATAAAATAAATGCCTAAAAGTACAAAAATATTTTTATTTATATTTTACACAACTGCAGTCGACGCTTTCCGAAGCATTATTCTAATTTCACGCAAATGTTTCTTCTCTGCAAAAATATTATACTTGCAAAGAGTTCGTATTCCACTTCCTAATACCCATGTACCTTCGAGTTTAATCTGTAATGAGTGCTTTAACAGACAAAATTTTTCCACTAATAATTTTTAGATCTAGTGCACGAGCTGCTAAATCGGTAATATACCCGACCACATCTCCTTCTTCAGTAATTATAATGAAAGCATTTTCACTCTGATTTTCATGTTCAAGCTGACAATAGAATTTCTTCCCAATATCTGTTCTACTGTATGTATGAAATCCTTTAATTCTTGGTGTCAGTGTTGCGACGTGAACAACAGCAGACATCTTTTTCCTTCGTAACTTGAGAGGTTTATTAATGCAAAATAATTTCAAAATAACATGTTTTACCAAAGTCCAAATGCAGCCAGGTAAAAAACGTAATTCCTGTACAGGTGAATTAAAGGTTGAAAATTTCATAATGGTATATAAACAAAACAATGGGAAGAACATTGCAAGAACAGCTCAAACGTTTGGAGTGGACTGTAAACAAGTTGAAACTTGGTTGAAAAACGACGGGAAAATAATGTAACGAAAACACTGTAGTGAAGCCTTAAAAAGTGGTTGGAAAGTAAAATTTCCACTCAAGAAGAAAGCATTATATGCTGAGTACAAAAAAGCAAAGACAAAAGGTAAAACATTTAAAAAGATGATTGTTTAACATAAAAGCAAACAACTTAATGGTAAACAACTTAGATACTCAGACCAATGGTTTTGAGGGTTTTGCCGAAGATATGGAGGTGCTCTTCGAAGAAAGACGCACGTCGCACAAACTCGTACAAAACATTAAATGCCATCTATAACAAAATTGCACTCCAAGCTGTTGCGTGTTATCAGAAGTGGTGTTTAAGAAGTAAAAACTATTGCAGATCTCCATGTTGTTCCATGTTGTTCCATGTTAGCAGGGTTTCTGACATAACATGCCAACTGAATAAAATTACCAATGCCACTTAGCAAAGTAAGTGTAA
Source organism: Morbakka virulenta (assembly GCA_003991215.1). NCBI lineage: Eukaryota > Metazoa > Cnidaria > Cubozoa > Carybdeida > Carukiidae > Morbakka > Morbakka virulenta. Next base: position 2,563,148 of record RDPX01000044.1, on the reverse strand, counting down.
TATTCTTAATATTGTTACAAGTGCCGAATATTACACTTACTTTGTAAGTGTGATCATATAGCATAGACGATTAAGGTTCAAGAGATCTGAATAATTGTTTTATATTAATAAAAAGGAAAGTGTAGCTTATACCACAACAAAATGTAAATGGTTGGGGTGGACCAAAACTGCATTTTGTTACATGTAATAACAATTAACCACTATATCCTGTTTAATTTAGCATTGTGATACCAAAATTTTGTATTTCAAGTTGATTGATTGAATGTTTAAAAATAGGAATCGCGAATTGAATTTTGTAGGTTTTCTGTCAGTCGACGTTAATACAGTGCAGTGAAACTGACATGGGAATATATATGTTCAAAGAATTTTCTTCGAGTTTCGACTGTCCTATATTGGCTATTTTGGAAATAGCATATAGATAGCAAAGAATTGAAATATTTTCCTAAGATTGGTTACAAAAAGTTAAGATCGAAATTTCCTGATCTAGAAGAAAACGTGTAAAATACCTCATAACCGGCGTCAATAATCTCCGCACTGGCTGCCACAGAAGCTGTTAAGATAAGTCTTTGCTTCCCAGTTTGTGAAGCCTCCTTTTCAAATGCTAATCTCATTTCACTACACAAAGAAGTGTAACGATATTTGTCTCCTGGTGGGGAGTAGGCACGTCCTGCTGGGTATTCCCAGGCCAAATCGATACCATCAAATCCATACTCCCTCAGAAAAGCGATTACAGATCCTATGAACGTTTTTCTAGATTCCGCTGTTCTAACCATTTTAGAAAATGGGCTGGTGTATTTTTCATGATTCCATCCACCGACAGAGAGCAAAGTTTTCAATCTGGGGTTTATGTTCTTCAATTCCTGTCAAAAAACAGCACAACAGTAAAATGTTGATGCTCAGCGCTAATAAAAATTAAATATTTAACAATATACAAAAAGTAAATATTTGGAATGTTTATTTATATGCACTAATTGTATTTGTGGATATATATATATATATGTATAAATAAACTACAAGACTACAACGAAGGAAATAAAAGATAAAACGAAATACTTATTCAAACATGCTAAAAAAGAGGCTGTGGAAGCGATACTAGACAAGAAGAAATCCACATATAATAGAATGATAAAATGCCCACAACGGTGCTGTAAATATGCACTGCTGTATTTAATACAAGAAAGCTTGCAAAGGAATAACAACACACCTTCATGCCCTTCACGAATGTAATTAATTAACTGCTATTTGAAAAGAAGAAAACTGATTAAACTTGTCTCACTAATAATGACCTGTTAACATAAACGCGGAAATGCCGTAAAGAACCTACGAACGTAGGGGTCATTCAAAAAGCACCAAACAAAAAAACGGAACATTCTGATCTCATACTTCCCAGCTTACCGCCTGTCAAGCTTGAGTTGCTACCCCCCTCCCCACCCCACTCTGTTATGTAACGCTTTTGCGGGAAACCCTTTCCCCTTCACATAAGATAACAACACATTTATAAAAATATAGTACACAATCAATTATCAAGGGCACACTTTTAACAAAACCAAACTCTGACATTGACATCCAAAAATTGTTTCAAACAATGTTAGAATACTCAGTCCTCAGTTTCATCGACCAAATTGAACCCACTTCACCAGTATCAATGACCGGAGTGCCGATTCTCTTCTGTGCGTCGGTCATATTTTCAAGACCAAAATTTTCAGCATCAACGTCGTCCATTGAGACCCACTCCATTTTCTGAAATCTCACCAGAAAAAAACCCTCCCGTTACGGACGGGCTGTAATTCATAATGGTCGCACACTCTGTTACGCTTTTAGTACGACCTTCAGCGACCATACAACTAGCTTTGTAAAGCGTTCTTGCTTTGATGGTCCCAAAGTACAACCCACATTTTGTTTCACAGATGGCCAGAACTAATCGCATGGTGTTTCCTTAAGAAATTTCTTTGTATCTTGATAGGTCATCAAGGTGTTTCGCAATGAAATATTCTAATACAGAGACAGGTATGAAGCATCTTTATCAACGTTTGCCCACCCAACTCTGTTTACCGTATAAACAACTGTTACAGGTGGTGGTTAAAATCTTTCAGGAACAACTTTCAAGTACGATAATTGTATACTCGAATAAGATTTTTTATCAGAACAATTCATAATTTGTAAGAAATATTGTTGATTGCTGTGCAAGACAAGCGTTCCTCTCTTCTGACGTTGCCGCACCGCCACCCCACCTCCAAAAACTGGTGTGTCGTCTTCTATACATCCAGTAAATACAGCCATCTATCACATGGCCTGACCAGAATTAAGCAAGTGTGCCTTCAGCAAATCTGGAATTATCCGGCCCAATATCTTAGTTACACCCCTCGTATCAAGACGACTACCCAATTCATTATGCTCAAGAATACCACCACTTAATTCTTTGTTGAGTATTACCATTCTGCGTTCAATACGATTAAATGCCCTTCGACCAGGAGCATTTGTTACCAAGAAAAAGGCATTCAGGTCAATTTCAACGAAATAGTTAACTGAACAGTTTATGGTGTTTTAATACCTCTTCTTTTCACAAGGATCTTCATCAACAGTAACTGCCATCCCCTTCTTCTCTTGATCCTTGTCATTCTGAAAACTGGATGCGAATTCAGGTAGAAAACGCACCCTTGTCACATCTTGCAGCGGGACTAATGCAGATGATCTTGAGCGCTTGGCACTTCTGATATCTCTTGTTTGTAGCGCCTGAATATGCGAGTGCATCATTTTTTTTATCTCTCCTTTTGACAACCTTCATATCGCCACTGACCGAGGGTATCAACTTATATTAAAGAGCCACAACAACAACAACAACAACAACAATAACAACAACAACAACAACAACAACAACAAAAATGATCAGCCATATTTGAACTGATATTTCATGTGCACGAATGACCATGGACTCTTGCTTGGTGGCAGTGGTTAGTCCAATAGGAACTATAGTTTTGTCATCTCACCCCCTCAAAATTTCGTAATGGCTTCTCACCAATATGAAGAACACTCTCCACCCTAAGTGTTACGTACGTTTTACACTTTTTCTTATGTTAATCAGTTTGTAATCAATGAAGGTGAAAAATTACATCACATTGGAAGACAAAATGTATCTTTAGGTTGTACTGTTAACACAATTTNATAACAACAACAACAACAACAACAACAACAAAAATGATCAGCCATATTTGAACTGATATTTCATGTGCACGAATGACCATGGACTCTTGCTTGGTGGCAGTGGTTAGTCCAATAGGAACTATAGTTTTGTCATCTCACCCCCTCAAAATTTCGTAATGGCTTCTCACCAATATGAAGAACACTCTCCACCCTAAGTGTTACGTACGTTTTACACTTTTTCTTATGTTAATCAGTTTGTAATCAATGAAGGTGAAAAATTACATCACATTGGAAGACAAAATGTATCTGTAGGTTGTACTGTTAACACAATTTAAACTCTCTGTGGTGAGGTCCAAGTTCCCTCTCCCAATTCTAAACCTGAAAGCATGTAAAAACCAAAAGTATTTCGATTACGGCAGGGAAACGGGTCAGGCGTAGCATGTCCAGGTGACGTGGCCGGCTTCCATGGTAATCTGTTGATTTAACCACCCAGTCACCACTGCTATAATAAGGGCTTTAGATTGTAGACTGATCAGTATAGTTGCACAGAAATATAAACAAAAACGTAATGCTTTGCTCTATTCAGTGAATTTGAACTCCATGTCCCTGATTTACTTAGGGGCCATCCAAAAAATTACATAAGGCCACAGGGGTGGGAGTGATGGTCTATTCTGTTACCAACCCTTACGAAAATGTGGTAGGTGTCACATTTCCTTTGTTACGTGACAACAAAGTTTTCTTTTATTTACCTTTCCTACCTTCAACACAAAAGAAGGAAATTCCTCTTTTTTGAAAAACTGGTTGTTTTGTTACATTGGATCAACAACAGGTTTTCGCGTCATGCTCATTGTTTGACAAATACACGACATGACATACTGGCTTTTCAGACCAAAAAATCAACAAAAGGGTCATGCACATGCCGGCCTGGGACAGGTATGTGTTAATATTCAAGTAAAGGGCCGTCATTTTCTTTCCGTTGCGCTGTGTAGGGAATTCCCGATCTCATTCTGTGGTGGGGTGCCAAAAAAATCGTATTTCTGATTTGTCGATACATGGAGATCCTCATTTTTCTGGGCTATTACATACCTGACGGTTCCCTTCACAGCCTCAATTTTGAAGTTTTTTAACCCGTGGATATTCTCCATGCGTCCGACGCGGATGAAAATGTAACTCGATTTTGAAGTAAAAAACACATGCTCATGGGATATCGACGCACAAAAAAGGTAGATCGACTTCATTTACAACCATCACTCATAATCTACGAAGTTTGAAGTATATCTGAGGATCCATTAATGCCCAGTGTGGGCCGGAATGGGGGAGTTTTGAGTTGACGCCGCCATAGAAAATACAGAAAATGACCTGCATTTGAGAAACATTTTCTTGCTTAAAGTGCTTTATTTTCAGAACAACTGAGCAAAGTCTCAAAAAAATTATTACAACGAATAAACATGTTGAAAAGAGTCAGGGTAAACATCACTTCTGCAACGGCAAACATAATTTACAACTCAATGATTGCACCTATGATGTTATATTGTTCTCCTGTTTACCTTGGACTTGCCGGTGTTAACCAAAAATTTACAAACCTTGAAACCAAAGCATATAAAACTATAAAGACCAGGATTCAAAATACAATCACAAACAAGATCAAACAAAGATCAGCAGTTGAAGTCTTCAAACACATACATCAGCTGAAGAAAAATGATGTAATCAAATTCGATATTTTCCAGCATAATATCTCCACACGTGGAAATGGAAATAGACTTATTATACCGAAATCGAAAAACGAAGCAGGAAGACGATCCTTCAATACGCAGGGAGCATTAGTTTTCAATTCATTACCCGAACATATGCGAAATGAACAATCTTTTATTATATTTAAACGTGTTGTAAAGAACTATAAATTTTAGACTACTTATCTCACTAGGATTTTGATTTATATTTTTATCCTTTTCTTTTAGACAGGTCCTTTATTGATAGCAGAATGTATTTTCTGAAAAAGTTAACCTGTAAAAATATGTTTGATAATAATAATAATAATAATAATAATAATAATAATAATAATAATAATAATACATTCATAATATTTATAAACATCCCAAAACTTAGGTTTAATGCTTAGATTGTGACATTAGTATGAAGTTGCATACTGTAACTGTGCTTCTGGTGAAACTTGTGACGATGATGCGGTGGATTATGAAATGTCCATCATCTGCGATGGCAGCAGATCTGATTGCATATGACTTAATATTGAATTGAGTTGCAGAGAGTGCCTGGTTGGCGAGTTATGATCTTAAGCACTCCAGTATCTAGTCTACTTCAGATGGGTTTTTGAATTGCACCACAACTGAATTTGTTTCCGGCAAAATGGGCTGGTCAACAAGGTGGCAACAATAAAGAATTCACTGTGACGTAGATCAGAAAGTTTAATTGCAAGTTGCAGACAACCAGCTCTTCTCCTTTAAACAATCGTCGTCGTCGTCGTCGTCGTAGTCTGTAGATCGTTATCGACCTTTAGTGACCTCTCTGACCAGTTTTCGCCACTTTTCGCGATCCTGACATGCGTTGTTAAGTTCTTGCCAGTTCATATTCATTATTGACTTCACCCCATCTATCCATCTTCTCGGTGGTCTTCCTCGTCTCCTACTCCCTTCAACCTTTCCTTGCATGATTAATTTCTCCAAGTTGGAACCATCTCTTCTAGATATATGACAATGGCAAATAGAAAATCTAATGATGAGAGAAAAATGCCCTCTCATTGACTGCGAGAAAAAAACTGCAAAGGTATTGCTTACCTGAGTTTCATGGTAAAGTTTCTCGTCATCCCATTCATACGAACCAATTTGCCCATTGGTAATTCTCGCAAATGCATAAATAATATGCGTACAAAGATGGGGATCGATATTACCTGGCATGTATCTTCCAATGCTTGGCCTGTATTGTGACCAATTTGTGAAATAGCAAACAGAATAATTGGTTGAATCAGTCTTCTTTCTGTGGTCACCATATGCTACACTGAAACTAGCAAACAGAAATAGAGCAAGAATCCAAGCCATGATGTTCACTTTCACAAACTTCGTCAACTTTCCTCTGAATTGTGGAAAGCCTCCTGCGGACAAATGTGATATGTTCTTCGTTCATTTATTTAACTCTCAAAACCGCCCATCCCATGAACCGGAATAACAGCCGGAAACGGTCAAAGGTCCAATTATGTCACAATAAGATGTAAAATTCCCGACCTTGCAATTTTTTGGGTCTCAGCGTCATTTCCCCTCAGTAACTGGGACTCAGACGGTGTCCTTAACAGGGACTTGGATTTGGCCTTGCAATGCTGGTGGACAAAGAGGAAGAAGAAACGAATTACGTCAGCCTCTTTTTCTACAACCCTTCTTACAGCAGGAACAACAGAGATTCTAGGAGAAATCTAGAGAAAGAAATAACGTTGACGAGGGAAAATATTTTCAATTTACCGTAAATAATTAGTTGGGATACTTTTGAATAATGGAATGGAAGAGAGGATGAAAAGACAAGAATGCAAGGATCAGATGTAATGAGGGCAGAAGACTTCAAATACCTGGGATCAAGAGTACAAAGCGATGGGGGACACGATATAGAAGTCAGAAAGAGAATACAAGCAGGTTGGCCTGGGTGGAGGAAGGTAACAGGCATACTATGTGACAGAAAGCTACCACCAAAAGTGAAGGGAAAATATAGAAGCAAAGTGAGGCAAGACTGAGATGGTATAGGCAAGTGATCTGAAGGAAAGCGAACTATAACGGGAGAGGAATGTTAGACTTGAATCTGGCAGGGAGGAGAAAGAGAGGAAGACCAAGGAGACGTTACATGGATTCAATAGAAGAGGACATGAGGGGGATGGAAGTGAGAAGGGAAAATGCTGTCGACTGGAAAAAATGGAGGCGTGTGATGTGCTGTGGCAACCCCTAACAGGGAGCAGCCGAAAGATAAAGAAGAAGAAGGCTTTTGATAATAGAATTATCGATTGGTGAGGATAAATAATTTTTTTAACAATTGGCAGGTGAAACAGACACAAATGTCTGAATGATATTTACTTCGATATACTTCATTTTTCCCCTTCGTTATTACACTTATTTATCTTCACTAGGTATTTGTTTCTTTGATTTCATTTCGTTTCACATTATTTTAGCTATGACTATATCTGTCTGAGAACTACCCAATGATTCGGAAGGCGAGAAGTAGTTCCCTTGGATCATTTGCCTCACTTGGAAGGCCGGAATAGAACTCACACATTTCAAGGGAGGCAATTTTGTAACTTTCTGGTCATTTCAATGGTAAACATGAAACTGTATTTTATAAATTTTCTCTCGATGTTTCCTCAATCCCTTTTGAAATACTCATGAAAATGAGTTGGAAACTGCAAATTATAGTTATCCAATACAAACGTTTGGGAGCTTATCACAAGGTCAGCAGTGAGGCATTGAAAATTTCATCCCACAAAATATTCCCACATCTCTAATGATCACTTTCTCACAATCAATTTCAAGAGACCTGCAGGTCAGCCCTGACGTTGCCCGAACCCCTCCGACAAACCATCAGCCTTTTCTAAGTTTCCAAAACATCTGATGCGGTAGCCAGCAAAGAAAACAAGAGAATTGAGTAAGAAGCAGCTAACTTAAGGAAAGGAAAGAAAGAACCCAAGGAAAAAATTATTCTAAAAATTTGAAAGAAAAAATCCGATGCAAATACGCTATTGAAAATTTGTTTGAGAAGAAAAGTGATCAAAATTCGTAAACAAAAGTGACGTAGAATAAATATCATAACGGTGTTACTCCATAAAATTGACATCCCTGATTGATTACTGATAATGCTTACTCCATAAAATTGACATCCCTGATTGATTATAATCAATCAGTTATAATCAATTTGTTAAAATACTGCATTATCAATAATTANCTCCGACAAACCATCAGCCTTTTCTAAGTTTCCAAAACATCTGATGCGGTAGCCAGCAAAGAAAACAAGAGAATTGAGTAAGAAGCAGCTAACTTAAGGAAAGGAAAGAAAGAACCCAAGGAAAAAATTATTCTAAAAATTTGAAAGAAAAAATCCGATGCAAATACGCTATTGAAAATTTGTTTGAGAAGAAAAGTGATCAAAATTCGTAAACAAAAGTGACGTAGAATAAATATCATAACGGTGTTACTCCATAAAATTGACATCCCTGATTGATTACTGATAATGCTTACTCCATAAAATTGACATCCCTGATTGATTATTGATAATGCAGTATTTTAACAAATTCTATGAATTACCCGATAAATGTTCCCAAAACTTCCAGCCTTATTCCTTGGTACACAACTGCAGCTGCAACCATTTTGCCTTTTGAACCATCAACTTAGCCTCACTTCAGTGGTTTCACTTGTCGATGCAGGAGATCCTTGATGTTGACCCAACAACGTGTTTTTTTCATCTCCTTGATTCACTCTGAATTAAACAAACTGCAGAAACCGAAGGCTTTATTCCAACAACCTTGAACTAGGTTATGTTTACAACACCCCCCTTAAAATAGGTAGTGAAGAGTTCAACAGTGGGAAAAAAATCCTAATCATGGTCAAGTTATACTGGGTCACGTTAAAAAAAATCAAAACAACCGTTTCTACATCACGAAATAAAGTTGTTAATTGTCTTGTCTCTTCCGTTAACATGGTTCTTTTATATACCTACCTTCACAGTAAATGACATAAAAATGGAGTCTGAGGATCTACACATGTATAACAGCCTAACAGGGATTCGACGAAACAATAGAATGCCTGCTAGGCTGCTGTACATGTGTAAATCCTCAGACTCCATTTTGGTCCGTGAAGAAGCTGTTTTATTTTTTAACGTGATCCAGTATATCAGGCATTCTTATATTCCACGAATCCCCGACGTCACCTAGCGGTGAGCAAATTAAACCCGTTTTTCTGTTTTTCAACCAGAATTTTCTAAAGATTCAGTGACTCTGCAAGCTTGGCTGAAAAGTAATGCAGCCCGATGGGCATTTGGGCTTTTTGTAAGGTATTTTGGTCTTTGTGTACGGTAACCGTACACAAAGCCCAAAATCCCGAACTTTACTTTAATAAAGCAGTACCGTTAACAACCCTATTTCTTGTTGATATACTTTAGCGTGAAGAAAACGTTACACTATGCTAGATTCTGTCTCGGTTTCAACCCTTTTTAGTCAAGTTACAGATTTTCTTTGTTTTTCATAGTTTGCAAAAGTGCTGTTCACGTCAACAAGAACTACATAATGAAAATACAATTATACAATTTCACTTTAATATATTTCCTCTCTTCGTTTCCATGGCTCCTTGTTCCTGTAAGGAGACAGAAAAATGTATGCTTTTGGCTTGAGAACAAAAGAAATCACAAAGCACAGCCACAAGGTGGTGTGAACGTGAGTCGACTGTTGTACGAATTCCAGATCTGTAGAATTATAAAGAAGTTTGTATTTTTTAAATATTCTACCGTAAGAGCCAATTCAGAAATAAGAGAAAGAATAGTAAATAACTGAGACAAAATAATTTCAAAAATTTTACCAAGGTCACCTGACTAATGTCAAAATTCTTGGGATATATTATGAATTGGGGAGTATTCTTATTTTTCACCTAAGCAGACTTCGCTGCTGAGCAGAATTGTTAATCAATGCAGCACGTAACGTTATCGTAGACCATTGTAATACTGTGTAGAACTGCCCAAAGCTCAATTGATCAGTACGAAGACTACTGTCTTGAATGAATTCCTGGTTTTACTGCGTCTAAATAACAGCAAAAAGGTGTGTGTGTGTGTGTGTGTGTGTGTGTGTGTGTGTCGGGGGGGGGGGTATATGTGTGTCTGTTGAATCCTTGCGCAATAGAAAAGAAAGGAACAGCATGAAAAAAAACTTCGTTGGTTACACTTCACACCTGGATGCAAGGTGGGTCGGTCTCTTAAGCTAATCAATTTCTCTTGACCCTCGCATATGTACAACCGCAACTTATATATAAGTTTTTGAATTACTATATTCTTACTTTACATTATTCTGAAGTTATAATTTGTTTAGCTGATCACAAATTCATGGCCCATAACTCATCATCTCATGATCATTCTCTCCTTCGGACATCACTGATTTCACATGCCCTTAACTTGGTGACAATACACGCCAGTGTGTGTGTGTGTGTATGATAATTTGTGAAAGGTTGGTATGAGAAGTAAGTCTTTTCAACAATAAAAGCTATATATTTCTATTTTGTTTGTTTCACAATTTAATACCCTATCACTTACAATCTGTATGGTGAAGGTTTAAAAATAACTTTTTGATTACAAAAGAACCTTGCATTTGCTTAAGCATTTTCCTTCACCCGACGGCTTCATTTTACAATTTCGACGGAGGCAACCAGAGCGAGAACAACTACATTATATGGTTGGTGTACTGTCATTGATAAACCTTGACCAGGACCAAAGGAACTAATTCCAATCAACAACCCTATCTCACTGACTAATTTATATGAAGACAACGAAATGAAGTCTTAAGGAATTCAGGTAGTTTTGATGTAATGCGGGATCTATCGGGAAATCAGGCTATAGTCTGCGCTAACCGATGCCTTATGTTAAGTGAAAAGAAATTATTTTCTCTTTCATTTTAGCAACTCGTTTTCATTTGATGAAATACTTTTTTCAAATATTACTTACGATCAGAACACTAGTATAACCGGTCACTTAAAAAGTATAAGGGACATTTTTTTATACCGCCCTGTTCCCTATTGTAAAAGTATGTTTGCTTTGAGCCATATTAATACTCCATTATAATTGGTCAAGTTACATTTAGAAGCTTTAGAATGATATCAAAAATCTTGTAAAGAGCTAGTTACGTTGCATTGGTGTTATGACTGATTAGATAACGAGGGATTAGAGAAATTGTTAATTGTACGTTTTTAGTGGGAATTCTTTACATTTCGTAATTATTCTTAAGAATTAACAAATTTGTAATATTCGCTACAGGATTATCACCAAATAAGCGACGTATTGTATTGTATTGTATTGTATTGTATTGTAGATATGGGTGGCTTTAGGAGCCCGCGTCGAGATCCAAAGTGGATCTGGCGAAAAATTTCGACCAGATTCTGAAAGCGACGTATTCTTGCTTTGTTTTGAAACTTTTCGCATTGTTTCCTTCAATACTTTCATTTACTATCGCCCCTCGTTTATTTCAGATTTAACTTTTGTTAAAAAGTCGTTTTCTTTCTGCTTCTGATTATTTTCTGTCTTTGATCATATTTGTTATTTAGTTGAAGTCCAAATAAAGCATAAAGCCACTAAAGGTATGACATTGTAAAGAGAAATGAAAGAAAGAAGAAAAAAAAGATAAAAAAAGTTAGACCAACCAAATGATAAGAATTTATCCTAGTCTTAAAAACATTCAAATCATACGATGAAGGAATGTACTCAGAAGCCAAATAATCCTGCAATATAGCTCTATGAGGGAAAAAAACTAAAAGCACAAAAATATTCATTACAAATAGGATTGGAGAATTTGAGTGTTTTGCTCTTGTATTTAGTCAGGCTATCCTTGTTCAGCGCAAATTGCAAATTTCAGTCAAAAGCAGAGAGAAAATCTGGGCATCTACCAACAGTTATGTAATTAGATTTCATTTCATAAAAAACACGATAATTTTCAACCTTTTCATCATTAACATGTTTCGGTATTCACATACCTTCTTCAGGATGTATATAAAATGTACAAGAAATATCAAGGCTTTTTATACTAATCAAAACATCATTATTCAGTGTTACAGAGCGTATGTAACAATACACAAGAGATAACGCAGAACAAAGACGCTAAACAAGCAACTGTCCTATGTAACAATTCATCTGTTTATTTAATGCCGTTTGTTTCCATTTAATATGCAAACCCTCTTTTATACGTACCCATCTAAACTGATTACCTTAACCCACCTATGGGTTAAGGTAATCAGTTTAATAAATATTTTTCAAATATATACTTTTTTGCGGACCATTGTGCAAGTAACCTTTGCTTGCTGTCAAGTGTCTTCACGAAAATTAAGAAGAGGTCAAAATTAAGAGCAGATTGAATTGTTGAACGAGCAAACTTTTTATTGTTTTTAATTAGTAGTATTATTACTTATTATTACTTATTATTATTACTTATTATTGTTACTTATTATCATTACTTATTATTATTACTTATTATTATTACTTATTATCATTACTTATTTCCATTACTCATTATTACTTATTTTCATTNAACCCACCTATGGGTTAAGGTAATCAGTTTAATAAATATTTTTCAAATATATACTTTTTTGCGGACCATTGTGCAAGTAACCTTTGCTTGCTGTCAAGTGTCTTCACGAAAATTAAGAAGAGGTCAAAATTAAGAGCAGATTGAATTGTTGAACGAGCAAACTTTTTTATTGTTTTTAATTAGTAGTATTATTACTTATTATTACTTATTATTATTACTTATTATTGTTACTTATTATCATTACTTATTATTATTACTTATTATTATTACTTATTATCATTACTTATTTCCATTACTCATTATTACTTATTTTCATTACTTATTATTATTACTTATTATCATTACTTATTATTATTACTTATTATCATTACTTATTATTATTACTTTCGTAAAACAATATTACAACGCGATTATTGGGGTCCTAAATTTCGTTCTCGGTATATTTGATTGCGCATTATAACGGTTTAACCATAATTAACAGATAATTAATATTAATCACGATGCAGTCATGAGTGGAGTGAGCAATAATATCAGAAAATAAAACAACTACACCTAATCAATTAGAAAGGAAAACCACCCTTGATTAACAGTAGAATTTGATGGTTTCATTGTGTTTTTACTTCATACTAGTAGGAATACTTTGAAGTCTTCAAAAGAGATCGACTTCACGTTTTTTGAAAAAGAGAGCTAGGATTGTCTTGTGACAGTTTTCTTGTATTGTGAAAGATTGACATCTGAGATCCTAACACCTCGCTGTTGTGGCTTTTACGTGGTATTATTAGATAGTCGTTCCTCTGGAATTAGCCTCAACAAGCCCCAAATCTGCAAAAACTGGACAAGAATTTGGGGTCCAAGGCCCAATCTTGTTTATCTGCTTATTACAAAGTAATGATTGGCGTTTTAATGTTCTACTTTATTACCGGTCCTGATTTTTCCAAGGTTGAGGTTGATTTTGCCATTAAATCTTCCAAATTTGTATGAAAAGATTGAACGGGATTTTCCAGATAACTTTGTGAAAGTATAATGAACACAGGTTCTGACAATCTGATAAACTTCACTTTTTATACTTAATTATTTTATAACAAAGGTAAAACATACATTTCAAATGAAAACTCATGCCAAAATCAAACGTCCCATACTTGCAACCCGATCGCTTTAAGTATAAAACTTGGCCAGTTGACACGATTGGTTGTGACAGACAGAGAATACAATTCTCGATTACCTTATATTCACCTGTTGTTAGGCAGTAAATTTGTAGTTAGTGCCAGACAAGACGACTTGCTTAATAATATACTTTTTGCGAATAAGCTCAACAAGTCTAATAAGCTGATGTTCTAAAACGACTTTATGCCTGGAACGTTTTCTAAAAGTAATAAGTATGAAGCGCATATATTAAGCACCTATGAGTAAAGCTTTGTGACTGGTCTTATCAAGAGAAAATGTGGATTGCTCATTAGGGCTTCTTTCAAATGGATGCTTCCGTTTTCCTGTATTCTAAATAGGCTTACGAAAAATAAGTATGTTAGATTTGATCTGCAATCAAAGCCATCAGTAAATTGGTAAGTTAAAAGCTGATTTGATTGCGTTGATAGTTAGACAATGCATTTTGTTTGATCCAGGGATTTTTTTCAGATGAGCTCAGACAGCCATAAGCGTCGTTTGTCTACACCAAACTTTTGACATTCTTTGCCACTATCTTTTTGTCATAGATAGTACTCTTAATTGTTTTTCATAATTGCTCGGTCCGTACAGCTAAACATTTTGTAATAATTCACGATGATTTGTGGATATGTGGCACATTTAAAAACAAAACTGCAGTTCAACGTTAGAGCTCAGTTGGCATCCAATGCCTCCAGGAATCCCGAGTCCAGTTCAATGGCGTTACTTGAAACCACTCGAGTACCCCCGATCATTCCCCATCAGGAAATTTCCGCCCCGAGACATTTTCCCCTGAATTTTTTTCGCCAAGCTTTTTGCTACCATACTGAAGAAAAACCATCTTTTCAGACAATTTTGAATAATGACTGAATCAAGTAAGTTTTTTCTCGAAGTTATATCTTAAAATCAGAAAAACGATTCCATATCAAGTCTTAATCTTACTTTATATCATAATGCACAGAATATATTTTCGCTAGAATGAAATGAAAGAAAAATCCAGGTATTTGATTTTCGTAAATTCAGTCAATATTTCCGATACATCAACGCAGTCGTAAATGCCCTTTTGAAATGCAACAATTGTTTGAAAGAAGCATAACAAGTTTTTCAAAATACAGAAATAAATGCCTTCTGCAATGGTTGTACCGAAAAAAATTTACTTCCGCAATTGAAAATGCTTCAGAAATACTAATGCACAGATATTTCGCTTGGAAAAGATTTTACAACAAAGCCATATAATGGAAATCGGCGATGTGATGAAACTGCTTCAGGAGTACCAACGTTGACGTTCAACAAACTTCAAGGATAATGAGGTGCCGGGACAATGGCGCGATGAAGATGACGAGTAACACAGACGTTTTCAGTATGTTACTTTGATTTAATTAATGTTTTCCAGATGGTCACTTTACATCAGGAAATACCAACAAGGAAATACCAGCATATCATGGGGTTTCACTTGAAGCATTTCATCAACCTTCTACGTGATGACATCCGAAACTAATATTCACCAGAAACAAGTTTTCCAAGAAAACGGTTTGTGGCTGGACGAAAGTACCAAATTTATCCGGTTTCGAAAGCAGAAACAACGAATTTAAAATAAGAATTGAATTTTAATTGTGGTGTCATTTTTCAGAATGGATATTATTAGCAGAGAAAAGTTTGCTGAAATTATCACCAATGGCACAGCCAATCAACTTCAGAAACTTCAGATTTCTCTCCATCGAGAAACGTTTCGGTTTCAAACTTATGATCCTTGTATAATAATCCTTGAATTTTTATTTGTTTGTTTTAAATTTCTAAACAAGAAAACCGACTTGAAAATGACATGAATGAATTCACTTTAGAAGCAGAAAGCCATGTCTCAATAAAGCTTATTCTAATCCTCTTTTCTTGGGGCTGGTAAAAAAAGCTGTTGGGCTGGGAAAAGATAATATTTTGAAGAATAACATTGAAACATACAAAAATGTTCAAATTTCAAGCTAATTCTAAATGCATTGATAAAATATCTACCAATCTAATTATTCGTATATTGGCAATTTCATCTAAATAAATTTGTTTGATATTTTAAAATATTGTAGAATGTTTTTCTAAAATTTCTGTTTCGGAATAATTGTTTTAGGACATATCCTACATTGACCTTTCCGTGTGAAATAGAAAATTCTTCTTGTTTAAATGCAATGTAAAATCTTTTGCAAAAATCCCACACGGATCGAAACCATTAGATGCTGCAACAGCCAGGGGGTGTTGAAACTTAGTTAGTGACAAACAATTGATTCAATTTTCACAATTAATTGCGTAATATCTTCAGGAGCAGACTTGCCAACCCATTTTCTGCTGTGTGCTTAACCTTTCCAGAAGTCAACATATTGAAACAACTGCCACGTTTTCAGCAACGAACGTAGGTTCTTTTTATCAATGCTTGTACATACCTTTTTCTTCCTGAATCCATACTACATCTCTCTCACTCTCTGACTCTCTCACTCAATATATATAAATACTTATATATCTATGTGTTTGTTTTATTTTCTAGGAGATTATTCAGGGATTGCATGGTGTATTGTTGCCATCTTTTGGGTTGGGGTTTCTGCCTGCATTTTCAGCCTCCTTAATTCAGTTTAATGACGTATTGAAAATACATCGGACCCTTTCTTGCTGTTCAAATTTGTCCTTTTTCTCATCGTTATAATGTTGTATCTCCCTCCTTATTCCACAGGTACTCCAATGAATCTTCTTTTTTTATTCCGCCATTAAGAGTTTTTAGGTGACCCAGGTGACCTACAAGTTTTGCTGGAACAGTGCATCGGAATACTGCCTGGGAAGTCTCAATATTAGACTAGTTTTCCCTTCATACATCGGAACTTTTAAACTCATTGCTGCCTTTTTTCTTTTTGTATGAATTTTGTCGGCTAATATTTTACATCCTCTCTTAGTTGTCATCTTCCTTTCACTACTTTATTTTTTCTCTTCTGTTCACTCTCTTAGCTCCTGGTAAAGATAAGTGGTTGCTTGCGGCCTTGGTAAAAGTAAGCAAGAATAAAAAATTGATTGGAAAGGCAACAAACAATTACAACTTTAATTTTTAGATTTAGCTGACGTTGTAACCTTTTGGGTAGATGGATAGATGGAGAGATGGATGAATAAAGACACAAACGGAAAAAGACAGACAGGCAGACAGACACAAAGAATATCCTGTTTTTACAGTATTCTTATGTCTTTTTCAAAATTCTGTAATAACAGTCACGTGGGAACATTGAAATAAGTAAATTCTTACGCCAATTACCAATCTACTACTTTTATATAAATGTAGGTTCTAACCAAGGTAAGCTAAAATGGATTCTTGTGATGAATCATCACAGTATTTTCCTTACGGCCCTCAGTGATGGTATATTTCGTCTTTTGTTTATGAGATTTGTGTTTTGGAATCAATAGCAAAATGGTGGATACTAAACAAGGAACAGCAGTAACATCTTGCACTGGAATTGAAGGTAAGGCAAGTGTTTTAGATAAGTGTCTTAGATAAGTGTTTTTCACTACTCAAACCTTTGCAGGCCTTCTTCAGCAACTAGATCACTTCAACGTGACTATAAATATCTAAGACCTCTCAAAAACCATCTGGGTCCAGTAGTAACGTACACACTCCCAGGTTTGGGTATTTTTACTCTTCCCAGTGGACACAAAAGATAAGATGGCGTTACTCAAACAACAAATGAGCTCAAGTTCCCTTTCCTTTCCTACAACTATAAATACGTTTTACAACCCCTTCTTAAAAACTGAAATCTTCTTCAATTTGCATCTGATGCACTCATGTTAGTCATGTGATGAACAAAAACAGGTGACTTCAGTTCAAAATAGACATAACTAACAAATGAATATTATTCAAGTATTGTACAAAAAACGTAAACCTCAGATTTGTTATTGCACGTTTTCCTTTCTATCTCTTGAAGTTATTTTTCTGGCGACTTTTGGACCCAGATAAAGTTAATATTTTGCCAAAACCACTCAAACAGAACCTCTTTTCTTGAAATATTTGGTGAGAAGTTTACAACTTGGAACGATCGATACTGAAAACCACAAAAGGTTTAATAAAGGTTTAATATGAAAACAAAGTAAAACGCATTATGGGTGGTTAAATGAACCCCACCTCCAAATGAATAGACATAAGAAATTTATCATGTCATGACTCGTAAGCTAGAGTATATATATATACATATATATATATATATATATATATATATATATATATATATATATATATATATATATTTCTAAAAACACACCTTTGTGTCTTCAGTTTTCATTTCTTAGCTTGTTTCCAGTATTTCGCTGATCTTCCATAATGAATTATTGATTGATTCTGATAAACAATGTTCTCCATAATTCACAAGGTCATTGTGATTTGCTGTCTTGTGTCTCTGTCACATGTTNTCGTAAGCTAGAGTGTATATATATATATATATATATATATATATATATATATATATATATATATATATATATATATATATATTGCTGAAGACACACCTTTGTGTCTTCAGTTTTCATTTCTTAGCTTGTTTCCAGTATTTCGCTGATCTTCCATAATGAATTATTGATTGATTCTGATAAACAATGTTCTCCATAATTCACAAGGTCATTGTGATTTGCTGTCTTGTGTTTCTGTCACATGTTGATCCTAAACCTTCAGGCAAAAACAAAAACAATGAGCCACAACCAAGTCAAAGGGAAGAGGTTCTATGTAATTGTTTTTGCCAAAACACTAGCTTAATCTAGATAAAAAATTTACAGAAAATCATTTCAAGAAATACAAAGGAGGTATTAGAATAACAAATATGAGGTTTATGTTTTTTTTGTACAGTACCTGAATAATATTCATTTGTTAGTTATGTCTCCTCAAAACTGAAATCACTTGTTTTTGTTCGTCACATGATAAACATGCGTGCATCAGGAGTAAGTAAAAAAACCTCCAATTTTTACAGGGGGATTCAAAATGTACTTGCGTTCATGGGGAAGGTTTTCCCAATCAAAGGTGTGAATTTTGTGTTCAACAGTATCCGGCTACAGAAGAATAGGGACTCCCACCAAACTGCCTAGAATTCAAATGCCTGGAAACGACCAGCCACCAATATGATGGCTGCTGCAAAGAAGTTAAATTAAGAATTTCTAAGGCCTTGAACAAATGGCGTGAGCCAAGGGGTAGACTTTTGGACATGAAAATGCTTGTCCCCCCCCCCCACACACACACACACATGAGATCCTTATTTTTAAGAAGGTGGTAAGATCGGCATTGTTATATTGAGATGAAATCTGGCCTATCACAGACTCACTGACAGATAGCATAGATTCTTGCGTGAAGAAAATGCTTAATTACTGCATGGTATTAAGTCTTGAGGAGCATAAGAAGAATAGCGAAATAACAACGGAAGCGAGAGGCATGCCCATCAAAGACAAGGTTAGAATTGCTTGGAGATATTTGCCGCCGGGATAGGGATGTAGACATCCATAGTGTGTTCCAGATGGTAGTGGGGATAGTTGGAGGCGCAGTAGACGAAAACAGCGATGGATGGATAAAAACAGCTTTGACCTTCGCTGCCCTCATCTATATGAGGGTGAAACGGAAAACTGGAGCAGATGGAAAGGTGTGGTGAAGTTGGAATTCAGGCCAAAACCTGGCACCCGTCAAAACCAGAGCGTGTAGTGAGATGTAAGTGAGTAAACTGAAGAAGTGTTCGGCTGCTGGTGGTCGGGAAAATAAAATGATTACAGAAGGGGAAACTAATGCAGCAACAAGGATAAAGACAAAGAAATAACCCATTTCCTACAGCACTGCAAGAAAAATAAGAGTATATTTTACTCTCTTCGAGAAATATGGTTTCCAGCACTAGAGAAAGAAACAAAACAAATACAATATTGGTATGTCATCATTCCTCAAATCATCTCAATCCCTCTCGCCAAATAGTTCCGCACTGAGGGAAAATACAAAATCCTGCACCAACTCACCTCCAGTAATTTGTCAATTGAAGAAGCATCTTTTGAGATATAGTATGGAAAAGGCTTACGAATCATGACCTGATAAATCTCCTGTTATTATGACTTCCAATGAGTACAAAGAGTCAGCAGTTTTAACTTGTTGAGTGTGACAGGGGCTATTTGGGGTGTTCGGATGGAGTGAAATCCAGTGGCAACCATCAGCTGGTCTCTAGGCAATGGACCTCCTGTTCTTTTGAAGGAACCTAACTCTCATGTCTGGCTCCAAGTAGCTCTTTGTGTACGGCAGTGGCCACCCCCCACCCCGCAAACTTCTTGTACTGGCGGGATCAATGACATGAGGGTAGCCAATAACCTGTTGTTTGGCATTGAGTGTATGCCTCACACTGAAATGCATGAAGTCAGGAAGCGACGGAGTTGATGGAGGAGTCTCTAGTTAGACCAACGGCAATGAAGGCGTAGCCTACACGCCAATCGCGTGCTGAGGGCAAGAATGACAATTTATTGTGAGTGGGCATCCGCCAGTGGAAGGCAATGGCAAACAATCACTGAATCTTGCCAACGATAATCAAGACAATGCGTAGATTAATATATACGGGTATCAGTGTGAATGGGGTTGATGAAAATGTATGCATCAACACCTTGCACGGTCGGGGCGCTCATGTTCAACAGGTGGGACCAGCCCGTCAGCCTGCTACTGTCAGAAACAAAACCACTTTAAGGATCGAAACATGAAATGTACGCACCTTGTATCAAGCAGGGTAACTGGCAAATATGAAATTGGAAATGGAAACGTTAGTCCAAATCAAACAGCCAACCCAAAACTGAGATTAAGGTTAAAATCTAATGTGCCTCCACCTACCAATTTCCTCTCTAAAAATTGCGAACTTATTTGTTGTCGATGGGCAGTGGCTGCACTCCCCATTCATGGAAGATAATAACTTCATTAAGGTATAAGGAAAATGGCTAGTTTTGAAGTGATATTGTATTTGAAAGAAGTACAAGAGCTTACCTAGTGTTGATGTATAGATAGACAGATAGATAGATAGATAGATAGATAAATAGATAGATAGATAGATAGATAGATATATGGATAGATAGATGGATATATAGATGGATATATAGATGGACAGGTAGATAAATAAAGAGATAGACAGATATATATATATATATATATATATATATATATATATAGAGAGAGAGAGAGAGAGAGAGAGAGAGAGAGGGNGTGCTTTCAGTCTAGCTTCGGAAACGAGACCTGGGGCTGGGGGCCTTGGATTTTCCGGGGACGCCTTATATGCCCGTTCCCTGAAAGGGGGCTGGGAGGCTCGGAGGGTCCGGAGACCCAGTGGGAAACGCTGGTCCCCCCCCAGAGAGAGAGAGAGATATGGATCGATGGACAGACCGATCACTTCAAAACTCGACTTTCTGTACGTTAAATAAGCAATACAGGCATATAAATTGACACATAATTGAGTTGGGATAAAATGGCTTTTAATTAAATCTTAAATAATAAAATAAGAAAATAGCTACTTTATTGCGACTTCAAAGCAATCCTTTCTGGCAGATTATGAAATAAAAAAAATGTTCAGGTCACGCTTCACAAATCCATTTCCGGTTCATGTGACAATCAGGCCAGTTTTTGGTGAAAAGAGACTTCTGTTTCTCAGAATGGAATAAATCCGGAACCACTAGTATTTGCCACAACACGTCGAATTGTTTAAAAGGAGGTTATTATTTGTTGGAAGCAGACTGCTGAAGCTGAAGCTGTAAAGTCGCCTCAGGAACAGGTTCCCAAAGCTTTAAAGTCGTCTCATCATGTTGGTGACTGTGATGATATTTGTTTTTGCCAGTTTTAATCTGGCCAATGGTAAATACATTGAAAAATCTGATGAAAACTATTACTGTGTTTGTTATTTTACTAACTGGGGTCAGTATAGGCCTGGTGCTGGCAGATACATGCCAAACCAGGTTGATCCCTTCCTTTGTACCCATGTAATCTATGCCTTTGCAAGAATCACCGATGGCCAGGTTGCACCGTATGAATGGGACGACGATAAACTTTACCACGAAACTCAAGTAAGTGATATTTAGATTAGAGATTTCTTTGAAATGAAGTTTTACTTTGGCACAAAGTACGCAACAGGAAGTAAGCAGGTTATCGCTGCGGCAATTGGTTTTCTCTGTTTGCAGGGTGCTCTCCATTGGAGTGGGTTTTTTTCAATTCTAGCGAATGTTGAGCCCTGAACAAGAAATCGTGATAATGCAGTCAAAGAGCAGACAGAATATTCGTTAGTTGGACTGATTCTTATTTTTTGTTTAAGTTTCATTGAATTGATATGATTTTGTCCCCCCATAACGGTTTTCTCGCAGTTTTTAAGCTTTTTCGGTGGTCTGATAAAGGACTTGATTGAGCTTAGAGAAACATAAAATTAAGTTATTTATTGATTTGCTGTCAAAAGGCGTTAGAAATCTTGCGGAAAACAAATTTTAAAAGTCAAAGAAGACAACACAAAGCTGGTTGCAATTGTTTAGTTGTAGGGAACTTAATTATTTTTATCTCAAAAAGGGCAAACAATCTTAATATTGAGATATTCATGATTATTATCTAAACTATGTCAACACGTTAAAATATAATCACATTTATATATTATACACCGCACACTTACGTTTCTGTGGGTAATGATCGCGAAAAGTCTACAGAAAATGCAATGAATTTAACACGGAAACCTTTCAAGCAAAAACATCCTGGGAATAACGGACATGCTTTGCAGACATACTGTTTCAATTCTTGTGGCTTTGCACAAGCAGATGAAGATAAATGGTAAATTTTACGCCACATTGATCTGCTGTTTTATCTTGGTAATTCACATATCACAGGTAAATGGCCTCAGTCACACCACTTTATTCCGAATATGTTCATAAATATGTATTATAAACGCATAGCTCTCGAGAGTTTTTCATGGCAACACACAGGTAGAGTATTATAGATTTTCAAAATAGAGTGTTTTGTTTTTAATATGTTAATATAACTTTTTCTAGAAATATTTATCTAACTAATTTAGGTAAAAAGTATTCTTCTACCTTCTGTCAAAATATACATCTTTGAGTGCTGGGATCGCCAAGATACTTTGTAAACTTTTATGTTGACACGATTTGATTCTCCTGTGTTACAATGTCGAAAATTATAATATAGAAATGCCTGGACGGAGCTTTATTTTAATAATTAAGTAGTTCGGTAGAGTAAATTACAATAGACCCGTTTTTCAAAAAGTTTTCACGAATTAATGAAGTTTGCCTCTGGGTAATAGCTTAAAACGGGGAACTAAAATTAGTTTCATTTTCACCCAGTTTTCATGAAATGGAATTTGTGGTTTGTTTTTGTCGTTCTTGTGCACTTTGTTACAAATTACCATCCAGCTAACTCACCCTTGAGAATCTCTACCCTTTATGTTGGAACAAGAGATCTACCGTCCATCATGTATTGCTGGGTAGTCTTGTGCTCCAGAAGTTTTGAATGCCTTCATTAAATAATATTTAACTGGAAAATCACATCTCGTCCAAGTTTTAAAATTATTCGACGTTACCTTTTTGTTTTTATACAAAACTAACGAATAGTTTTCAATCAATACATATGAAAGTAAACCAAACCCACTATTGCTCTGATACCACAGAGACCGCTGATTTCAGCTCATTGGTATGTCAACACTCGAGCAGAATATTCCAGGATCGCCAAACCAGGTTCGGTAACAAGAACCGTAGATAATGTTGTTACGTAACACATTTCGCAATGAAATGTTGCACCATTTTACAAACATTATTAATAAAAGCGACAATGATCAACTTTCACTTAACTCCAAGGATGATTCACTGTAAAAACAAACTCTTTCTTTAAAAATATTTGGTTAAGTTTCTTGGGATTAAAGAGATGTATGTATGTGTGTATGTATGCATGTATATATTTGTATGTATGTATGTGTATGAATGCATGGATGTATGCATGCATGTATGAATGTATGTAGGTACGGATGTATGTATGTATGTATGTATAAACGGATGTAGGTATGTATATATTTATGTATGTATGTATATAAATATATATCCTACATTCTATTCATTCTTAGCCAAATGTATGTAATAAATGTAACAATATGAGGTTGTTAGAAAATTTGCGGAAATTCTCACGCGTTTACGTTCAAAAAACGTTAATGCCCAAGGTGCGTCAGCCAGGTTAATCACTCCCAACACTTGACTTTAAAATAGCTTTATTTTGAGTGACATGCCATGATACCAATCGTGTACTAACTAGTTACGTTTTAAACAAGAAAATTGTCTTTAAAAACCTTAACCAAAAGTATAGATCAAGTAAAATAAATCTAAGATATTTATCCACTGGCTTTCATCCGTTGATAAGACCATGCTGTGAAAAGATTTTGAGGAGTGGTGTCATTTTGAGCTTTAAGTAAGCCTACCAAGCTCTGAATAATACGTTGACCTTCGATATAGAAATTTCTTCGATCTATTTTTTCGTCTCAGTCAGTTTTGTAAAATACATGGTACACGGTATTTTTTACAAAAGAATAGTGTTTATATACATATATACATATATATAGGTATATATATACATATATATACATATATATACATATATGCATATTTATAGGTATATATATGCATATATATATATATATATATATATATATATATATTCTTAGCATGACTACAGCTTATTGTGAGTGACTTTCAAATGCTTTCCACGCTCCCAAGGCTCGTCTCGTGCGATTTTGATCCATCTCCAGAGAATGTAAGGACCAAACAACGATCTATATTTATGAAAACATATGATTGAATATCTTGAAAGGAATGTGTTTTTTGAATAAGTGACATCACAATGTTCGAATACACTTCCTTGTTTTCTTTGAAATTAGTACAGTATATTACTATTTTGGATAATTCGTTAAGGCTCAGTTTAGTTTCAAAATAGAAAATCGAGCTTCTGTGACGTGGACAATCAATGGAATCAAACTTCCTGCTGGGTTATACAAATTTCGTATCTGGAATAAACACCTGACCATGGGCATATTCTTAGAATATTCTTAATTTTTGACCCATGTGTGTTGTTAAACTGAGGTATCCATTTCAAACTTTTTGCTACCAGACACTAAAACAGAACAAGTCTTTGTTGTAACAGTATTTATTTTAAGTGTTATATCGTATCAGGTGAGGTCATTTTCATTGGTATTTGTTGATGGTGGGTCCTTTGAGAACCACCATGATCACCGGTTACAGCTCAAATAGTCTAGTCAAGATAACAACTGAACGCAAGAGACAATCAAACACGTGGTTAATTTTCTTGTACTCTTGCAGACATCGGCTCCACGTGGCCAATAAAACTGAATAAAACGAATAAAACTGAATAAAACGAGGTTCTAGGTTGAGTGTGACAAAACAAAGAACGCATTCAACCCCTGTTTTCCATCTGTTAAACAAGAATTCTTTTACAACCACAGAATCAAAAGAATCAATCACCTTTAAGATCTTTAAACTGCAGGTAGCAGCAACATGCTTAGATTGGATTCTAAGTTACTTGCCACCTTTGATGAAAGTTGTTCGCCTGTAACAGAAATGCCACTTCCCTATGGAATTGAATATAAGTTGTTTTGTTGATATAAGGTATAGCTTGTATGAAAGCCCCATCTGAAAACACAATCAGTTAAGTTGTTAGAGTATCCAAAACGCTGTTAAAATGTCTCAAACCTCAAAATCAGCAATGACTTGTGGGAAGGAATTTGTAGGAGGTTGTTGTGGCACAGTGACTTTACGGCACGAAAGCATAAAGATTCGACGACAGTGCCACATACGCATAAAAGCACCAATGCTCACATGTGTAATGACAAAGAGCTATGAAGCCACGAAAAAGCAGACCCACAGATGTCTGAAAATACAAAGAAATAGTTGCATTGAAGCTACCAACAATGTGCAATAAACGAAACTGAAAAAATCTTGAATACCAAAATACAGGAGAAAATATACTTAAACAAAATATTTACATGAATTCAATTTTAGTTTTGACCAGTGAGCATAATTCTACGTTATTTTCATTAAATTGGTACAAGATTTCTACCAGTGCCCTACTAATAAACACATGGCTAAGCCAAATACTATATTTTGTTCCCTGAACATCTTTTGGAAAATGCATAATATTCTTCATAGAATTTAAAGTGTAGATTTTGAAAATTGCCTAACTTGCCTTATGTGTTGAATTTTTCTGCTTTTAACGTGTTTTTTTTCAAGTTATCGGTGTCCGACCGTGGTATTTTAATGCCATTTTTGGGTGGAGCATTTTAGAGTTTCATACCCATATATGATTATTTAAAAGAATATACAGTCTTGTGTGGATGTAAATCAAGCGCGAAACTTCATGGTCATAGTGCAAGTGCACGTTTGACCACCATGGGACATAGCTAAAATAAATCTCATCACCCGTTTCGATTCGCTATGACTGTCACTTTGGAAATGTTATTTAGTATTATTACGTTTAGGATAACTCACCATACTTTAATACGCGGTGCCCAACTAGCTCAGGTATGTTATATCATTTTCTCTTTTTCCTGGTCATCCAAAGCTGCTGGCAATTAAACAGATAGCCTGTAGTGTCGTAGGGAAACTGTTTATTTTTTAACTACTTGGATTTACTACTCGATTCTTTCCTTGATTTGATTTCAAACAGTACAACAATTTCCCAAAAATTCTACTCTGCTTTTCATAATTACTATAGATATGATACTGTTGATTGTTAGAGGAGCCGTTGCTTAATGGTCAGTGCAACTGCACCGTAACCAAAAGGGGGGTTCCATTCCTCGAGCAGGCGACTTTGGAACTCCACAAAAGAAAAGCCATTGGTTAGCGTCAGGAAGGGCATCCAGCCACGAAATTCCTCACTGCCGAATCCAAGTCCCTATGAAGGGCACCGTCTGAGCCCCAGTTAATGTGGAAAAATGACGTTAAAACCAAAAAAAGAAGAACAATGATAGCGTTGATTGCGAAGTGGGAAACAGAGGTTGCCTTACAGCATTTCTTTTCTTGTTTAATCTTTACAGGATTTGTTGATAAGAGTCAGAATACACGTGTAGTTATCATCTAGTGTGTTTTTTAGCCACTTGTTTGATGACCAAGAAAACAAACTGTAAAATCGTTTAGAATCAAAGACAGTATGGATGAAATATTGTTATTTTTTTGTCCTTTACTTTTTAATTTACGATATTATACACTACAACATTATCTGTAAGCTAGTACGATACTTTATTAAAAGCAATTGTCAATTTTGAAAAGGCATCAAGGCACAATATATATATGATGTACCTTCACATTACAATAACTTTGATTTTCTCCTTTTTTGCTAGGCATTGAAAAATATAAACCCCAAATTGAAAACTTTGCTTTCAATCGGTGGATGGAATCACGATAAATACACCAGCCCATTTTCTAAAATGGTTAGAACAGCAAAATCCAGGAAAATTTTCATTATATCTGTGCTCAAATATGTCAGAAAGTATGGATTCGATGGCGTTGATCTGGATTGGGAATATCCAGCAGGACGTGGAGATTCCCCACCAGAAGACAAATACCGTTACACTTTTTTGTGTAGTGAAATGAGAGCAGCAATTGAAAAGGAGGCTTCACAGACTGGCAAACCAAGACTTCTCTTTACAGCTGCGGTACCAGCTGGTGTGAAAAATATTGATGCAGGCTATGAGGTATCATTTTTCATCCCCGTTTATTTTTCAGACACCTGACTCCTCGTGTGTGAATTTGTGTTTTTGTTTATTTGTTATAACGATATTGATTTTTGAGCGTCAGCCATGCCCGCTTAGTCTCCTGTAGGTTTTTTGCTGGGGACAAAGCAGAATGCT
Source organism: Morbakka virulenta (assembly GCA_003991215.1). Taxonomy (NCBI): domain Eukaryota; kingdom Metazoa; phylum Cnidaria; class Cubozoa; order Carybdeida; family Carukiidae; genus Morbakka; species Morbakka virulenta. The sequence continues at coordinate 2,535,695 of RDPX01000044.1, read as the reverse complement.
TGAAATAAGTGCTTCTTTAAATGCAGGCTCCTTTGTACTAAGTTTATTTTCCAAAGGGGCAACCGGTAATGTACGCGCTTCAGGCAAGTGCCTGTAAGCTAATTGTAAAGGAACGTAGGTAACATTCCTCTTCTTCTTCTTCTTTTCCTTCTTTCGGCGTTTCCCTTTTCAGGGGTCCCCACAGCGAATTGACTTCTTCCACTTACGTCGGTCATGTGTATCTTGGTTGGTCAACCCAAGTTCCCTCATGTCATCTCTCACACAGTCTCTCCATCTTCTCCTTGGCCTTCCCTGCTTTCTACTGCCAGGTACCTCCATGGGCAACACCCGTTTAGCAATACGATCCTCTTCTCTCCTTTGCACATGTGCATACCACCTTAGCCGTGTCTCTGTCAACTTTCCTGCGATGTCACATACCCCGATGGTACCTCTGATCCTTTCATTTCTGATCATGTCCTTTCTTGTGAGTCTAAGCGACCACCTCAGCATACGCATTTCTGCTGTTTGCATCTTCTTTTCAAGACTCTTGATTAGAGGAGCTTCCCGTACAGCATGGCAGGCCTTACCACTGTTTTGTATAACTTTCCTTTGACTTTGACTGGTACTCTCTTGTCACACAAAATTCCAGTTGTGCTCCGCCTGTTCATCCTATCTGCTTGGGTTCTTTTCTTCACTTCTTTTGTATAATCACCACTTTGCTCAATGGTGGACCCGAGGTACTTAAAATTCTCTACCTTTGGAAGGTCATCATGACCGATTTTGATTGGTGGTGAGTCTCTTTTCCCAAGTGCATTCCGCCATCCTTCTAGCTCTCCTTCGGCCTGTCCTTTCCCTGTATTCATGAGCACGATATCATTTACAAACATCATATTCCATGGCGCCTCCTTCCTTGCATCATCTGTCAACACATCCATCACAACAGCAAAGGGTAGTGGACTCGGGGATGACCCAACGATGCAATCCTACTTTTACACTGAATGCTTCTGTCCTTCCTGCAGCACATCTAACCTTTGTTCTGCACTCCCTGTACATGTCTTGAACACAGCGCACATACTTTTCCGAGACTCCTTTCCTTCTCATGCAATACCAGATTTCCTTTCTCGGTACCCTATCGTATGCCTTTTCGAGGTCGATGAATACACAATAAATCTCTTGTTGGGGTGATTTTGATCTCTTGCTCGACTCTCTGCCGGACTCCCTCTCTTAAATCTTCATGGTATGACTTAACAGCTTTATTCCTCTGTAGTTCGGGTAGCTCTGCACATCTCCTTTGTTCTTGTATATTGTGATTAGTGTGCTTTTGTTCCACTCTTCGGGCATCTGCTCTGTTTCGACGATATCGTTAAATAGGCCTGATAGGAAGTCAATTCCTCAATTGCCAAGGTGTTTCCAGGCTTTTACCGGTATTTCATCTGAACCAACTGCTTTACCGTTCTTCATTTTGTTAAGTGCCCTTTTTGTTTTCCCTCGTGTGATTGGTCTGATCTCTCTGGTTTTAATTGCTCCACTGTTTTCTAGGCCTTCCCTGGGGTTCTCAACATTCATTAGGTCTTCAAAATACCCATTCCATCTCTCCAGGATTTCCGATTCTGACTTCAATACAACATCAATACATCTTTCATCATCTTAACGTGCTGTATGTCTTGCGTATCCTTGTTTCATTGCTTAGCCAGTCTGTGGACAAATTTAATTCCCTCGCACGTCTCCATATTGTTGTACATCTCCTCAAATGTCTCTGCTTTTGCTTTTGCCACTACTTGCTTGACCTCCTTCTTTGCCTCCCTATACTCTGCTCTAGCTTGTTCTCCTCCATCTGCATACCACTTTTTGACGTTTTGCTCTTCTTTTTCCTTATACTTTCCTGGACCTCCTCATTCCACCACCAAATGTCTTCCTACTTCTTTAGCCGACCAGTGGTCTTACCAACCACTTGGCTAGCAACTGTACAAATTCCATCTGCCGTTGCCTTCCAGTTTACTGGCAATACCACTCCAGGTCTTTCTCTGACCTCATTCTTGGACCTTTCTCCCACCTCTGGTTCTTTAAGCCTCCACCGTTTGATTCTTGGCTCCGCTTTCTTAGTCCGTTGTAATGGCATTCGCAATGTGATTTTGTATATCACCGGTCGATACTGGGGTGAAACACATTCACTTGGCATTACTTTGCAGCCTGTGACTTCCTCACGCAGTCTTCTGCAAAGTACATAGTCGATTTGGGTACTATGTGGACCGCTTTTGTAAGTCATTTTCTGTTCTACTGACTTCATGAAGAATGTGTTTATGATAGCTAGGTCGAAGCTTTCTGCAAAGCACACTACTCTTTCTCCTTGCTCATTTCTTGTTCCTTGTCCATGCTTGCCCATGTTCCTTTCATTTCCCACGTTACCCTCTCAAACATACCCGTTGAAATCCGCTTCTATACACCAGTTCATCGCTGGGGGTCTTGCTCACAAATCGTCAAAGTCTTCCCAAAATCTTTCCTTTTCCTCTTCATTACATCCAGTCTGTGGACTGTAGGCACTGATAACGTGCATGGTAGCACCACTGACCTCCATCCGTAGTCCCATCATTCGGTCAGAATATCTCTCTATCGATATTACCCCCTCATTAAGCGATTGGCTTTCTTCTCTCCATCAAATCTGCAATTTCGTTCCCTCTCCCTGTCATTGTACTGACATTGCGAGTACCGATCTTGAGCTCTTGTTCTCGGTTTTGCCTTCGTTGCTTTTCCTTTTTCCTTCTTCCTCTTCTTCTCCCACGCTTCCTTCTGTTTTTGTAGCCAGTCGCATATTTTCCATTACCTCGCTGGTCTCCCAAGGCAAAGGCGTTCGTTGATAACCCGGGCTGCGACCGATCTGGTATGTTAATAGCTTGTTCAGTCATTCGTATTTTCAAATTGGTAGTTGTTTTTCCGGCCGGATGTCCTTCCTGACACCAACCACAGTTATTGGCGGTGGGCCTAGTTTTGGGTCAAAAGACCTGCTCACAAAGGCAGTGAGTGGCCATCCCCGGCCTGTGACCTCATCNTTCGTTGCTTTTCCTTTTTCCTTCTTCCTCTTCTCCTCCCCCGCTTCCTTCTGTTTTTGTAGCCAGTCGCATATTGTCCATTCCCTCGCTGGTCTCCCAAGGCAAAGGCGTTCGTTGATAACCCGGGCTGCGACCGATCTGGTATGTTAATAGCTTGTTCAGTCATTCGTATTTTCAAATTGGTAGTTGTTTTTCCGGCCGGATGTCCTTCCTGACACCAACCACAGTTATTGGCGGTGGGCCTAGTTTTGGGTCAAAAGACCTGCTCACAAAGGCAGTGAGTGGCCATCCCCGGCCTGTGACCTCATCAAGTAATTTCATACATCCAGGAAGGCTCCGTAACCTAGGAAGGGGCGGCTAAACCGGGTGGTACACCTTGCCAAGGGGTGTCCCGGGTATTGTACAGGGCACGGTTACCCATTCCCTGAGGTTCATGTTGAACCCGCATATCTACACGTAGGTAGCATTGGAATGTAATAATTTAGTTATTGCTGAAGTCAGGTATTGCAGACGTTGACATCGTCTCGAGATATCTCAGACACGAGCAGAAAGATAAAAAATGTCTAACTCATAGCTTAAATTTGTTATCAGAAAGTAAGTGCTGTTAAAACCTCCGATAACAGACCAAATGTTAATCTAGCGTCGGATATCATTGAAAGAATATTTTTAACCATGGTTAAGTGAAGAAATCAGATATTGAGCATACAACGTAAAACAGTAATTATACTGAGGGCGGGAGCTGCTCATTTTAGGGTCATAACCTGTATATGTGAAAAGCTCATTGAAGTTGGGCAATAGCTACACCATTTTACCGCCTTCTAAGATATTTTCTTTTTCCAAGTTCTGCATCCAATCTTATAAATCTTGTATTTTTTTTCGTCGTAATCTTAATCTGCCTGATAAATTCAAGAATCTTTTTTTCCCCACTTTTTACCCCCTTTCCTTTTTACCGTCTCCCTTTTCGTTTCTCACACAACCTTCTCCATCTTTTTTCTCTCTTTTGTCGGCCTGTCTGTCTCCCTGCTGTCTGTTAGAAACTTTTAATGCATACCTGAAAGATAAGCTTTTAAAAGCAGATACTTGTAATGATTGTAATTTTGTCACACAGTATGAGTTTCATTCAGCATAACAAAATAACAGTGTTTTCCATAATATATTTGGAAATAGGGTAAGTGACTTGATTTTTTGGAAATAAAATAAAGGAATTGAAAAGAGGTGCTAAATGTATTCAAGACGCTTATAGCAGATGGGTGTTGTTTTGTTATTTGTTAGATATGATAGAACATATACAGTACAAGTTGTTTAACCTTAATAGATTAGTGCAGTAGTGACCTAGTGGTTAAATCAACAGATTTCCATGCAGGACGTTCGCAGTTCGAACGTCGGGTACGCTCCCAAACGTATTGCGCTCATTTAAGATAAGCTTTTAAAAGCAGATACTTGTAATGATTGTAATTTTGTCACACAGTACGAGTTTCATTCAACATAACAAAATATAATATATTTGGAAATAGGGTAAGTGACTTGATTTTTTGGAGTAAGCACAATTTTTTGGTAATGCAAAGAGGTATAATAGCGTTCAAATGATGCTATTGCTATTGACTGTGGTTCGATTGACCGTAAATTCTAATTGTTATATTGCCCTTTTACGCTTGTTTGCCACAGGTACCAAAAATTATGAAGTTATTGGACTGGGTCAATCTGATGACCTATGACCTTCATGGGTCATGGGATGGTGAGACTGGTATTCATACAGCTTTGGTTGGGAGCAGCAATTTTACAGTCACATTTGTACTTGACTATTGGATGAAATTGGGTATGCAATTCTGTTTGCTATGTATCTCGTTTATAAGCTACACATAACAGGTCCACGAGGAACGTTTGTGCTGTGGGGTATTATTTTTTACCTGACGTTTGTTCTTAGTTCTCTGTATCATTTTTATGTTGGTTTATTCATCTCCTAATTCTATTTCCGAATACACGAATGAAATTCGCAGCACGCCAGTTAACAACAAACAAACAGATTGGGTGTAGTACTTCAAGGGAGGTGGTGATGCTGAAACCCAAGTACTCACTCCTAATAAGTTTGAGGTCTACCGCCTCATCTTGCCTTAGCTACGATGTAGTTAAAGTATTGTGTGTAGCGGTAGATTTATTTTTACGAAAGGCGGTTTCTGTACTGGTCATTTTCGCTTTTCAGTTCCAAACAATCTAACTTATTTATTTGCATCTTTTCGAAAAATGCTCTAGTTGATGACTGCTTGAATCACTTTAACTAAGCCTTACATATTATTTTTTTCGCTGTGTTGGTAAGGAGGAAAAAAACCTGTGCCTCTCAGGTTCTCTCTACCTTTCACGTAAGAATCAAACCTCGCGTAAGGAGCTTCTTTTCTCTTCATTTCTTTGACAGTCAGGATAGCTCAATGAAAAACGAAAGCAAAAACCATTTTCAAATCCACAGGCAAACCCATTTTACTTGTGAAATAAAGAGTTTCAAAATACTTGAACATAGGAACATGCCACAAAATTGTAAAATATAACACTTTTTACTGGAAAAAGTTTTTAAAAGATATGATTCAAGTCAAGTTTTAAAGTTAGCGGACGTACTTTATATTTTTTAAATTGTCTGACAGGGTGTGTTTGCTCGTTTTGTAAACACATTGTGTTTGTTTTGTCGTTGTCTCTCCCTCTTAAACATTGGTGTGGACGAGTATTTTCTGGAAATATACTCAAACAGGAAATAGGTAGCCATTGTTGCCTGTCCTTGACGCGCATATGGAGCTATAGACTTTGTACGTGAACTTCGCAATGTCTCGTACAAATGCATCTTTACTAAATGGTGCTTTTACATTACCGCTATTTTTGTTTTTTCTTTACAGTTTCAGCTGTTTCCGGCACAGTAAAGCGACAATTATCTTAGTTCTGTACCTCGACCCCATCCTGGTCTAAGGTCTGTGGTACAGCACATGAATATTAGAATTAAAAGCACTTTTGTTTTATTGCAAACCTTTTCTTGGAGTTTCCAGTCTTCTGATCTAGATGTGTGCCAGCGATAAGGATTTCAAACAAAATAAACTTCATTTGAATTGCCTTATCTTTAGTACGAAAATTGTTAAAATAAATGATGATTCTTTTTCTTTTACCGCAGGGAATACGATGCCTTAACAGCATTTGATTTTTTTGTGTTTTGTGAATGGAGGCAAAACCTGATACTGTGTTTCAACTTTTTCACCATAGAAATTTATTTGGTTTTTCTGATTTTGTATTCCAGGTGCTTCTCCGTCCCAAATAGCACTTGGTTTGGCGTCGTATGGTAGATCATTCACGTTGCAAGACCCTTCTGATCATGGGATTGGCGCTCCCACTACAGGACCTGGAAATGTGGGGAAATACACTGGGGAAGCTGGCTTTTTAGCTTATTTTGAAATTTGCAGGCTACCATTTAATATTGTTGAAGACGATGTGAACATGACACCCTATGGTTACTATGGAAATCAATGGATAGGATTTGATAACACGGAAAGCATTGCTCTGAAAGTAGATCTAATTAAAAAACATCGTCTGTTAGGTGCAATGGTATGGAGCTTGGATTTGGATGATTTTAATGAGTTGTGCTCTGGTACACGATACCCTATACTTAAAGCTATAAATGCTGGTCTGCAAGGCTATGATCGCATCTAAGCATTTAAATGTTAATGGAATATTGTGGAAGAGTTTCCTTGCTGACTCGGTAGGATGACGTCAAAGCCAAAATTTCTCATTTTATTCCGTAGTCTTTGGTATCAATACTGGTTAGAAATTGTTAGACGCAGATTTATACTGCAACTTGTGATTTAAAGTTCGTTGCTGTAATGAATTTTGATTTCCTTTTACAGTGTCATGGAAACGGTTTTAGGGCTCCTGGTTTACTTCCCGATTCAGCAAATATGTGTGCTGTTCTAATTCCTAGATACATTATCAAGGAGCATCTGGTAGCTAAATTATCGATCACTTCGAAATGGCTACCGTAATTGTTTGGTCTAAAAGTTCAATCGGTGTTAGCAAGAAGATTTTTTGATGGCCAAAATGCCTAATTTTCCTTTTTTTTCGATATACCAGCTGACGCCAAATTTTGAGCCATTTTTCTTTTTCTCCATATATTGAGCAGTCTGCGATAGAATTGTCATAAATTTTGAAAATCTTATCACAAACAAACAAAATGCTGTCACCCAAAATACCATGTATGCTTATTTGTGATCGTGGAAACGTGAAGACGGTTAGGACTGCGATAAATGTTGAATTTTGAATCTAAATTATGACAGAATGTCATTAAGAATGCGGTATTTCTGTATCTCTAATCGCCAAACCATTCATGTTGAGTAAAACACAAAAGTGTTTTACATATTTTAAACAAAGCACAAAAGTGTTTTACGTATTTGTGCTTTGTGTATGAACCGAGGTAAGTTGTAATGACAAAAATATTATCGAAAAATCCTGGGCTCGAACACTGGACAATATGATACTCTCACGTAATGATACGCGAATTAATAAACTCGTAGTGAGCAATTAGGATGCCCATTTGAAAGTTCCGTGTTACACTGATAGAGGCTTTAGTTTTTAATCCCACGTTAACTCAACCAAAAATCGATATTGATATCAGTAATTATTGCCTCATAATACCTTGCACTACACTTTTGAAATCTCTTTATAAGGGGTTCGCCAACGTCTGAAAAAAATATGAAGAAGTGAGTTAAAATTCATATTTTGTGTGTGAATAACTAGATTTCAGGAGACATTCTTGTAATTTGTGTGTGAAATTCAGATTTGTTTACTTATTGTAATCGAAGTTAAGTTTGTAAATAGGTTTTTCAGAGCTTGCTTTTTTGCCAAGCGAATATCAATGATAGATGAAAGCTCTTATTGAATAGTGCGTAGTGTTTTTTGATTAAGTTCTTTTTTATTGACAGATTTATTAAAAGCGAACTGAGGTTTTGTTGGGATCCCGCTGTGTTGCGTAGGAAGGAAGGAAGGACGAAAATTTTCTTTTGCTTTCGTTCATGCAAAAGCAAGCAAATTCTTTACAGTTTTCACTGCGAGGCTTAAGTCTTACAGGGAATACCTTTTTCTTTCGTCTGGTGGGTTTCATTCGAGGTGTCATCAGTTCAGTTTCCCTGGCCACTAACCTATGATTGGAATCCAGTGATGCAGATCGAATCGCATTTACATTTCTAATTAGTCATGTGCTTAAAGTTGGAAATAGGTCTAATTGGATTTCTCCTATATTGCTGTTGAAACCATACCACCTCCATCGATAACTTAGTCGGTGCTTCAAGTATGTTTTCATAACTCGGATATTGTTTCTGTTGCAAAGTCAAGCAGTCGCTCTCCTACGTTTCTGTTTCCAATGTCAAAATACCCTAAGGAATTTTCATGTCCGGTCCTGTCAATACCTACATGCCCATTAAGGTCCACCATAGTAACAACTTCCTCATAAATCCACTCAGTGTTAATTGGACTAGCTCAAAAAGCGCCTGATCAGATCTTTCTTGTTGTGTGCCATAGACTTGCCGTATCAGTTTGTGTTGTTTCAGTTTCAGTTTGATCTGCATGGGTCTGTTGGTGATCATTTTATGATCAGTTAAGTTGTCCAGCTGTGCTTCCTGAGAAGATTATTCCTGCTCCTTGTTTCCATCTGTTGATCCATTGTGTATGTATGTGTCGCGAGTTCTTCAGAGAGAGACTTAGAAAACAGACCACAACACACTGTTGTTAACGCAATCGAATCTCATCAAAACTAAACTAACTCATACAAGAAGGTGATATATATATTTAACATGTAATTATGTTTATTTCCCACTTGGCGCGACAACTTCCTAATTTCACACGCGAGAATATGACAACAGAACGAGATTAACGCGAGGAGACAATGGGACAACATGACAAGACACCGAGTGCGCACATTAATAAATATAAATCCTAACAAATCGGTAAATTAAAATATCAATCATTACATATGTATGTGTATATATATATATATATTTTTATATATAATTATCATGCAAGATCTGTTAAGCTCAAGTTTTCTCTCTTGTTTCACACAGCTCTAGGATTTTAACTTTACCCTCTTCCATCAGATTAATAAGTTCTTCGTGTCTATTTTAGCTGTTCCAGCAGAATCCCCATTTGTAATCATACTTCGCCCTCCGTGTTCTATTTTGAAGACCATGTGACCAGTCCATTTACTCGTTTCCCCTGAGTAGTCGTAGCGCTTTCAATCTCGGGTGGTGGCTTACTAGGCCTATCACATCCTTGAGATTTTCATTCGGGGTTAATTTACCCATAGCCTGTGCTGTAGCAACTGACCACCAGGTAGCGGAGGTATTACCATAGCTGAAGGCAAGACATGGCCTTCAGTCGCATTGTTACAGGAAGCTGTAAAGCGGAGTTATGTGATATTTCTTGTGAGCTAAGGTGTCACCCCTAGCTTCACCTGACTCCCTGCCGCTGCGGCCCGGGTCTGCTTATTGGGTATCCGCAGTTAGCCTTCATATTCGAAGGCTGTTCGCCTGTAAGCCACATGCCGATACTGTTGGTAGTTGTAGCTACCAACAGCGGGGTTTAATTTCTACAAATTGAAAATATCAACAATGTCATCGTCTGAAAGTATTTTCTTCAACAATCCTGTTAATTGCTTTTTGGTTGTTAACACATTAGCGAGGTTCCTCAATATTAGTAGCTTTACTCTGACCATTTAGCTCTGGCTTAAAGTGAATTTGCGGAAATCGATTCAAAAATTAATTTAGAAAAAGCAATACTTAATATATGGGATTTTTGTGAAAAACGTTTTAAAAAAACCTTGGGTTTTTTAATCACAAATATATAAAAAATGAGGACGAGAAGACTTTTCTTTTAGTCTAAGACTGCGTTTTCGTTACGAAAAAGTTGCAAAATTCCTGAAACACCAAGTCTGAACTCAAAGGCTGTATTTATTTTTCCAAAAAATGTTTAGGAGTATTTTGTTTTAAGAAAGACATTCGCTAGTGGTGCATGGGGCAGAGCTGCTGATGAAAGAAGAAAGGCAGCTACAAAGTGGCACCCCTCATTTGCGAAAGAGGGGTACCTCTTTCGCAATTTAAGAAAGACATTCGCTAGTGGTGCATGGGGCAGAGCTGCTGATGAAAGAAGAAAGGCAGCTACAAAGAGNTTCTTTTAGTCTAAGACTGCGTTTTCGTTACGAAAAAGTTGCAAAATTCCTGAAACACCAAGTCTGAACTCAAAGGCTGTATTTATTTTTCAAAAAAATGTTTAGGAGTATTTTGTTTTAAGAAAGACATTCGCTAGTGGTGCATGGGGCAGAGCTGCTGATGAAAGAAGAAAGGCAGCTACAAAGAGGTACCCCTCATTTGCGAAAGAGGGGTACCTCTTTCGCAATTTAAGAAAGACATTCGCTAGTGGTGCATGGGGCAGAGCTGCTGATGAAAGAAGAAAGGCAGCTACAAAGTGGCACCCCTCATTTGCGCCAGCATTGCAGTTATCATCATCTACTGCTTGATGTGGATTCTGTTAGAATAATCATGCTACAGTTTTCTGCTACGCCGTGTTAAAGCTTTCATTTAAAGCCGAGAGACAGGCTAAAATTAAGGTTTCTGGCCGATTCTGCAGATATTTAGGCTCAAAATATCGAGCATGGTCCTGTCTTATTGGTTGTACCATATGCCAAGGAAGACATCATAGGCTTTGTTGCTACAAGGAACATTCAAATCAACAGCTAAACATACCTATGGAAAATGCTTCCAGTGGTGATAAGAGTAGTTGTTCTGATAGAACTGATGGTTCTAATAATGTTTGTGATGTACCTACCAATAATAATGTTGCTTCTAATTTAGAAGTTGCCCGTACAGAAGAGTATAACAGTGTTTTGTTACTTTCAAGGTCTGGATAACTGGTCTAGGGTGCTCAGTAGAGGCCACAATTTTGTCAGACAGAGGTGCAGATAGATCTTATGTGTCCAGTAGTTTGGTAATAAAATTGGGTATGCAGTGGATGTGTTACGCAGAATTAAGATAAAACGTTTTAGGGGTGGTTCTTCTAGCAAGGCTTTCCGTAATATTTATATCTAAGGGGTAATGATAATCTATTTTTTCTTTTCCTTCTGTAGAGGTTCCCACTATCCCAACGCCTGTGTCATACTGTTTTTGCCTTATGTGCCCTTTAATCCTTTGAAACATTTTGGATGTCTTAATTTTGCAGGCTCTTATGACTGTAGTTAAAGTGCCACTGTTGACATTTTAATTGGACTCGACCAGTAGTAGTAGTAGTTAGCGTGTAGACCAGTTAAGCGTATTCCTTACAGTTTACTTATTGCCCAAGAAACTTTTTCTGGTCGGATACTGCCTGGTTATTTCAAAGAAGATTATATATTCAAACACTACCACTCGGCAACTTGCTTTGAATGATCTAAGTGTTAATTGTGTAGCGGTTTTGGGATTTGAAAGTCATTGGTGTCATGTCTGGTACAGGATATGCAACTGATCTTCATCAGTCTTAAGCTAAATTTTTGAAGAGCTTTGATCAAACTGTGCCATTTAAGGATGGGCGGCATGGAGTTGCCCTGCCTAAGAAGGATCCTCACCTTTTGCTCTTGAATAATGAAGAGCAAGCTCGAGTGCGTTTGGAAGCACTTAATAAAAGGTGGGACAGAGCTCCAATACTGAAGTCTCGTTATCTTGACATTTTTGCTCTGTTGGAAGATATTATTGAGGAAGTACCGGCTACTGAAGTTAAGAGTCCTAAACGTGTCTGCTATTTACCATACCGAGCTGTTGTGAGAGAAGATGGCCTCGGTACCAAGATCAGCTCTGTCTGATGCATCTGACAAGGTACCACACGGTGTCAGTTTGAATGACTGTGTGGAAGTCGGACCACCTCATTCCTTCTCGGCAAGAGATTTCAGTTAGGTTCAGCAGATGGACATTCGATGTTACTAATACTTCTAAAACTTTTTTGCTTGTTGGGTTACACCATAAGAATAGGAATGTTCATAGACTCCTGCTAAACATGATGTGAGCAGAATGAGGTTTCTTCGCGTCATCAGTGTAAAATCTAGTCCGTTTCTTCTTACTGCAACAGTACGCCCATCATTTAGTGAAGTTTGAAAAGTTTCTCATCATTTTTGAGCTTTCAGACAACTAATATATTGATGCCTGGGTCAGTTGAGTTGACTCCGTTGATGGGGCTGTAGGCATGCTTGAAGTGGCCAACTTGATTATGGCTAAAGGTCGTATGCAGCTAAGTAGAGCAATAACAACTGTATTCTTGTTGAAATGTGAAACATCTAGTGAATCTTATTCTAAAGGTGAATCAGTTCGTATTTTGGAAATTAAATGGGCTCCCGTCTCTGATGTATTTTCCTTTGACTGAATTCCTGTTTCTAAAGACTTCGTTTTTAACGAAAGGGTAGTTTTGGCTTGCCTCGCTAGAATATTTATCTCTTTAGGGTTCTTGAGCCTATTCATTATGGCAAATAAAATTTTGTTACAGCAATGTCGTCTGGGACGACACTCTTCCTCACGACCTCGTAATGAGTTCACTTCATGGCTTTATGGTTTAGTTTATAAATTGATACATCCCAATGTGTTATTTGTCCACAGACTGAAGGTCCACTAGTAATTTAAAACTCCATGGCTTTGGAGATACCTCAGAGCAAGAGTGTACAGCTGTTATTTATTTCAGAAGCCGTAATGCTCATGAGAAATTTGAATCTTCTTTAACTATATCCAAGGTTCGTTTTGCACCTTTGAAGAGAGTTGCCCTTCCCCTGGTTGAATTTGTGTGGAGTTTGTTAGCTGCTGGTTTACTTTTATTCGTTAATAGGTCCTTGAGCCTAGGAGAGATCAAGTACTACTGCTGAACTGATCCTCGAATTGCTGTGAGATGGATTTGTTGTGATGCCCATAAGTGGAAACAGTTTGTGGCTCATCGAGTTGCAGAGATTTAATAATTGACTGTTCTGCCCAAAGGAGATGTTGTTCTGGCGAGAACAAACCTGCTAATTTAATGGCACGTTGTTTAGGTACCCTCGGTTTATGAAATCTAACTGTGGTTGCATGGACCTTTGTAGTCAATTAATGCATTTTATGTCGAAATAAAGCTTGTTCTGGAGAAAGCCTCATGAGGAACTTTAGGAGTGTTTCTTACTAGTGATAAGGCCAATGGGTTTCTGTTTACTGTGAATAGATGGAATTCTTGGGTTAAGGCTTTCCTTGCAGAAGGCTGGGTTTCAGGATAACTCGGCCTACTTCTAATATGAGAAAACACGTGATTTGTCCTGTAGTAAGTCAGAACAAGCCAAATTAGCCTTGTTGAAGCAGAACCAGACAATTGTTTTCTAGATCAGAAGTTATTATCCTAAAGCAGGGCTAATTACACTCCTTCCTAGATGAGAAGGGAATCCTTTGTATAAGGAGTAGGCAGCAGGAAATCAATTTATCTAAGGGAAAAAAATTTATATTATTTTGCCTAAAGATGTTTTACGTTATACTTTTACTGCTTAGGCTTCAACATATAAACTTAAAGGATGTTGGTGTTGATTATTTGCCTACCTCCTTTCGATAGAGTTATTGCATTGCTGGATCTCACCATCTGCTCAAGAAAGTGAAATCTTAGTCTTTGTCATGCGACAAACAAGATGCTAACTCTTGTAATGAGGTGGTAGCCCCATTGCCCAGTTCGAGTGTCACAGAAGCCCCTCCATTAACTGTTGTGGGAATGGATTATGCTGGGCCTTTGTTCTGTATTGATTATGGTGGGAAGAAAATCTCTGTCTTACTCTTTAATTGTGCTGTCACCAAAGCAACTTATTTGGATCTGAATGACCCGCTTTCTAAGCAAGATTTTATTTTGGCTTTTAAGACGTTTGTTGTAAGGAGAGGTTTTTCTAGTCTGGTATACTCCGACAATGCTTTTACGTTCAACGGGGAGATATTGCCTTGCAAGCCTTTGTAGGTTCCCTTTTTCCAGAGTGGCATTTTATTGCACCTAAATTTTTTTGGTGGAGAGGTTGATGGGAAAGACTTGTTAGATCAGTGATGTCTTCTCTGAAGAGATATAAGGGAAAAGCTTTTGTTACTAACGTGGGGATGGGTACTCTGTTGTTTGAGGTTGAAAACTGCATAAACTCAATTGCAACTTTCGAGGATTCTGAGAGACTAACCAGCAAAGCACTTGTGCCACAGGAGACTATTTCTATAGAACATTTGGATTAATTTTGGGAATTGCGGACCAAGAAATTACTTCGAAATTTACCTGCTGTACCTGCTGTACCTGCTGTACGGGTTCAAGAAACAGGGAGGTCTTGTGATTGGATCCGTTGTTCTTGTGTATAATGAGTTCGGACTACGTGTCCAGTGAGATATTGGGATGGTCACCAAATTGTTTCCTGGCAAGAAGGATATCAAAAATTCGTAGTGTAAAAGTCCGTACTACCGAAGACATTATCAGACCTATTCAGAGATTGCATTTGTTAGAATTTATTTCATGAGATTCTGACCCACGTCCTACTCTTTCTAAGGCACCAAGACATGGTCGTGTCATTAAACCTGTTGAAAGCCCAGGTTTATAAACCGTGTTCTTATTGATGAATAAGTAGCTAAATTCTATTTTTATATTATTATTGTAGATTGATATATTTGTGAATTTGTTTAGCTTTGTTGACCAGATGATTGTGTGAACAATTTAATTTTTTACATTTGGAAAATTAGACCTTCCAACTGGAGCAATATCAAAACTTTGAATGTTTCTTTGTGTTTTTGAGTTCTGATCTTAATGTATTGCATGCACAGGACAACTAGAAAAAAAGTTTTAGTTGATGTGAAAAAGAGAGGAAGGTACGCCATTTGAGTGCCTGGAAAATCTTCTTAATTTTGGCATACGTTTCACCCTTAATTGTGTTACATACTCTTTTATAAAGTGATTTGAAATTAAAAACGGAAGTCGTAATCTGTGCTACTCAAGAGCAAGTGCTAGGGACTAATTATAACAAGCACAAAGTTGATCATAGAGAAGAAAGAAAAATTGGCAGTCCATGCACACCTCTCTCATAGAAAAAATACAAGACATGTCACGAGAACGTAGAATGATAGTGCACTGGATCCTCTATGGAACAATTAACTTTCAAAGAGAAGACAGAGGGTACGACTATAAACCTGAATGTGTTATAGAGATTGAAAACACAAAAAGTTTGTTAGATTTATGATTCATTATGATCAAGAGATAAAGCATAGGAAACCTGACTTGTTTTAACAGAGAAAGAAAGCAAACAATGTTGGATCATAGATATTGTCTGCTAAACCGACAATAAGGTATGCAATATAGACGATATAAAGAAGGATTAATATGACAGGTTAGCATTTGAGATAAAGCAGGTGTGGTTAGTGAAAACATTGATTGTGGTATCAGTAATAATTGAAGCTTTCCGAAGAGTGAGTAAAGTCATTGAGGACAATATTAAACAACTAAGTATCAGAATACAGTTGGAACACTCGTTGAAAACAGCACTACTTGGGACAAAGCGAATACTTTGAAAGGTGATTGAAAAATATAGTTATTATCCTAGATTACAGGCAGTGAAAAGCTAATACCTTAATGTTACATCTCCAGCTAAGTAAGAAATAAGATGGGGGAAAACTGACAAATAATAATAATTATAATAATAATGATAATAACTTTTGACTTTTTTTTTCAACTATTAACATGCAAAGTCAAACCTCTCAGTAACTGGTAGTTTACATTGGTTGTCCTGATTAAAAGTAAATTAATTTTATGCCAATATACATTTTAAGGAATATCGTCTAAGAATATAGTGTAAGAAGATATTTATTATTTTGTTAAGCAGATAGTCTGTGGAGAGAAATAAAAGAGAAAATCAGGATTGCTCCATGGCTTGTTATGACAAGAGGAAATAAAGTATGTACAGTGAATGATGAAAGCGAAGTGTTTAGAAGTGAGGTAAAGCTTGTTTGTAACATTCATACCCAAAGAGTTGCACATTCGTTTTGAAGAGTCACAAAAACGACCAAAGATTCCAATAGAACTAATGGAAAGATTTACAAACATGAAAATAAAGTATCTTGATTTAAGCGTGTTAGTATGCATGTTCCTTTGTACTTTAGATCATAGAGGTTTAGCCATTGGCAGAAAATGGTCGAAGCTGAAGCTGAAAATTGCATCTTGTGATGTAACTTCATCATCAACAGGCCTTTTTTATTAGATCTAACAGGTTTTTTTAATGTTTAAAAATCATGTAAGGCATAATGCCACTACTTATATGCAACTGTAAAAAATGACATAAAAAACAACGATAAAAGAAAAAAGAAGGTCAGGTCAAGAAATAAGAATTAACCTTGGACTTCAAAACATTGAAATCATAAGATATAGGAAAGTACTCAGAAACCAAACAGTACCATACCCTTACCTTCTCGGAACAAAAGCTCCGAACAAAATCGTAGAAAGGTTTTTTAAAACGAGGAACAACAACTGCATGAAAATGAAGAGAAATGAGTCACACGAGATGCAAGAAACTGAGCTGGTACCAACGAGGAAAGCTCATCTGGACACTTTCAGTGATAATATCTGTAAAGGTGACCAAGACAAGTAACGTTTCGTCAACGAGAACAGGTTGTAGAACCAAAATTTGGACCCATGAAAATACGAACACGTCTTTGAACTCCATCAAGAACATCAAGATAAGATGCCGGAACACCTGTACAGGTATGGCAACAGCACTTTTTCCAAAAGTGGATGGTGCAGATATAAGATACCCCAGATGAAAGGTATCTTTAGAATGATATAAAGAACCAACTTTTTAAAAAGAAGATAGATTGAAAATAAGAATCCCAAGGAGGATCTGGAGAAATGAAAAACCAAGCATCCCCACAGAAGAACATTGTTTAAGAAGGGCCACCTCACCAGGGATAATATCAGTGATATTATATGGGTATTGGGGGGAGGTAAGGGCTGAGCTTGTTGTTGAACTATATTAGTTGCGTTTTGGCCGTATTAAAAGAAGGCAGCCACTTCCTTTTCCCATTCTCTGACACCCTGACCGTCAGATTGTAAAACATTCCTCAGTTTGACTTGTCCCTGCTGAGTTGCTCAATGGTTAATGCCAGAGTACAGGGTACTATCATCAGCGTAGATGTTGAAAAATCCAACCAAAGTATCAGGAATATCATTGATACAAAGAAGGAAAAGGGTCAAACCAAAAACAGAACTTTAAGGAAGACCAGACTTTATGAAATATTCATCAGATTTAATTCCATCTAATATG
Source organism: Morbakka virulenta (assembly GCA_003991215.1). Taxonomy (NCBI): domain Eukaryota; kingdom Metazoa; phylum Cnidaria; class Cubozoa; order Carybdeida; family Carukiidae; genus Morbakka; species Morbakka virulenta. The sequence goes on along the minus strand of RDPX01000044.1, from coordinate 2,518,364 downwards.
ACATGCATTTAACGATCCAAGAGAGAGGACTGAAGAAATTTCGAAGACCCTGGCACAAATGCCATTACCAGAAAGCTAATGAAGCATGCCAGCGTGCCACACCTTTTTAAATTCCTTTGACATATCAAGCGCTATTGCTCGTAATTCATTAGATGTATCCATAAACTTACAGATGCATGATCACAGTCAAAAGGTCACCAGAGGAGCGAGAACCTCCAAAGTCGTAATGAACATCAATAAAGTGACCCAGGTTCTACAAAAATTCCGCCAGTGTTTTGTTGATAACTCTTCCAAAGATCTTACTAATAGAAAGTAAGAGAAAGAAGGCTTTCATGACCATACTTGTGAGGATCAGATGGATCACCTGCATTCTTGAAGACAGAAACAACACTAAAAGCCTTCCTGGATGGCGGAAAACAAGACAAGTCTCCAATAGGCAAAGGTTATGAAGTGTAGACACCAAGAAAAATAGCTCAGTAACACTCTTCCAAAACAATTACCGGAATAAGAAAATATAGACTTTTAGTTTTAGATCGATCAAGTCCATTAAAAATCTTTCGAAATAGCCTTGGATATACGATAACAGAGTCCAAAATCTGGTCATTTTGCGGAAGGACCTCGGACAAAGAAACAGCAGTGTCATTTAGAGAAAAATTGGAGGAAAGTAATTCTGCCAAATATCAGTCTTTAGAGGACAGAGAAAATAGAACATCATCAAAGAATGGAGGTTATAATTGACACATTGGAATTAAAAATGCTACTGCAAGTCTTCCAGAAAACGTGACTTTCAAGTCTCTGAGTAGAAATAGACTGTAGACCTTGCTCAGCATAGCGAGATTTATCATCATAAATTAGCCTTTTACAAGCACTGCTAACCCGTATGAAAGAAATCCAAGATCCTTAAGTTCCATCACGTTGAAAATGAGCATATAATTGATTACGATGAGCTATAACAGAAAGACATTGAACATCGAACCATGGAGGAGGATCAGGTTTGGGTTCTTACTGCTATGTAAAAATGTTTCAATACCAACTTGTAACCATTCTGTGAATTCTGTGGCGGCATCGGAAGTTGATTTGCTAAATAATGAATCCCATAGAAGACCACCAAGAAATTAATGAGAAACAGTCCAGTTCCCCAGTCACGTGGCCAAATATAAAAGTCTTACAATGATTTGGCTTGTTTCGAGTAATCTTCACTCGTCAGAGACAACAGCATGGTAGAAAGATCCAAGAGGAGGTAAAGATGAAACTGCACAATGCTCTGGAACTAAAGTCCAAAGTGGATCTAAAAGAAAAGGTTCTTCAGAGTCTGAATCAGAAAATCTTGTCGAAAAACGAACAAGTCGTACAAAATCATGGGAAAGAGCGAAGTTGTAAGTTAACTCTCCAGATCAGTGCATATGATGACCGTTAAAGTCAGCAAAGACAAATATAGTAGCAGGATAATGGTTGTGCAAGACCTTATCAATGGAGTCTGATGCTGTTTGAATAACTCACCAAGAAGCACAAGAGCGAGGACGACAGGAGAAAAATATAACAAGTGGTTGGTAGAAGAGACAATCTACAGCACATGAAAGGCCCATCTTTAACATACAAGTTATTCTCCCCCAACAGTTGGAAGGTTGTCTTAAGCATAGATACCAAGACTTTGAAGATGAATTATAAAGTCTAGGCGAAGCAAAGGCAAGTAGCCTTCAATGTGAAGATCACTATTACTAACATTGAATAAGGCTTGTTTCTTGAAGTGCAAAAATATGAAGGGAGTCAAAATAAAACAAAGATTTCACAAATTTATAAAGGAAACGAAATTTCTGACATTGCTGAAAGCTATGGGGAGAGTATTTTTTGAAGAACATGTTTTTCCGGGTCTGTGTAGAGCCACTACTACCACATCTTGAGTCTACACTCGGGAATATGGAGCCAATCTTGGGTTCAGAGATACTTTGTAACACCTGATCACTGCAAATCTGCTACTGGCACCGAGGATCAGTCATTTGAATGAATTTGTCATACGAAAAAAGTAGATGTCCGAAAGAATCATCTGGACGCAGGCTATCAGCATGCTCACATAGAGATCAGGCTGGTATTAAATGCAGCTAGAGCAGACACTGTTTACCGCACATTACCTTCATAAAAGAGGAGAAAACCCAGGCTAGAAAGGTTTTCCCTCTCATGAGACAGACATTCCCGCCAGACGCCAACCAGGTATTTTAAGGTCCTGCGGTTAGAAGCTCTCTTGTTTCTCAAGGCGTCATATTTAACATCAGTGCCACTGCAAGTATGTTCTCATAAAAAGTTTATGTTTTTTCAGATTTTCTTGAGAAATGATCTAGACCGAACTGGCTTTTGTATCACGCGATAATAGTTGCAGTTGAAGGTGCTTTGTGACCGACGTTTTTGACAGGCTAGCTAAAGTCAGATGGCATGAAATTCAAGATATTATATAACGGTGGTAAAATATTGACTTACTTTTTGGAGATAGTAGTAGTGCAACGTCTTTAAATAGTAAATGTTAAATCAGTTACAAGCTCAGGTTGTGCCTTTGGTTATTCATCCGGAAATCGAAATAAAAATCAAGGTACTTAATACTCCCCGATTCGAATACTTAAAGCACGTTTACTGTTAATGAATACCCTGACTTTAAACTAAAGCTAAGAAGTTGAAAATTTCTTACTTACAACGGTAAAATATTTCTCCACTCTGATAGTCAGCTCTGTCCATTGGCACCATTTGGTAAAAAAATTATCAAAAGAAGGTGGTTCTCTTATTCCCCATCTGATAATGGCAACGTAATCGCCGGATTCAAATCAGTTAGGAAGATTAAATAACTGGTCATGTATGTCATTGGAAGGAAAACCAAACTGGTTTTCTGGCCTAATGTACTGGGTTAATCTATTTAGGAACAAATTGAATAGTAGGGAGCTGAGACAATCGTACTGTAGGGCGCTGCGTTTGAATGACTTTGCAGGGATGATAACATTGATAACGGTACAAGCCCTTTTCCATTTGAGAAGAGAAACCTTAAATGTCACCAAAAAGTGCAGCTAGGAAAGACAGTAATTAAAAACAACACTAAAAACATGTTTTAGATATCTGCTCGCTGAGGGACGTGAACTAGAACACTTCTTCGTATGACGTTGACTATCTATTGACCGAATGAAGAAAGTAATTAAGTAATTAATAGAAAAGTAGGGTCTTTTAGAGGCTAATTACGGTTGGGAATAAAAAGCGTCTGGGAAACAGCTAAAAATGATTTTAAAAAGTATCGTGACCACTAACCTATGATGAAGAAAGAAAGAAAAGATGTTCCATTATTGAGGAGAGTCTTGACATAACTAGAAAATTGTTTGTTAGATTTGATGGAATTCATTGTGTGGTTAGTTGTTGTCTGCGAGGCTGAGACACAAATTTCATTTCTTCAACAGCGTATGTTGATATGAATACCTTTAGTTTCGTTTTCAATTCCTTAGCCGTACTTTGTCCATAATTAATTAAAAAACTACCGCTATTTACTTTTCGAATAGTTCCATGATTAGATGTAAGAGCTTTAACATGTCATGAGTCGTGAGCTTTTTCCGAGCTACGTTTCCAGAGATACCTCTCTCATCACCAGGCTACTAATTGACTAGATACGGCTGTTTTATACCTTGGTAGTGCGGACCTACGTGTAAACAGGGTTCGAGTTGTTTCGGGAAGTGGCGCCATACCTATGTTGTGCTTGTTATGTTTCTTTCTTTAATGCTGGAAGCTATGTATCTGGAAGGGTGTAGGATATACTATTGATGTGATTGCTGCATTGCAGCGAATGTCTTGTTTCTTTTATTTTTCTTGTGGTTGTGTTGATGATTGTTCCATGATTGTTTTCAAAGTAGTTTACAAAGTAACTGATATTCGGTTTACTATTATAGTGACTAATTCGACACCGATAGAGCATAAAATAAAGGAGGCTGTTTAGGAACATTTGTTTGCAAGGTTGAATCAAATTTTAGTTTTGAATAGCAGCATTCCTTCTTACATTTTGATAAACACTAAATCAGTCGCTTGCAACAGTTTCAAATTCAAATCGGTGTTATTATGAAAAGTAGTAAAGCTGTTTCAAGTTGCTCATACAGATCTCAATGAAAATTTTTTAAACTATGAGGCATTTTTTTCTGGTGCAAGTTAAAGCGGTGCTTTCTACATCCCCAAACATGGCGGCTTAAGTTTGGGTACCAGTTGAAAAACTTAAATCTTTACCTTACACAATACCAAGCTGAAATTAGTTACATAGTGCAAAGGGAAAACGAGCTTTTGGCAACCAAGTGAAATCCGTTTTAAACCATTAAACGACAGTCTTCTTGTGTTCTCTGCATCTGATGACTTTACTTCAATACCTTTTTTCTAAAATTGCATCATAGTATTCACAGTGTGAAAAAATCTTTTTTTCTTCATATTTTGATTTAATATCAAGATATTAGTTATATATTAAAAATGATGCGAACAATGTGTTGTGAAAAAGTTGCTGTGATGAAGTGCTATTTCCTAAATCAACCAACAGATGAAAATGGAAGACCTACACGGGGGTACAGAAGAAGGGAGCATAACATTTGGAAAGAGAGGGAATTACCAACAGTAACTAGGGGAAGAAGAAAGAACGAATGGTTTACCACACAAGAGATTTAAGAAATTCGTAAAAGGTTAGAAATGGATGTTGAAAATGCGAAGGGGAAGGATTCAAGCAGGCAGTAACGAGAAATAGAAATACAAGAAGATGAAAAAATTGGGGAGATATCAGTGCAAATAAATAGAAACTACGAACAAAACAAACAGGAATATTAAAAGATCGAGGAGATAGTTGAAATTATGAGAGGTGATCAAGTGTGTGATACAAGAGGACTAGAGAAATTAAACAGAAATATTTAGTCAGAGTGGGCAGGTAAAGTAAACAGAGTCATCAGGGAAATAATAACTTGAAACTTAACTGACACAAGTTGATTGGTGCAGTTGTCCTCTACATCTCAAAACAGGTGGTATTGATGACTGGGAATATAAGAATCAACACAAGCAAAAAAACCATGGTGGAAATGAAGAATAAAGAATGCAGTCAAAGAATTAGGAAAGCAAGTAAACATTAAGCAAGGAAATAAAAGAGAAGAACTCACTAGGAAGGAAAGTTATAACGAGTTGGAGAAGAAGTATCAAATTAAGAAAAAAGGAGAGAATGTTGTGATTGAAGTGGAAAAGCAAAGACTACAGGTGAACACTGCCAAAGCGAAGGGATAAGAGAAGAGAAATCACACATTTAGAATCAACAGGTTGTTTTAGCAAGATCAGAAAAAATCATACCATTAACTTAATAAAATACCAAGACGTGAAGGAACATCAGATATAAGAACGTGCTCTCCGCACAAATTATCTTAAACATCACAACATCGTGTGAAGAAAATGGCGGACGCGTACATAATGTTGTTAGTGAATGCAACAAGGTGGCACAGAGAGAATATAAAAGTGGGCATGACAATGTTGCACGGCTCCTGCAATTTGTAAAACTGCATTTTTCTTTGGGTTTTTTTCACATATGTTTGGGTGTGGTCTAAGTAGCATGTGTGTGTGCATGTGTACGTCCATATCTGACATGAGCATCATTGGGGTTTATTGGGTATCGATGAAGCAGACGACACTGACTCGTTCAAAAACACCTGGTCATGACGTTGATGATATTCGGCTTAAGGAAATAAAATGACAGACATTGAGCTTTCCGAGCGTATATGGTTCGCTTGGGGATATGTGCGCGCGCGCGTGACAGCGCCTGTTAGCGGCTTGTTAATGTGACATTTAAAAAATTGTATGTGTGTATGTGTGTCGCTTGTCAAACTCCTATTCTTTCTCCACTGACATCATAAACGTTGTCCAGACAATAGAGATTGTAATATCCATAAGAAATTCAAGAATACTGTTAATGCCATAAAAATACCATAAAATATATATCTTTGCATTTCATTGTTTCATATATATATATATATATATATATATATATATATATATATATATATATATGCTCTCTCTCACCAAACATGACAAATTTTAATATATATATATATATGTATATATATTGGGCAAAACAATANTTGATGATATTCGGCTTAAGGAAATAAAATGACAGACATTGAGCTTTCCGAGCGTATATGGTTCGCTTGTTGATATGTGTGCGCGCGCGTGACAGCGCCTGTTAGCGGCTTGTTAATGTGACATTTAAAAAATTGTATGTGTGTATGTGTGTCGCTTGTCAAACTCCTATTCTTTCTCCACTGACATCATAAACATTGTCCAGACAATAGAGATTGTAATATCCATAAGAAATTCAAGAATACTGTTAATCCCATAAAAATACCATAAAATATATATCTTTGCATTTCATTGTTTCATATATTTATATATGCTCTGTCTCACCCAACATGACAAATTTTAATATAAATACATATATGTATGGATATTGGGCAAAACAATACAAGATTATGCGTACAATTAACCTGTATTACAGTGCTGTATTTGGTACTTTGGTACAAGAAACTACAGTAAATTACTGTCAATAGAAATTTGCGAGATTCTTGGACTGTAAAAATAGGAGACCCTTTTCAATTATAAGACAATTTAGAGCAGCGAAAAAATTACTTTGTTTCAGTTGCTATTACCATGAACTCTGCTTCTTTGCAGAGATTGTCCAGCGCCATCTTCAAAGTTTGAAAATCTTGATTGGTGAAATTAATACGTAAAAACGTTTTCAGCTTGCCTTTTCTAGAAAACCTAAGAAAACAAACAGAAGGAATATTGTGATGACGTTGAGCAAATATTGTGTCCACCAAGGTGATACACAATATTCCAGAAAAGTTGTGACCATGAATGGAGTGTGACATTAAGTAACTCTGACAAAATTATACATATCTTCTTTTTGTATGTGTATAAGAGAATACACAAAATTTGGTATATTGAAACCTAAACATGCAACAAACGATAAAGAAAGGAAACTAAGAAAAAAAAAGGAAAAAGTTAAATATGATTAATTATTTTTCATGTAAGTCAAAAAAAAAATCCAATAACCCAAGTAGCCACACAATTTTGTATAATTTTATATCAAAGCAACAAAAACAGTACAACTATTTTTTATATAATATGCGCCGCATATAATTAAATGAAATAGATACACGACATCATTTATGTGTCTCACTTTCATAATGCTAACACAAACTGATGGAAATACTCCGCTATTGCATCCACAAGAAGGTCTATCAAATTTTGAGAGCGATAAAATTACCGTAAGAACTCGCTCTTTGTTTTATTGACTGATTCATCTATTTATTTATTCATTTTTTTTACTTATTTATTGGCCTATTTATTTGTTTATTTATTTATGTTTACTAAACCGCTCATTTCAAGGCTCTATTACCAGTGAAAATTAAGAGTTGCAGAAAGGAATACCAAGATAAGTTCAGGTAGGTTAAATGGAAGACTGCAAGATACCTTTTACTAAGAATCCTAAACAGATTAAGATTATTATTATCAAGAGACTCAAGTAGAATTACAAGAGAATTACAGAAAATAGCATTGCGAGGAAAGAAACTAAAGGTGTAAATGGAACCCCTGCATTTAGAAACCTCGATAGAGAATGGGCAAAACTTCATTAAAGAACGAGTAACGCAATGAATAGTCTTTAAGGGTAGTACAAGAAAAAGAAAGCTCCTAACTGCATTGAAGTACTTGTAGAAAAGGGAATGAGATGAGATTGCCTTATGACATGAAATAGTTTCAAGAGTTCCAAAAAGCTGAAAGTCAATCGGACAAGGGAGTTGATGTTGGAGCAGTTCACATTTATAAAAATGGTATCCTGGATAAAATGGTACTAAGAAGCTTTATTGTAAGCTGGCGTCAGAGAGAAAGGCGAAGAATGGCTTAACGGAAAAGCTTTGAAAATTGGACAAACAAGAGGGTGGCTGGGCTTCAAAGAAAGCAAAGGAAACAAATCTATTAAGACGAATAATCGACGGCGTTCTATACGTGACGTGACGGGAGAGCGTTGCTTATGTAAATAAAAAGAAGGCGTACGGTGCATCGATGTAAAACAAAAGGTCAAAGCATTTAGAAACGGTCAATACAAAGAAACTGCCTCCATGTAAAAAAGAGAAAGGGTAAAGACGTTGTATATGGCAGATCTTTTCTTTACCCAAGTAACTAGAAATGGATAAAAAATGGAAAAAATACCTCATTGTAATCACTTACATTTTGCCAGGTGTAAATGATATTCCATGGTTTTTCTTGCAAATATTATTAAGCTCTGAAAGAAAAAAATGCATTAGCATTTAAAACTTGACTAAATGCCTTTTTCCCAAAAACTCTGGGAAAAAAGATGTACAACAATAGTTTGTACAATTTTCAAAGTCATTAAAAAAAAAATAAATCCGACGATATAAAAAAAGCTAATGATATTATTGGGCATCAAATAAATTTAAGTCAAAGAAGGGACCTTGTTAAGGATTTTGGATATAGGGCCTTTGTCATGTCATAAGTCGTAAGCTATTTTCTAAGGCGCGTTTCGGAACGCTGTAAGGACTGGTATTGAGTTGTTTTGACATGATGAAGCCCGTTATCTATGGCTTTCGTAGAATCTATTTAGTCAAAAATTGCCAATAAAAGCGATCTTTTTAAGCG
>RDPX01000044.1:2499073-2509230 GCA_003991215.1 Morbakka virulenta | reverse complement strand
AAGAATGGGAAAAAATTAATTAAAGAACGAGTAACGCAATGAATAGGCTTTAAGGGTAGTACAAGAAAAAGAAAGCTCCTAACTGCATTGAAGTACTTGTAGAAAAGGGAATGAGATGAGATTGCCTTATGACATGAAATAGTTTCAAGAGTTCCAAAAAGCTGAAAATCAATCGGACTAGGGAGTTGATGTTGGAGCAGTTCACATTTATAAAAATGGTGGCCTGGATAAAATGGTACTAAGAAGCTTTATTGTAAGCTGGCGTCAGAGAGAAAGGCGAAGAATGGCTTAACTTTCCTTTGCTTCAAAGAAAGCAAAGGAAACAAATCTATTAAGACGAATAATCGACGGCGTTCTATACGTAACGTGACGGGAGAGCGTTGCTTATGTAAATAAAAAGAAGGCGTACGGTGCATCGATGTAAAACAAAAGGTCAAAGCATTTAGAAACGGTCAATACAAAGAAACTGCCTCTATGTAAAAAAGAGAAAGGGTAAAGACGTTGTATATGGCAGATCTTTTCTTTACCCAAGTAACTAGAAATGGATAAAAAATGGAAAAAATACCTCATTGTAATCACTTACATTTTGCCAGGTGTAAATGATATTCCATGGTTTTTCTTGCAAATATTATTAAGCTCTGAAAGAAAAAAATGCATTAGCATTTAAAACTTGACTAAATGCCTTTTTCCCAAAAACTCTGGGAAAAAAGATGTACAACAATAGTTTGTACAATTTTCAAAGTCATTAAAAAAAAAATAAATCCGACGATATAAAAAAAGCTAATGATATTATTGGGCATCAAATAAATTTAAGTCAAAGAAGGGACCTTGTTAAGGATTTTGGATATAGGGCCTTTGTCATGTCATAAGTCGTAAGCTATTTTCTAAGGCGCGTTTCGGAACGCTGTAAGGACTGGTATTGAGTTGTTTTGACATGATGAAGCCCGTTATCTATGGCTTTCGTAGAATCTATTTAGTCAAAAATTGCCAATAAAAGCGATCTTTTTAAGCGACAATTTACCTAATAAGTGGGGGGTAAAACTGCCAAAGTTATGGTTTTAAGTAACTCCTGTTGTCATCCTGTCGTTGTTTTGTTTGAAATACTTGTGTTAAGACATTGCTTTCTGGTCGTGCGGTCTAGAATCTGGTAAAAAGTGAAAAGAAGAAAAGGCGAAGGAGAGAAAACATTTCCACTGAAATTCGAATTCCACCGTACATAGGTACTTGTAATTCTACTCTATTGCCCTAACTGCCCTGCTTCAGCGCCGTTGTGATCAAGGAGGTAAATTTTACAATTCAGTTCCTTAAACTGTCTCGTGATGAAGACCATTTGAAAATCTAAATGGTCAGAATTCAGTAGTACATTAAATGATGGTTGGGACATATTTTTTACAAAGACTTTTTTTCAAAAGAGTCATAATAATCATTTACCATAGCACTTAAAAAAATGCATTGGTACTCACCATAAAAGCAATTTTTCCACCTCCTATAAAAGCACAATTAATTTGTTTTATAATTTGTTAATGTAGTATTGTTTCAAGTCTCTTATAGGGTTTTGAAGAATAGTTGCCTTATGATTTTTTTCATCTTATTGCTCCATTGTGGCATAGAGTTTTTGGCACAGGTTAAGTATTTGTACACCTTGTTACACAAGTTGTACAGAGACTCATCTGTGGGTATGAAAAACTTGTTATGCAAACGAGCTGAGTGGGAGGAGCACTAAAGAGCCCTGGAAGAGCTTTTCAAAGCGATGGCTTTGAAACAATTGTGTATTACGATAAATTCCTCATATTTGTTTTACAAGAAGGATTTATCACATTTTCATAATAGAATAGCTACGAACTAATTTATTTAAATCATAAAACATAAGCTGCCATCTTCATATTTGAATAATAGAATGGCTACCATATGTAGATTAGTCCTATGGTTCCTTGTTAGCAAAGAGCTCTCTGCATGGCGTAGTATTTGGATAATTAATCTGTTGCATCTTATAATGGTTATAGTTAGAATATTAATAAATTCTAGTAACACAATCATATTTTACAATTTTGTGATTTAATCATATAAATGCTATAAATAATTAATCATTTTATAGTAAACTTTTCAAGTAAAGATTGCAGTAAAATATTATGAAAAAATATGTGAAGCAATTTTTGTTAACTAATATCATAAAAGCAGATTGTATTCCATGTCTTATTACATCCCAGGGATTCCTTTTCACTTAATTATCTCTCACAACATAAACCATAAACAATAAAAAGAATGTCATACTATGTGAGTTACTATTGTTTGTTGAATAAAAGGGTGATTTAATATTATGTATAGCTTACACAGACAAGCAATAAGCTTGTCTAGCCTTGCTTTCATATTTAAGATTAGTAAAACGTTGTAGTAAATTTGGTAGTAACATTTTGCATTAAAGTACAGTAGTAAACATTTATGATAACTAATTACGATTATTATTCATGTTTCCTATTACTATAAAGACTAAAAGTTCTTTATATATATATATGTTACGTATATATATGATAGCAATTGTATGCATAAAATATAATAACAGAGGCATATTTTATGCTTTTATGTTTTGATTCATAAGATGGTAAAAAATTATTAATCATCTTATGTTAATCAAAACACGAGTAAAAGTTTTTATATATTTTTTCTCCAATCAATTTCAATATTTTATTCCAATATTATTTCATTTTTATTAAAAGTTGTTTCACACTTTCTTACAGGTATATTTTGATAAGGTAAATCAAGCATCATATACAGCTTCTTTAGAATGTATTCCGTGTTAATCATTCTTTTTCTGTTTTCAGAAATTCAGATATTTGTGGTAATATCTTGTCTATCTCTTCAAATATTCTCAGTATTTTATCTCTCTGATTTGAGCTAATATTAATATTATATTTAACATGGATTTCAAAAATAAAATCAAAATTTGATATTTTATCTGCTAAACTGATTTTTTATCAATTTTATACCTCTTTTCATAATAATCAATATAATCATCAGCATTTTTATAACCGTGTACAGAACCAGAGTTAATACATTCAATTTTACCACAATCATCAATGATTTATTGTTTACCACAACAAGAATATGTTTTCATTTTTTTATTTTCAAATTCAATTATATTTTTATTAGAAAAATTATAAACTATAAAATCAAAATCCATATTACTAAGCTCTATATGAGTATCATTATTACAATAATCATCTTCCATTATTAGTTTACTATTAACATATGACTAAACTAAATGCTTATTACTGGTTGCTGTTAGCAATACTCCAAATGAAACTAGTAATATGACCTAATAGAGGTGATTTTTTAAAACAATCAGGTTTTAAATTGTTTTACATTCAGCTATAACATAAAAATAACCTCTACATTTTTTATAATTGTTATCAAATCTGCTAAAACTATCATGAAGAGATGAGTGCACATGTTAGACAATCAAATGTGTATACAGCAATAAAATGTGTATACAGCAACTATCACCCAGACCTATTAAACCTTTTCTTGGTCATACTCATAATCATTAATTGTTATCAATTCACCCTGTATATTGTATGTTAAATACTGATGAACCATTGCACTTTTAAATATCTGATTATTAACATTTGGGTATAATTTTTTTATGATATGAAATGTATCTTTGAAAAATGTCAAACAAATTTGAGGATTAATTGACATTTATAAAAGTATTGTGTATAATTTTTAAGTGAAAGATCGGATAATGGTCACTTTTATACCAATTATTACATAGCGCATAATTATGCAGTTTAATACCCTGATCTGAAATAACTTTTTCCTTATAAAGAGCAAGAAAAGTAATTGATTCTCTCAATGCAACTGATCCATTTGAATTTTCATCGCAAAATCTCATTTGACTAGCTCCTGGTGATGTTTTTGCAGTAGAATCACATAGTTTCTTACCATTAGACCAAACAATTGATTTGTTTGTTCCTGTTGAAACACTCCAATAAGTTAATAAACACCATTTATTGAGTTTTCCTTGCTTTATTTTGGTAGTTACTAATTGATGATCTATTATTGAAACTATTTGATCCAATAACTATATGATCATTTATTGCACCACCAATTAATAAACCACCTGATGGTGTAAAAACGTCTAATTTATCCCAGCCACCATCATCATGACCAAAAAAAACATTTCGACTTTTATTTGTTTTCGAATAACTGTCTAATTTATAAACAGTGAAAATATTAATAAAATCTGATTTTGGTAAAACTTGGCTATTGGAACCAACATTAAGATCAATATTAGCATGTTATGTAATATTAATAAAAATGTGTTTCTGCTAGTTTTTCTTGCACACATATTTCTAAATATGATTTACTAATAGCAGAGCTACCAAATTTTGGTATTGATTGGAAATCAAAAACGTCACATTATTCATATCAAAACCACCAATTCTCAATTTACCTGTATCTAAATCTAACTATTTACTATCCAAAAGTCATAGCATCAGAATAGAGAAAAAGATCTTTAATATTACTGATTCTTTTGTTATCATCATTCCACTTGTTAGATTCTATTGAAATAACATCATTTGTTGTAAAGTTTCTTTTATGTAATCCATCAAAAATTGTCATTAGTATATTACTGGGTTAGGTATTTCAAAATAGTTCTTGATGACAGTTTCGTTGTAATATGTGTCACTATGTGAAAATGGTTTTATCACTTCATAATATGTTTTCCCTTTCAACATTTCATTGATTGAATACAAACAGTAGTAACCACATAAAACACTCATTATCTCTTGAAACATATTACTATTATAAACATAACTATTTTCTAGTAAAATAGACAATTTTACTACTTCTTGAGGGCAGTTCAAGCCGAAACTATCGAAATACATTATCATATAAGATTATGATAAAATAACTTTTTTTTAGTTACAGAAGATATTTAATCTCTAGAAAGAATATTAATAAAAATTTTAATTTGAAGGTATTTAATCCATTGATTCAAATTAAGCTTTGATAGAGGTTTCTTAACAAAAATCGGTTTTATAATATTGTTCCTAACAAAGGAATAACTTGAAAAGTGAGATTTTGCCTAGAACCTTTTTGTTTTTAGTTTTCTTTTGAGTCCTCTTTTTTTTATTCTTAACAACATTACCTACAAATGGAGGTTGATAAGGTACTAATATGAAGGTCTATCAGACGGTCTATTTTGTAATCTTCTTGGCCAAGTTGTATCTGTTTCTTTATAATAAAATACTACTATCAACACTCTTAGAATAACCAAGACTAAGTTCGAGTCAATTCTTAACACGAATAGCATGATTAATATTTGGTGAGTCATAAATGACAATTCCATCGTTTTTCACATGTATTTCTCGAATTAAACTATAGCCTGAATTTAATACTTCTACATTATCAGTATAAGCAAGATCAGCGCCATCTGCTGATTTATTTATTTCAAAATCAACCTCTAGATAGGTAAGTGTAAAAAGCAAACAGAGGATTTAAATAAACATTTCAATATTGCAAAAAATGAAACTAAAATACAGAAATCTATTTGTTCAATTTGTGGATCAGTGAAAAGTATGTCTATAAAACAGGATAAAATTGGTAGTGGTTTTGATATGCATAAAATGACAGATAAACTACCACGACCAAAGGCTGGTTTTACACTTAATAGTTATAAATATAAAGGTCCATACAATCCCCTTGATAAACAGTTGGAATATGATTCAAATGATAATATTACTGAATATCATGTTAAACCATACAACAAGGTAGATAAGATCAGAGTTAAACATGATGTTTGTTACATTGTTGGTTAAAAGTCAATTAATGAATTTGATAAAGATATGGTTGAATCATTAAACAAAATTCTTTATGTTGAAATGCCAAAATGGGATATGGTACATAGGAACATTATTGATACAAAACGAAAACTTGAATAAGATGTGAAATCCAAAAAAACCAGAAAAGGTCGTAGAGTCAAGACTAGAAAATAGAATTAGCAAATGAGCTTCATAAATCTGTTACAAGAAAGTTCAATCAACGAAATGAGTATAGTGAGTCAGTAAACAAAATATGGTCAGCTGATCTTCTTGATATGCAACAATTTAGTAGATGGAATAAAGGATAGTGTTTTACAGCCCAGCCATATTTAGTGAATATGGATGGACTGTTTCATTGAAAGATAAAAAGGTGAAACTATACCTAAAGAATTTGAAATCACCTTTAAAGATAGAAAACCACAATTTCTATGGACTGATGGGGGTAAAAATGTCTGTAACAAAGTCTAAAGGGCTTACTATAGAAAAATGGAATACATCTATATTCCACTGACAATGAAGAAAAATCATCAGTAGTTAAAAGATGTAATGGAACGATGAAGATTAAAATGTGGAAATAGTTTACAGTTCAAAATAATACACAGTATTTAGAAATCTTCCCTAAATTGGTAAAAGAGTACAATAATATTCAAAATTCAAGTATTAAAATGACACCTGCAGAGGGATCAACGAAAAAGGATCAAGGAACAGTTTATTTTAATCTATGTGGTAATATGGAAATGTTAAAACCAAAATAAAAACTTGGTTTTATTTTGGTTTAAAATTACCAGATTAAAAAGGAGTTTCAGTAAAGAATACACCCCAAATTGGACTGAGGAGATATTCCTGATCGACAAGATCCAACACACCAATCCAGTCACTTATAAATTAAAAGGTCTCACGAGTTGATGAGAAGGGTTATTCCATAAATTCAACAGTTTCCCCCTATTACCTGGGGCACAAATTTTGTTTCTTCAAGAACGTATTTTGACTTAAATACCTTTAGTTTCATTTTCAATTCCTTAGCAGCACATTGTCCATAATTATTCGAAAAATCACCGCAATTTACTTTTCGAATAGTTCAATGATTGTTTTCAAAGTAGTTTACAAAGTAACTGATATTCGGTTTACTATTATAGTGACTAATTCGACACCGATAGAGCATAAAATAAACGAGGCTGTTTAGGAATATATGTTTGCAAGGTTAAATCAAATTTTAGTTTTGAATAGCAGCATTCCTTCTTACATTTTGATAAACACTAAATCAGTCCCTTGCAACAGTTTCAAATTCAAATCGGTGTTATTATGAAAAGTAGTAAAACTGTTTCAAGTTGCTCACATTTGAAAATTGATAAATATCGAGAATTAAATGGATAAAGTCCAGAAACTGGAATACGGAAGTCATAGTCATCGAGGCATTAGAAACACCAACAACAAACAAAAATAATAATAGTAATAATAGTGATAGTAATAGTAATAATAATAGTAGTAGTAATAATAATAATAAAAGCAATAATCAGAAAAGACGAGTCGTTTAAAATATCTACCACTCATTATAATTGTGCACTTTGACTGCATTTCTGTCATCTTAACTAAAAATGATTAACCATCAAGAAACTTCACATAAGATGATACTAAAACATAACAAAATTTCAACATTCTTTCAAGACGATACATGTGAGACGATTAATTTTAACTTTGCTACATCACGTTTATGCAACAATTCTAGCATATTCCTCCTTATATATATTGAACTCGCGCATACTAATAAAATATTCGCAAAAATGGTTATCCTTCGAAATTTATGAATAGATGCATCATCAAATTTTTCAATAAAATATATAAAACATGAAACCAAAATTGACCTTATCCACAGTTCTCGTGGCGTTCTCCCATTGTCTTATATAAAAATCTTTTTTAAAAGCTCTTATACGAGATACTGGGGAAAACGTCTGGAGGAACATGTTCATATCCCCCCCCCCCCCCCCCTCACCGGCAAATGTTTGAAGAAGATGCAAGTATTCACCCCAGGGCAGTATGTAAGATCGAACTCATGTAATGGAATATCAAATTTTTGTGACCAATTTTCCATCAGTGGGGTGGAAAACTCCCCCGACATGCTTTAACTCAAAGAGAGTGTCTTCATTGGCATGTCAAGATTTTGTCAGAAGAAAACGTAAGCAGTTGACGATTTCGTCTCTAGCTGCTCAACAATAACAGTACAAAAACCGTCACGACAGCGTCGGCTAATATCTTTCTCTAGGAAATCTGTGAACAGGTCTTTGTGCAAAATAACAGTAACTGGTACGAACACCATCTAGAACCACTTACAAAGGACACGATTGTACCATCTTATGGAATTTCCCAATTCACACTCATCGCCAAATATTGGCAAACCGTCCTGCCATCATTATCAAGGATAAGAAAAATAACACCTGCCTTCTCACTGACACAAGTATGCCGTCAGATAGTAATGTCTCTGCAAAAGTGTTTGAAAAACATGCAAAATATAAGGATTTGAAATCGAAGTTGAAAAGATATGGCATCTGAAAAACAAAACTTTTCTACTTGTAGTTGGTGGTTTGGGCCTGATGAAAAAGGGAACGAGAACGAGTCAATATCTACAAAAAATACCTGGAGATTTATCACTCCAGGAAATAAAAAAAAAGCACTGAACAGCACAGCACATGTACTAAGAAGAGCACCAACTATTTGTAAAATCTTCATCTTTTAAATGTACTTACTAACATTCCCAAACAGTAAGACTCTCTATTTGTGGTAGGTAACTGCAAGTTGAGTCCAATGGGATTTTTAGAACGAATAATTGAGCTAAAAGTGGAACTTATAGGCGGGTCAAGCCAATGGCGTATGTATTTAGAGACTAAGTTGTCCAGATTTTCTGCAACCCAAGTCAGTGAGGTGCCAGGAAACCTTTGAGAGGGCAAATTCAAAGTAGAGGCGCTGTTTATGTTTTATATAGATAGGTAAAGAATCAATGTGTTTAAGAAGATCTTGTAAAACAGACAGAAGCTTAGATTTGTGGGATTGATTGCTCATTTAAAAGTCATAGTAACGTCCGAGAAANTACTACTACTACTACTAGTACTACTACTACTACTACTACTACTACTACTACTACTACTACTACTACTACTACCACCACTACTACTACTACTACTACTACTACTACTACTAATAATAATAATAATAATAATAATAATAACAATAATAATTTATTTTTTTTAGTTTTAACGTCATTTTCCCCCAGCAATTGGGGCTCAGACGGTGCCCTTCACAGGGACTTTGATTAATAACAATAATAATAACTAACCCAAATCCCTGAGTCCCCCGTGGACTCGTATTGCTCCACCACTCAATAACAATAATACTACTACTACTAAAGCTAATAATAATACTAAGAATAAAAACCAAACAAACAAGAAATGGACGTAGAGAAGGGTGTATGGGCAGTTTATCAGGGGAATGCCAGAGAAGTTAGATAAGGACAAAAGTTGGAATTGAATAGGCAGAAGTGGTTTAAAAGTTGAGACAGGCGTTAGTATGTGCTGCACAGGAACAGCCATCAGAACAAATTTTGTAAAACACACATTGATAGGAGTATTGACAATCCCCTTTGCAGAATGTGTGGACAGAAAGGAGAAAGTGTGCAACAAATGGTAAGTGAATGTGAGAAATTAGCTCAGAAAGAACACAAGAGATGCCATGATAATGTAGCAAAGATAATTCAATCAGAACTGTTTAAGAAAAATATATTAGAACGTAAGGAAACGTATTATGAACATAACTCAAAGGGAAAGTAACAATGCGCTAGAAGCAAGGGGGTCTAACATTGTTATAACTGATACGAAGGGAAAAAACTGTATAGTCGCTGATATTGCAGTGGCCGCTTATGGAAGAGTACATGGAAAGGAAAGAGAAAAAGCCGTGAAACACCAGGATCTGTGGAGGGAAACCGAAAGACTGTGGCAACTTACAAGATGTACGTTGCTCCTGTGGCCGTAAGTACCCTTGAAAGTGTGAAAAATGAAGTTGATAAGTGAAGTGAACTATTAGGGGTACTGGGTGATGTCGGAGCTGTAGGTGCCTTGTAGGGAGCTTAAAGGATCCTGGTGAAGCTGTTAGATATGCAAGAGAGAGAGAGAGAGAGAGAGAGAGAGAGAGAGAGAGAGAGAGAGAGAGAGAGAGAGAGAGAGAGAGAGAGAGAGAGAGAGAAAGAGAGAGAGAGAGAGAGAGAGAGAGAGAGAGAGAGAGAGAGAGAGAGAGAGAGAGAGAGAGAGAGAGAGAGAGAGAGAGAGAGAGAGAGAGAGAGAGAGAGAG
>RDPX01000044.1:2456326-2468871 GCA_003991215.1 Morbakka virulenta | reverse complement strand
ATGTATGTATGTATGTATGTATGTATGTATGTATGTATGTATGTATGTATTTGGTTTTTCAAAAAAGCCAACGACTGTGTCAACTCACGGTATAAAAATGCAATTTGTTGTAAAAATGTTTTTCCAGGACCAGACTATTCCGACCATGTACTAGTTATGTATGTATGTATGTATGTATGTATGTATGTATGTATGTATGTATGTATGTATGTATTTATTTATTTATTCGCCACTAACAAAAAAATACAAATGTTCAAAGGTAAATGTTAAAAACCTAATACATGATGTTATCCAAAATAGTTAAAAACTAAGAGTAAACAGAAACAAAAAAGAACGAAACAAACAGGCTGGACGGTAATCTAGAGAAACAGTGGCAGGGGTAGCATAATACAGATCATAAAGACCTTATTTTCATTATGGCCCCTTGTAACGTAAATGGACATGTAACATATAACAGGAGACAGACATTGAGTAGCCCTATACCTATAACAATCTATAATTACCCAATGGAAAGAATATCAATAACCGTGCTGTAAAGAAAATAGAATATTTAGTAATACACGTAGATATCGCTCTCTTTCTTCTGGAGCTTTTCAAAGAAATTTTTTTTGATGTTGTGCTTAAAAGAGTCAGTATTTGAACTTAATTTAATGTGCCACGGTAACCTATTCCATAATTTGGGACCTAGATATGATAGAGCTTTTTGGCCATCGTTATGTGCCCGATCAAAAATCACCTGAAAGAAAACAACTAATTGATCAGAGAAACTTTTAGCAATTAGTAGATCCAGAGTAAAAGGGTGTATAGAACATCGAAGTAAGAAGCAAATTTGGTTGACTGCATCAAGGAAAATTTAGATCCAAAGCAACATTTTAAACCAGTTAAACAAAGTTCGCTGAAACAGCCTACCAAAGAAAAAGAAGAAAACCAGAAAAGAGTAGGTGACATCTGGGGTAGTAGACTTGATGGGAAAACGACAGACATCAAAAGAACAGAACAATCCAAACCTACACAAGGCATTGAAGAAAGAAATTAAAGCAAATTAAAAAAACAGAAAGAAAAAAGAAGTAAGTTAACCAGCTGTTTGATGACGTAAATAAGATAAAAAACCAGACAAATAAGTATAATATCATCATATCATTATTGACGGCAATCTTTACTCTTCAATTGGGTGTCGGAAAGCCAATGATTGAACCATACTAATGGAAGCGATAGATATTCTAGCCAGATGGTTTAAGTACATTAAAGACCTCTTTGCCAATACATGAGAAGAAAATGGAGCTGTCAACAAAGACGTGAACGGTCCAAGTATTTTATTGGCTTTGCTGCCAAAAATAAGAGTCCTAAGATCAACGTATAAAAATTTAGTTTCTTTTGTTAAATACGAATGAGTTGTTACATATATATATAATTTTTATTACTATTTTCAATATTTTTCAATTCAATGTGTGATACAATACACATAGGTCTTCTTGTGATTAACCACAAGAAGACCTGCTCTGACAGTGAATTTTTGTATCAACTCTAGGAAACACTGCCAGGGACAGGATATGGTGAACGAAGCAAATTAGATCCTGAAACTACTAAAATTTGGCTTATACATGAAGATTTTTGGACCATAAGACTAAGAACACTTTACCCATACGGATTAAACGAGAAATCTTTCGATGAAAAATGCCACTCGAATGAAGTAGGCACAGCGGTTGAGAGATATTTGCCACCATTATCTCGAAAAATCCCTCAACAAGCTGGAATTCATGGTAGACATCATCCACATGAAATCACCTCACTGCAATCTTTTTTTGATGAAATCAACCATTGGTTTGTTGAGAAAGAAATGACCCTCTTTAACTCTTGTCGTACTCTTCTGAATCAACTTTCTCGTAAGCTCCTAAAGTCTATTGCATCTGAAATTCTTCACCCATACATGTTTGACCAAGATGAACGTAAAGAACAACTATACATGTTCATTTTAGATATCATTGATACAAATTCCTCTCCAGAGTTCAGGTTTAGAAGAGTCCGAAGTCCTCTCCTAAAAATGTTTCTGTGGTTAGGTTTCTCAACAAAGGAATGGATCATATCCATCTACCCACAACCATCCACTCGCATGATGTCGTTAGTCTTTCCCAGAAAGTCTTCGTAGTAAAGAAAATGTACCAGTCATTACATTCTGTTTAGACCAGCCTATCAGAAGTAAAATTCTGAACTGCAAGGAAACTGTGTCCTCTATTAAATTCTCACTCGAAGTTTATCTACATGTAGCCGAAAATTTATTAGATTGTGAATGTCATTTCTCTGATTTCCATGATAATTATCATGAACATGTCGTCACCGGAGACCTTAGGTTTTTTACAAATGGTAAATTTAGGAAACTACTCATCAAAGGCCCCAATTTTCGAGAACAAAGACCATTAACTACAGTAGATGTTTCATAGCTATTGAAAATGGTCTTCTTGAGATTTTAGAGAAATTAGCGGTCAAATACAACATCGGAACCGTCAGCCTTCAGTCATGGAAAGATAAAGTTCTCTCCAAAGTCAAAGATAAAATTTGTTTTTCAAAACATAAATCTAAAATTCGCCGGTTCAACCAATTTTAAAAAATCCTTCCGTTGTAACATACCTAGAAAATCTGTATTCGAAGTTTCTTCTTATCCCTATCGACAAACGAGCAAACAACATTGCTACTGTTTGTAAAATATTTTGTATTCTACGACTTCTTCAAGAACTTGGCATATCCGGTAATCCAGTCTCCGAAACTGGCAAATTTTGTAAGTTTCAGAGACTGGCTATGAAAATCTTTCAATCTCTCCGTCTCTAGCAAACAGTTGTCACTACCTTTCATGTAAAGGACCCCCAAAATGTACTATTCACCATGTAAAGCACGCTTCATTATAGCTTCGGCATCTTGCTCCACTAAACCTCTGAGTCAAGTAGTTTCCCTGATTTTCAACAAGATTTTCCATCAAATTGAAAATTGTCATCGGAGGACTTTTTTATAAGAACTGCAATCGTTTTAGGGTCATTGAAAATTCTAAACCTGTGCTGGATAGGCTTGTTAAACTCAATAATAGCAAAAAAAGCTAAATATATTTCCACCTTTTATTTAAGTATTCTGTACACAAAGCTACCCCACAATGACCTTATTGATATTCTTTGCAAGTTAATTGATTTTGTGTTTAATGGTGGGCATAAAACTGCAGATGGCAACAGAAAATTTCTGACAATAAAAGAAAAACAATGTTTCTTTCCTCGAAATAAACATGCTACACGAAACTTTTAAATCAAACTTATAAAAAAACATTTTATTTATCAGTCATTCTTCACCCTTTTTAACCTTGTATTCCACCAAACTATAGGCATTCTTGTGGGAAATGATCCAGACCCCTTTGAGGCTAATCTCTATTTCCATCATTATCAGAATGTTTCTATGTGAAAACTTGCATGGATCGGTCGCTACCGGGGATTTAAATTCAACAACACTTTCCGATTCATCGATGATACCTATTGCATTAATGATTAAAATGAATTCGAAGCTAGCTATTGAGATATCTATCCAAAAGAACTCCAGCTGAAATGTGAGGATGAAGGTCATCATGCCACCTTTCTTGAGTTGGACGTTACCATCCAGAACGATATCTTCGTGTACAAACTTTTAGACAAAAGAGACAACTTCCCCTTTTTCATTGCTCTAATGCCGGATCTGTCTGGAAATATCCCAGAACATGTGGTCTATGGTATTATCTCCTCTGAGTTTTTGCGTATCGCCCATGCTACACTTCTCTATGATGATTTTCTCCCTTAAGATCGAAAGCTATTTTCTAGTATGCTGAACCAAGGTTGCTTCTTTGAAAATGATTTTAAAAGATCTTGACAAACTTTTTGATAGCCATGCTACCGCTTTTTCTTCCTTTGATAAAAGGTTTGACATCCTAAAAAACGACTTAGGTCTACTAACTTCTCCGCTTCTTCTTCTTTTATTTTTTTTCTCTTCTTGTCATGTTTTTCTCTTGAATTGGTATGAAATAGTTGGTTAAGTGGAGTAGCGACCCACAGTTTAGTTGCTAACATGGCGTTGCGAACCATGTGAGAATTATTTGATATCAAGGATGGGTGTAATATTGCTTTCCATCTTTTTCTCATACTCTGTCGATACCGTTGCTCATATATTGACTTTTCTGTAACATTTTCTATAGATCTTTTTTCTTTCGTCTATGATCTCATGATCAAAAGTAGTAGTGGCATTTGGCCAATGCTGCTGGGCAGCCATATCGTAAAAGTAATCTCGACGTTAATTCCCTGAAATAACTGATTTTGTCATCGACTGATGATCCACAATTTTAATCTACCATCTGGTCAACTATTTCATCTTTTCACTACTTTTTTCCACATTTCTGTACACTCTAATTCCCTATTCCTTAATCGCAATTTGTTATTGTCATTGTTTTGTCCATGTCCTGTTTATGTCAGTGCCTGGTTGTTTTTGTTTGATTTTGCCGTTTAGCATCTACGGCTATGAGCTTAGCACTATAAAAGTACAATATATATGTATATATTGTAGTTTTATAGTTTTTATTACTCGTTAACTATTGCCATTGAAGATGCACATTTAGCCAGTCATTCTGTTAGGATAAAATATAAAATATACTGAGTTTAGCAGCTACTTTTTTATGCCTTTAACGAAATTTAGTCATCAAATTATTACTCATAGCTCAAAGAAGTCTTTAGTTACACTTGTAGGAGTTGTGTTATCAAGTCCATGCTTATTATTTACTCATTGGAATTGCCATTGTTATAGCAATGTATTGTCACAAGAAAAACATATCTGATTAATTTGGTACGAATTATTCTTAATCAATACATAGATAAAAATATCGAGGGGGTTATTTTTCAAAGTTTGGATACTGACGAAAGAAGACCTGTCGAAACCATTGCAGGCTCTCGTCCTGCAAATAAAGAGAAAAATCTTGAGAAGTGCTCAAAAGATAGCAACTTTATATGAAATAAACAAAAGATTTTTCAATTAAAACCCGTCCAGCACTGAATGTGGTTTTGCATAAGTTTTTCTTAAGAGTTCATTAATCGTGTTTTGGTGGCTCATTGTATATATTTACTTGTCAAAGCTGTCCATGAAGTTATCTGGTGTCTTCCTCTGCTTTTCTAGCCGATAAATTTTCCCAATAACAAGCGCTCACTATTTGTCCTACGAATTTCAGCTGTCTTTCTCTGATGGTATTGAAAAGTAATCCTTTGTATCTAGCTATTCGCATTACTTCTTCGTTGGTTTTTCTTTCTGTCCAGGAGACCTTCATAATCCTTTTGGCATACCATACCTCTACTGCATCCAGCCGACGTTATGTATCCTTCATCAAAGTCTAACACTCACTACCACAGAGAAGGATGGACCTGAGATAAGTCTTTAGGGTATGGATTTTTGTGTAGAGCCTTAAATGTCTGTTTGTGAAAATGGGAAAGAGCCTACATCAATAGAAAAATTTGCTTCAACGGTAAGAAACAACTGCAAAAGGAAGAAGACGTCGATAGAAACAAGCTACAAGAAATCCAATAAACTATACTGGTACCAGCGAGGAAACCTTATTAGAATAATTATAATAGAAAATATTAATATAAGCTGCATGTGGTCGTTGAGACAAACATTGAAGAGTAGCAGAAAGATTTGGACATATCAAATTATAAAGAAGAGTTTTAATTCCACCAATAACATCAATGAAATGAGTGAAATGAGGGAGCACCTCTCCAGATGTAACTACAGTATTCCATACAGGAACAAATGGTAGATCTGCAGAGATAAAGAATGGCCCCAGACGTAAGTTGCTCCCTAGCGCGATACATAGAAATAACCTTTTTAGAAGCAGACTTGCCAATAGATTACATATAATAACCCAAGAAAGATTTAGAGACAAGGACAGAATAAGCAACCTCAGTGATGAACATCTCTCAAGAAAAAGAGCAATCCCACTAACGTTAAAATCAGAATGCCCATCCATAAATATTGGAAGAAGATAAAGCTTTAGATTTTTACTGAACAGCATCAGCTCGTTTTCTTCTGCATTGAAAGAAACCTACCCCTTCCTCTCCATTCTCTAAAAACTGCGATCGTACTCCAAATCTACCGGAAGTTTGATCTTTTCATGCTGAGTTGCGTTGAGGTGGATTTCAGAGTACAGGGTAGTTTCATCAGCATAGATTTTGATTTAAGTGGAGTAAGTTACAAGAAAGGTCACTGTATAAGGAAAAGAAAGAGAATAAGACGAAGAATAGAACCTTAAGTAACGCCAAAAATAATGAAATGCTTGTCAGATATAATTGTTATTTCAGCACGTGTGACATCCGTTTTTCGATCTCAAAGAACGGACTGCATGATACCAAGGACTTTTCTACCAATATCATAATCAAAAATGCTAATGAAGCAAGTCAGCATATTACACCTTACCAAATGGTTTAGAAACAGGCAGAGCGAAAGTACGTCCTTTGCCAGATTTTTCCATACACCTTTGGGTATCATATGTGGAGCTAGATTCTAGATTAGTACTGAAGTCCTGCATTTTAGAAAACATGGACAACATAGGGAGATGGTAAACAAGACTCCAATAGGCAAAGATACACAACTTTGAACAATTAAAAAGATAGATCAGAAACATTCTCTTCGAAGCAAGTAACCGGAATTGAAACAAGACCAGAGGCTTTCTATTTATTAACCCATGAAGATGTTCTGCAACCAACCTTGTATAGACGATGACAAAGTCCAAAAACTGATCAGTTTGAAAGAGATGGTCAGGCAAAAAACCACAGGTGTCAGAAAATATAGGGGGAAAAATCATCCTTTTCCCAAGAGAATAGAGAAACCTGAAGGTGATTAAAACATGGAGGAAACACTGACTTGCCAGAATTTAGATCACTGTTGTAAATCTTTAAGAAATGTCGAGTTTTATGTCTTTAAAAATAAATAAATTCATTGATACTCTCTAGATAGCAGGGTTTAGTAATATCAAACGCCGTCCTTTTACAAGCACTGATAGCCCGTTAGAAAAAATTCCTAGAGTTTATCAATTCCATCACATGTCATGAGAACTGAGGTCAACAATGCAAAGGTATTAGTAGTGTGACACTTCTGAAAGGTCGTATCAATAGAATCTAATACGGCTTAAATAACGGAGAACAAATCAAAAGAAGAAAATAATAAAAGGCGAATAGGTAACAAGTGGCCTGAAGAAGAGACCATTCACAGCACATAAAAGGCTTATCTTCACATTCATGTTCTTGGGACTCCAAAACAACACCTGGAGGATATTGTCAAGTGTAAAGACCAAAACCATTAAGGTTATTTGGAGGATCTAGTCAAAACAAAAGTAAATAGCTATCAAGATAAAGGGACTTAATACTAACACTGTCCTTAAGACTTGTTTCGCAAAGTGGAAGGATATGAGAAGATTCAGAGTGAAGGAACACTTACACACAAGAAAAGACTGGAGTGAAGAATTTTAACATTATTAAAAGCAAAGACGAGAGGGTTTTTTGAAAATGCAGGGCTTTTCCAGTTTGTGTAAAGCCAGTATTACTATACCTCAAGTCCATACGCTCAGCTATAGAGTCGGGCTTAGGTCTGGAAATTTTTTACACTCCCTAACTATTGAAAATCTACGGAATACTGTCAGACATTATTTTGGTAACTTTGGCTATAGGAAAAATTGGAAAGAGAAATAGATGTCTAAAATCACTATCAAGACGTAGACCATCAAAACCCATCTAACTGAGCTCTTTGGTAGTGGAGGTATATTAAAAGGAATGATACCCTGCACTGTCTCCCGTGCATTGTACTTAAAATGGGGAGAGTAGTGACGAGGTAACATTACAGCCAGTGTTTCTGTCGAGACAGTCATCTCCAGGAAGGTTATCAATCGATACTAAAAGAGACTCTTTGCCTAATGGGAGACACAACCAAGTGAGATGCCGATCTGATATTTTAAGGCCACGAGGTCTATCAATAAGGAACAAACAATTCTTGAACATTAAGTTCTAGCACTGGTTCGGCACTAAAGACAGACACAAAGAGACAGAGAAAGAGAGAGAGAGAGAGAGAGAGAGAGAGAGAGAGAGAGAGAGAGAGATGGGTAGAGGTGGATATATACACATAGATTCGTCAATACATAAATCATTTACGTATACATGAAACTTGATGTCTCCTGAAAGACCGCATTTGTCCCGCATTGTTAATCACAGCAAAACTAGCTTTCGACATTAAGAGAGATGGATGAAAAGAAGACAAAAGGACAAAAACGTGGCGCAGGAATCCATAAAATCCCTTTGAATTCTTGGCATCAAACACCCTTTGGATCTGCTCTGTCATATTCACCCACTATTAGTTTTTCATTTACTTAGATTTCGTTGCAGTATCACTTTGTATTGTTGCAAATAAGCCGTTTGATCATAATTATTTGGACGAAGTAAGGATTTATAATTAGCTTGTTTGTTCATCAGCATATGATTAATTTCAATATAGATGTCGTCGAACTAGTCACTGGTTTTTTTTCACTTTGAGGCTTCAACTCCAGAAGAATAAACAAAAGCCAAAGGACTTCAACTCCAGAAGAATAAACCTGAGTCTTGAAATTCTCCCACGTGCCATAGAACGCAAACGTACCACGTATTTCCACCACATTCTTTTGAACTTCAGACAACTTTAACTTGGGACATTATTATGGTTAGACACTGTAACATCATTATGGCAAACTCTCTTACCGACCCATAAATTAAACTTTCCTCTCGCCATCTTAAGATCATTGGCGTGTTCAGCACTGCACATGACACGAACAGTATATTCAGCCTGAAGGTCGTGTTTTCTAGTTATGGTGAAGACAATAAGATGACGACGCATTGATCGTAGATGTGTTCAAGTAGGTTTGTGCTTCAGTTTACATTGAAAAAAGAGTATTGTAGATCGCAAGATCAGATTCTAAGCACAGCTCTAGCAGCTTGCAGCCATTAGCATTCATGGTACCAATTCCATAGAGGAGAAGAACGCTCCAAGTCTCAAAATCTTTCCGACATGGGCACTGACGTCACCGAAAGTCAATATTTTTTTATTAATTGGAATCAATGCAATAACAGAGCGAAAAGACTGGTAGGAACATATGATGTTGTTTTCATACGCTTGGAGGGTTAGTGGATAGACCGAAAGAACAGTGATTAAACTGTTGTGTGAAAGAGGAACGCGAAGCCTTGTGACCCGATCACAGATACTGGAAGGTAATTTTGCAGGATCAACTAAAGATGTTTTAATTACAAAACCAAATTCACCATCTCTACATAAATCCATAGGTTTTCCGACATAAAAGAGAGTGCCGTGTGATCTTCCCGAAAGAGATGGGTTTCTGATAAAGCAGTAATATCTATAACAATTCTCTGTAGTTTTGTAGTTACAAGTGCTGTCCTGTGTTCTGGACGTTTAGATAACGTTTTGTTAAGAAGAGTACGTACATTCCAACAACACAGATTGAGAATTATTCCTTGTTGGAAATAAATTTTAGTTTTCATTCTGCTTAATAAAACCACCTTTAGCCTCAGGTAACTAGCCAGTGACAGTCTGATTGACAATATTTGGTGTACCCTTTTACCCTTTCTAACACGTTCCCAAGACTCTGGTTGAGTAGTTCTCTCTCCCTAAATGGGGGTGCTCAGTTACAGGAACCCACAACGAAGTTGGGTTCTGTTATGTAAAGACACAACAAACATGGTAAAACAGGGTCCCAGTCGCCTATGTGCAGGTTTGTGACGGTGTTCATCCAATTGACCTGGTCTGTACATGTCTCCAAAGGATCTCAGTTAATATATGCACATCACTGGATTATAGTGATAAGCGCTTTTACATCACGAATGCCACTCTCTAAGCCTCACCAACAATAGGCCAGTGATGAGCCGATGCAAGATGACCGGCAGTTGCTTTGACAGCAGCGTTTTCATAGAAGTTTTCCTCTTCTAGATGACCTGCCTTTAGCACAGCTTTTAAGATCCCCTCTTACCCTAATGCCATTACTTATGATTGGGGCTTAGCAACGTCGCTGGGTCATTAATGTTACAGTCGGGTGGGCCTGAACTCCCCCAGGGTTTCTGTCAGCATTACCACATCCTTAGGCTTTGGTTCAAAATTCTCAATCCACAAGGCAGTGAGGGGACAACTTTTCGGCGCTAAACACTCGCCGTTTATCAGAGCCTCGTTAGTGTAATAGAGCTCACGACGTGCACGTGGTGATGATTTGACTGGGCGAATCTATATATGATGCTAGGGCATCCATGTGCATTTAACAGGCACCCACACCAATCCTTGAGTTCCAAAAGTGCACGCATACATACATAAATATATTTATACATATACAGGAAATTTGGTACATTCTAAAGACAAATAAGATGCTTTTGTTCAAAAAAATTCAGACAAATTCAAAAAATTTGAAAAAAGCTCATCTCCGTTCCGTTGGTTTATCTTTTTGTATTATTTTCCATTAAAAATACAAAATTAAATTCCAAACTTCCTTTTTAAAAAAAATAGCACGCACAAAATAGGTACACATTTTGTATTAGTGAAATATTCTTCCTCGAGTATGTAACTTCACGTAATAAATAATTTATCAACAACAACAAAGTATAGATATTCATTTTAACCTAAATGCAACAAAAATGCAATTTGAAGTAAGGAAAAAAGCATCTTTTTATAAGAATTGTAAAGAGTTCTGATAAAATGATGCTAATAATACAAGGAAAAAACTTTGATTGTTGATTATATACAGTTTTTTTTACATAACCAAATCTAGCAGTAAACTAGCACAAAATAAAAAAAACAAGTCTACGTTGTTGTTGATTATGATCTTGGTTGTCGATCTGAGTGGCGAGAAAAGAACTTTAACGATGTAGAGCAATGTCTACACCTCCTTACGTTTTTATTGATGTAATTTGAATTCTGTCAAAGTTACCTTTTTATCAAGTTCATAAACATTTTCTAGTATATTGTCATCATTTCCAAACTTCCTTAGCTGTAGTTCCTGCTGTCTTTTCCTCCTCTCCACAATACAAAAGATATCCATTTGTTCTGGCAGACAGCGGGTATTGAATATCAAATGGGTAATGTACGACACCAGTAGAAGAGTTACAAGAGAGCATAATGTGGCAGTACTGCGGAATGGAAATACCATTTCACTTCCGTTGATTGTGAGAGATGGATAGTTAATAAATGGCTTTAAATTGATCAGAGGTTCTCCACCTCCTAGTCTTAGAATCAAACCAACGAAAAAAGCAAAGAAAGATCCGTAAGCGTTGACGAAATGGACGTAAACAGCACACAGCAACTGTGGAAAGAGAATACAGAAAACCAAATCTGAGCAGAGATACCAGAGTGCATAAATGCTATTTATAGTTAATGCCATGGCTGTTGCGCATGCTCCAACACCAAATATCCCAATGCGTATCACCCAGATGAGTTCATTTTGACTTGCCTGAATGAAAAGAATAAATATATATACATACATACAAATTAAAAATTAGAAAAAATATTATTGTAATTTATAGGAACTGGAGCTCAAGATACGAGTTCAAAAACGTGGGTCGGGTTATCACAACTGTCAATCATAACGAGATCAATAATAGTTACGTAGATTTTTCTCCAAACATAATGACACATTACAATCTTTGTTTGGTTTTATTGTGTTCTTACATTTCTTTAAATATGTATAGACAAAACAGTAATCCTGCAAACGTTTTCCATTTCAAATTTCAGACCGTTAATTCAAAGCAAAGTCTAGAAAGTACTTCTCATATTTTGATCACGAAATATCATCAAATATAATCCAGATTCAAAGTCCTCTTTTACAAGCTATTGCACCATTCGGTGGTAGCATAAAGGAAACAATAATCGTATTTTCAAGATAATAGAAACATTAACTAATCATACAAACTGCAGTGGAAATGCATAAATCAATAGTATATATTAGAAGCGAGGAAGAAATACCAAAGTGTTGCAGTGACTTATTCAAGCTGGCATAGTTTAATTCACGGATAATTCACAAGTTTAATTCACGGATATCTTTGATACTATGTATTATTTTGTCAATATGTAACTAACAAATATTTGAACTTATATTTATGGCTAGGATCCTGATTGTTGCTTAATAATGATACAAGATGTGATATATAATGAATAATTATTAATATTTTAATTAAAGCTCCCAGATGAAATCCAACCTGTGACGTCCTTGCCGCAGGGACCGGGCAACAGCTATGCTGGCTAACAACAGGCTCTGGTAGCGCCAGGATAGGCCCAGCAAGCCACTGGTTGCTTACAACAAACCGCTAGAAATACTCAAAGGAAGAAAACCGGATGGACCAAACAGACTAAGACCCTTGAACGTCAAAACGGATTACGATTCGGCATTCTAAACATTGGTACTATAAAAGACAAAACCGAAGAAGTTGTGGAGATGATGCAAGACAGAAAAATAGATCTAATGGGACTTTCAGAAACAAGGGATAAGATCT
>RDPX01000044.1:2417576-2442790 GCA_003991215.1 Morbakka virulenta | reverse complement strand
GGGGCAGTAGCAACCTGGTTTTGCTAGGCCACGGGGGTAAAGGG
Organism: Morbakka virulenta; assembly: GCA_003991215.1. NCBI lineage: Eukaryota > Metazoa > Cnidaria > Cubozoa > Carybdeida > Carukiidae > Morbakka > Morbakka virulenta. Next base: position 2,442,746 of record RDPX01000044.1, on the reverse strand, counting down.
ACAGACTTAACTCCGCCGGACATCGACCCGGTATGTCAAGGGCGCAGAGTAGGCTAACAGGGGCTACACCTTGCCCAAGGGTGACCTGGAGGTAGTTGTGGCAAAGGGTAACCTCATTCGCCCACGTCGAAACTCCACAACCGGATGCATTTTAACGTCGTACCCAGGACGATTATTATTATTATTATTATTATTATTAGCTCTACAGCATTAAAGCTGTTGAGCGGTGGTGTGCAGACGTCTTTGCGCACGGCTCTTGTTTAATCACAAAATTTTTGCCTAGTTTTTAAATATACCAAGTACAATTTTATATTAATCGACTCGTCGTCGCACAAGGATTTTATTGAAAAATGTCTGAGTTTAGTTTTCGATACTTTTGGCATTACATGTGGTTTGTAGTTTCTGTGGAAAGGGATTTCAATTGCTTGGACGCCATATCTGGAGATGCAAAAGGCGGTTACAGCTGGAGTCCCAATGGAGAAATTAACTTTCCATTCATCAGAAAAAACAATGAGGACAGTTGTACCGCTAATGTGACAACTGGTGTTAAATGTTCATGCGGGAAAATGTGCAAAGGATTGAAGGGTTTAAGAATTCACCAACGGAACTGTCGAGTAATTAGAGGCTTTGAGGAAGACACGTTTGAATAAATACCTGAAGACAGTTCAAACAATCATCATCATAGGTGTCTTCACCGATCCGGTGTTTGGCGAACTTCTATTCACATTGCTCTCCAATTCGATCTATTTCCCGCCAGATCCCAAATTTGTCGCACTGGACCAAGGTTGAAGTTATTGAGAAATTGCTTTCTCTGGCCTCCACGAACTTGCCTTCCTAGGGTCTCCCCACTTAAGCTCAGGTGTTCGAGTGCTTCTTTTCTTATCGCGTGACCAAGAAACTTGAGTTGTCGCTGTTCAATCATACGTAAAAGCTGGCGTTTCATCCCAACCCGTTCTAGAACCTCCTCGTTACTGACCATGTACGAGATACGAAGCATGTGGCGATAAAACCACATCTCTGCCGAGGCAACATTGCGACGGGTCTCAACAGTAAAAGTCCAAGACTCACAGCCGTAGGTGAGGGTTGCCCAGACATAGGTTTTTAACAGTCGGACCTTGATGGAGAGAGAAATGTTACGATCATTGGAATTAAACTTCATCTTGGAGTAGGCATCTTTGGCTAGACCGATTCGACGACGAATCTCCTTACGACACCGCGAGCCTGATGTTACAATCGCACCAAGATAGATAAAGGAAAGAGCCTGGTCGATTGCCACAGAACCATGGATTAAGGTTGCAAGTTGGTGGAACGTCCGACTTAGAAATGACCATGATTTTCGTTTTCTTGCTGTTCACGTGAAGGCCGAGCTGCTCAATTTTAAGGACGACCGTATCGAAAAGTCTTTAGAGATCGCTTTCAGACGTAGCCAGAAGTACTGTATCATCCATTTCAAACAATAGTAAACCAACAACAATATTGTCAAGTGGAGAACAGCTTGAAATTAAAGAGGGGATACGTGTTCTAAGGCCAAGTGAACAATGGGATTTTGCTAACAGGTATTTTCAATCTATTTTTGCGTTTGTTGAGTTGAAACCTTCGACGATTGACTACGTAATAAGATTTATGAACAATTCAATTCGTGAAAAATTTAAAGATACATGCGGAACTACAAATAAGAACTTCGATGGAGGATTCCAAAGGAAATATCAAGACAACAAAGTTAACCAATTAAAAAAGGACTTAAAATCACTTTAAAAAAGCAACGCATCAGTCATGGAAATCAAATACGTTTCCCATTTGCTACGTCAAAAACTGACTTCTTCCTATCACAATCACACTCTATCTAACCACGATCACCTCATCTCCAAAAACGTTTGGGGCTACGTAAAACGTGTGCTTCAAAAGAATTCTACAATACTTACAACCTTCTCGAAAGTCTGTTGCACTCATTACTTTTCAAAAGTACTTACATTGACAATTCCCAACAAATACTTTACAATTCCATCTTGGATACCGTCTTTTAACGAAACCGAGCACCCTTTCTCAACACTGATCCTCCATCATATCAAAAAATCACACCAGTTATTCGTCGTATGAAGTCATCTGCCTCACCATACCCACTAGATAAAATATCACGATGTCTCTATCTACGGTTTTTCCTCACAGAAATAATTAAAATCATAAGGATTTTTGGTAAAGTTCCTCCTGAATAGAAAAAGGCCTGTACGAATTTAATACATGAGAGGGGTAACACCGATGACCCTTCCAACTTTCGACCAATTACTCTTGAAACGGTTCCATTAAAAGTTTTTATATCCTGTTTGCGTAACTCAATATTTGAATACCTAAAGGATAATAACTTCGTTGAACACCAGCTTCAAAAAGGCTTCATTTCTAAGATTTCGGGTACTTTAGAACATACTGCAATGATGTCACATGTAATAAACAAGGCTCGCACTAATCAACACTCCCTAGTCATTACTCTTTTGGACCAAAAAAGTGCTTTTGGTGAAGTTCATCATAACCTAATAACATCTGTTCTCGATCACCATCACATTCCTGGCAAAATTAAGTCTTTAATCACCAGTCTTTACACTGAATGTACAACAGCATTTATCACTGATTGTTTCACAACTAAAGCTATAACAGTTCGTCGTGGGCTTTTACAAAGAGATTGTGTTAGTCCACTACTCTTTAATATGTGTTCTAATACATTCATTCAATATATTAGGGCTGAAAAATACAACCGACTTGGTTTTTCACCACACGGTAAGAACTACCGCATATTCAATCCTGTTAACCCCATATTCAATTACAAGTGGGGAAAGAGAGAACAAGCTTCTTTTAAACTGTTTTACTCGATGGCGNCTTTCAGCACTGATCCTCCATCATATAAAAAAATCACACCAGTTATTCGTCGTATGAAGTCATCTGCCTCACCATACCCACTAGATAAAATATCACGATGTCTCTATCTACGGTTTTTCCTCACAGAAATAATTAAAATCATAAGGATTTTTGGCAAAGTTCCTCCTGAATAGAAAAAGGCCTGTACGAATTTAATACATGAGAGGGGTAACACCGATGACCCTTCCAACTTTCGACCAATTACTCTTGAAACGGTTCCATTAAAAGTTTTTATATCCTGTTTGCGTAACTCAATATTTGAATACCTAAAGGATAATAACTTCGTTGAACACCAGCTTCAAAAAGGCTTCACTTCTAAGATTTCGGGTACTTTAGAACATACTGCAATGATGTCACATGTAATAAACAAGGCTCGCACTAATCAACACTCCCTAGTCATTACTCTTTTGGACCAAAAAAGTGCTTTTGGTGAAGTTCATCATAACCTAATAACATCTGTTCTCGATCACCATCACATTCCTGGCAAAATGAAGTCTTTAATCACCAGTCTTTACACTGAATGTACAACAGCATTTATCACTGATTGTTTCACAACTAAAGCTATAACAGTTCGTCGTGGGCTTTTACAAAGAGATTGTGTTAGTCCACTACTCTTTAATATGTGTTCTAATACATTCATTCAATATATTAGGGCTGAAAAATACAACCGACTTGGTTTTTCACCACACGGTAAGAACTACCGCATATTCAATCCTGTTAACCCCATATTCAATTACAAGTGGGGAAAGAGAGAACAAGCTTCTTTTAAACTGTTTTACTCGATGGCGTCAATGGGCCAACATGATCATAAGGGTTGATACAGGCGCCACATTTGGTATAAAAAATTCATAACGAGATCTCTTCAATTTCAACCCATGGTTTTTATTAACAATGAAACTGTACCTCCTGAGCCTTGGGAGACGCCCTTAAGTATCTCGGAGGTTACTATGACTATCTATCAGTCTCACAAATCCAAGCTTCTGTCTGCTTTACTGGATCTTCTTAAGCATATTGATTCTTTACCTATCCATCCAAAACACAAACTGCTCCTCTATAGTGAAATTGCCCTGCCAAAGGTTTCCTGGCACCTTACTGTCTCAAATGTTTCTAAAACTTGGGTAGCACAAAATCTCGACCATCTGGTCTTTAAATATATTTGCCAGTGGTTTGATCTACCTATAAGTGTCACTCTTAGCTCTATTATTTTTTCCAAAAGTCAATTTGAACTCAACTTGGAGCTACCTACCACAAAACTTCTACAGTGCCAAACTGTGTCAACTGTGACAAAAAGCAATAGTACCAATATACAACATGATATTTATAAAAACACAAAGGAAATTTTGAAAGCCGTGCAGACAGAACAGGAGTGTTTACAAAATCATCTTACTAATCAAGGTACCATTCTCTCATTTCTGTTTGACAACGTCTCTTCAAAATATGACAAGTTTTGGTCTGAAGTTCAAAAAAAGCTGCCCAAAAATATCTTCAGCTTTACGGTTCGTCATTTGAAAAACACCCTTGCAACTCATAAAAATCTATCCAAATGGAAACTCAGTCTATCTTCTTCTTACTCTTTCTGCTTTGAACCAGAAACCCTTCTTCATGTTGTCGCCGGCTGCAAAACGTACCTTCAGGAAGGTCGATATACTTGAGGACAAAACTCAGCATTACAGTTTTTAGCAGGTTCTCTAAAATCTCTAAAAGGCTGTAAAATTTATGCTGATATTTGTGGATTCTTATCGCCATGCATTATAACTGGAGATAACTTTCGAACTGATGTGCTGTTAGTTACTTGACAAAATCAGTTATACATACTTGAATTGAGGGTGGGATATGAAACAAGCCTTGATGAAAATATGAAAAATATCGTTCTTTGATTCGTGATTTGCATTCCAGCTTTTCGAAAGTTAGCTTCGTAAATCTTTCCATTAGCTCTTTAGGTATATTCGGTCAATCTTGTATTTCTTTCAGTGAAATGTGCAACGTTTAGAACATCGACAATAAACACGAGCGGTTTCTTTCAACCAAACTTTCTAATATAGTCATTCCCTCCACATACTACATATTCTGTCGTAGAAACCAACCATGGACAAACCCTGAACTATTGTCATTCTATTAATTTTGTTAGTAATTTATTTAATTTTGTTAAATAAGCAAGCCTATGCAAACTACCTTGATTAGTGAGTTTTGTAATTGTATGTGTTTGGATGAAAAAATAAAAAGTTTCCATTATTATTATTATTATTATTATTATTATTATATTATTAAGCTTAGGAGTGGTGACGAAGCGCTTGGAGCGCAGTTTGAAAGAGTTGGGCATCCCTGATGTCTTGGGTGGACTCCAAACATCTACCATCATTGGAACTACCAACATATTGAGGAAGGTGCTTAACCTCTAAAGCTACTGGTCGGTAGCCGGGGTTAAGTTTTCTCGTCCGGCAGGTGAATACCATCTCCCTGTGCGGGCTGTCATGCTGGACATGAACTTTGTTTATTATTATTATTATTGAGTGATGGAAAAATACGAGCCCATGGGGGACTCAGGGGTAGAAACCCCAGCAAACCCATCCGACTACCAGCCCGATAAGGGAAGCTGGGTGCATGCATCACACCCAAGTGTGTGCGATATTGATGTAAATGAAAACAGCACATGACCTTGCAGTTGGGGCCACTTTTAGTTTCCCAGTTTAGGTGACCCATTCTGCTTAAAACGGTCTCCGTAGCGAGGCTTCACCCAAGACCTTAGGACTAAGTAACAAATTAAGAACTCGGCGCTCAGCCCTTTAGAACAAGAGATCCACGCTCACGACACCTAGATATGATGCTCCCCCACTACTCCCGCCCGTTAAACAGAAATGTGTGATGTGTCCACCCTTTTGGGACATGCACAACCGGTTAAGGTCAGGCAACTGACTGGCAAGTCTGCGGTTTGAGCGGGAATGTTTGATCTAGCCTATTCAAAATTATCAGGCAAAACTAGTTCGTGTACCCCACCAATCAATTAAGATCAGAGGTCATACGTCTTACGACGCTACCCCACTTGCTGAAAATAATAGTCAGTGCCTGGTGTAATTATCAGGGCAATTTGATTACACAGGGCAGGGGGGTCAATGTCCCTTTCCAGCAGTATTATTATTATTATTATTATTATTATTATTATTATTATTACACTGGGGAACAAGTTTTAACTTTTCAACTTTTAATTGGCTTATTGACAAAATGCCCGTTTAAAGTAGTGGAATTTTAAAGGTTTCTTAAAATTTTCCTAATTTTATTCCTCCTTAACAAATAATTATCATTTACTCTAATACTAAAACAGCAGGAAAAGTTTTTTGATAATTTGTACCCACGAAAAAGGTAGAAAAAAATATTGCTACTGAAAAGGGCCCTTCCGAATAGCCTATTTTTCAAACGACCATTTAATTCCTTTTTCCTGTAGCAAAGCATCGAAGTCCTTTAAGGAAATTAGGAAATGTTGGCCTCTACTAATCTTGCTCTGTTGCTACTGATAGTTAAAGGAGTCACCCTTCTAGTCTAAGCCTTACTGTCCCCCAACTTAGACTGGTCATGTTGAAAAAACATTATATAAAATTTACGATTTAGCAAGGTAACTGTCTCACACACTTTGCAAGAATGGAAGGTATTCTCTCTCGTAAAACGTAGTTTCCTCAAAGACAAAAATTGCTATTTGTAAGCGCACCAAAGCTCATTACTAAACTTTGTTGCAATACTCTAAGTGTTCTTCAGGGTAACCTTTTTTCAGACCAATTGTTTCGTACAGAAAAATTAATCCCAGAAACAGTCTTGAAGATATTTTATCGCAGAAAATCCATCCATTCTTACAAATATACCCTTTCGGTTTAGACAACTTTAATTTTCTCTACTTCAATGTTTTACAACATTGATAATTAGCTTATAGGAAAAAGAATTCTTGATTAGCCCTTCTTTCTATACGGCTACCTTTAAGTTCAATATTTAGAATTGAGGATCGCAAAATTTTTGTTTAAGAATTCTCTTAATCGTAAAATCAAAACTTTCATTTCTCAAGAGCTTGTTACGTAATTGCTTTTTAGTTTTTTTGGATTTTTTAACGTCGTTTTCCCCCAGTACTGGGGCTCAGACGGTGCCCTTCACAGGAACGTAATTGTTTCCTCGTCATTAAATGTTTCTATTTTTTTTGCACTGAAGTACCTTCTGCTGTCACATAGGAATAGAATTTATCTAACAGAAGTTGGTTTTGATCTTTGTTATTTCATCAAAAACTGATATGTCTGGTACTAATGCAGAGCAAGATTTTACTTACCAGGCCAATAAAGATGCAAATCAGCTGAATTACATCGGTAAATGCCACTGAGTACAAACCACCAAAAAAAGTGTATACCACTGCCACACAAGCTGATATGATGACAGCAACATTGATGTCTAAGTCTAAAATGACACTTAGTGTTGCTCCTAATGCCGACAAAATGGCAGATGACCAGAATATTTCGCCTAGCAACGCAGGAATAAAAAGTAGTCCACCCATCCATGTTCCGTATTTATCTTGCAAAGGATCAAGCATTGTAATATATCCTTGTTTTCTCATTCCTTTTGCAAACAAAAGTCCCCCTAGAAAGGGAATGAAAAAAACAAAAATAACTACCTGGTCATTAATTCTTCCTGGAGGTGTGTATTTCTTCCAAACAGTGTGCATGAAAAACTTTTCAATTTTCTCAAAATCGGGCAAGATAAAAGGGCAAATTGTACAAAATAAATTACTCTCATTTTAAAACACACTCATCAGCATAGAAGCATGAAAACGAGGACAACCTATGTAAAATTTTCAGTGTCTCAATTCTTCCACTTGTAAACACGTTCGTCTCAAGAAAAACACTGCATAATTAATTATAGTTACAAAAGATGGGGGAAAAAAGAGACAATTCAAAATATCAAGTCTCAATTAACTGAAAAGTCTATCAAGCATTGTATTTTAGTTGCAAGTCGTTGCATTTCTTCTTGGTCGTCCCTCACTGGTTGCTGTTTGTCGTTTATCCTCGCTAATCGCTTACTTTTTTTTCGTTGGTTCAAATTTCGTTTCATTGCTGCGAACATATTCGATTGGAAACCACGTCGAAATTGGATGGCTGATGATGTTTTGAGTTTGACCGTTACACTACGACATAATCCATCAACTCCAGTGTAAACGTCTTGTACGATAGCTAGACGCCAGGATGATTTCGGTGTCTAATCTTCGTGTACAATGACAAAGTCTCCTTTCATCGAGACAAAGGATTGAGACTTTTCCGTGTTGCGATGACGTTCTTGAATTTCATTTTAATTCTCGGTTTTACAACTTTTTCAGAAGTGTAAGACAGTTGCATCAACTACGTTGTAGAATGTAGAATCGTTCCCTTTAGTTGGTAGATCAGTAGGGTCGTTGAGTGATTGGGACTGCAGACGACGAACGAACAGGAGATGGTTTGGAATGAGACTCGGTTCCATTTCATCTGGATATAAGTAGGTGACTGTGTGCTTGTTGGCTACTTATTTGATCTCCAGAAGAAGAGTTTGAATTTGGTCGTAGGTCAAATGTGCTCTTCCCAGTTCTTTCTTTAGTAAAGATTTCACAATTCGCACAATTCTTTCGAAAAATCCACCCCGACAAGGCGCCAGTGGTACGTTAAAATGTCATTTGATTTTGCAACTTGCGACAAAGTTTTGAGAGCCTTGAGCTGCAAAATTTTATCCATGGTCAGAAATTATGTGGTCAAGACACCCTCTTTTTTAGATGAATCTTGTAAGACTTGATATAACGTCGGAGGATGCGCGACGAGGTCCAGCAGAATTGCCCTCGATCCATCACATGTTTACAATGTAACCCAGGCCTTGTTGGTTTTCGAATTCGGAGAGTAGACGTTTATCACATGGATAGCGCCAAAACTATCTACTCCAGTAATGCAGAATGCTATTGCGTCATTCATTCAAGGGGCAGTAAGCGATGGAGTTGTCGTGTAATCTTAGCTTCTAGGTTGCTGTCTGCGACAAGTATAGCAAAGATGTAGAATTTTTTTAAAAAGCTTCTGCCTTTCTTTATCCAGAACTTCTGTCGTAGTTCTGTCAGTGTGTCCTTTGCCCAAGCATGTTGCAGGGGATAGTGTGTATCCATTACTACGAGCTTGGTTAGATCATGTCTGCTTGGTAACAGGATCAGATGGCGAGTATTGAAGGCCATTGTTGCATGTTAAAGGTGCCCCTTTCAATGTACGAATCCTTTATCATCGTTGAAGGCAGACAACTGTTTGCTGCCAGGCATCCCTAACTGAGCTGATTTGATCCTCCGCAGCATTTAATTCCGCTGTAGTTAGTACTGATGTCTGCAATTTCTTAGCTTGTAGATTAGTTTTCGCTTTTGCGTCGTTGATAAATCGCAGAACAAAGGCGGTAGTTCTGAGAAGTTTCTTCAATCAGTTGAATCTTTTGATGTCGATGATGGTTTCCATGGAAACTTTATCCACGGAATGTACCAGGTTCACAGATTGTTTCTTTACTTCCTTGGGAGGAGAAAGTTTGAATGAATCGATGTTTGAATCAGATGTTTCTTGCAGAGGTTGTCGAATTTCGTCTGGACCGTACCACCACATGTCGTTTTGGAGATGTTGCAATGGCAATGTTGATGTTGCATTTCTAGTGATGAAATCTGAAGGATTTTTCTCTTCCTTGATGTGATACCGATCTTCCATTGACGTCAGAATCCGAATCTCTTTCATTCGATTTTCGACAAAGGTTTGAGGTTCCTTGGAAATCCTGATCCAAACTAGTGTTGCTTTTGAGTCAATCCACATTGACGACGGTGGTTGGAAGGCGTGCGAGGTTAAGGTTGTCAGGTAATTTCAGCCAAGGAATCGTGATCTCTTTCACCGGAGGGACCCTTGACTTTGATGAGATAAGTGCAGTTTGAATGTATCCTGATTAGTGCGTTGCTTTCAGATAGATGCAGGTTTCCAATTCTTCAACGCTCATGTCACTGAAACCATGCAATTCGTACTTGTTTTGTGGGATCTGATGGTGTAATTTGAATGTATGGTCGGTTGATATCGACAGCATTCGTTGCTTCCATTCAGTTTGAAGACCTGTTGACAATTCTTCGTTCCAGTTGTTGGTAATCTTGCAAGCAGTTTGAAACAATATTTTCAAACTCACAGTAATCGGCTGGATCAATCCTAGTGGATCGTAGAAGCTTGACAGTGTTTTAGAATGCTCCTTTTTTTAACTTGTTCATTTAGACGGTATTTGCACAATTCGACAAAATTGAAAGTGACTACGTCAGCAATTTGTCCCAGCATAGTCCTAAAATTTTCTGACCTGGTGTTGGACTTTCCTCCGTGGTAGTAATTTGAGATCATAGTTTAATGTCATCGGTTCTCCACTTACGGAAGTTGAACCCTCCTTCATTGAAACGTTCTTTTAACTTTGCGAAGAGTTCTTTAGCTAAGAATTGACCTCCGTCATCCCCTGTGAAGTCATCTACGTTCAATGAATCTGTTGTTTTCGTCACAAAATTTTGATCAGCGTCATACTTTTCAGTGTGTTTTCTGAGTGCTCCGTTTAACAGGAAAGTTGAGCTGTTTACTCAAAAAACCACTAATGTGCGATTTCCAGTTTTTTCTTGGTTATGTCATCAACGCAAAAGAAGCGTGAGTAGTCTCTTTCGTGCTCCGCAATACTAATCTGTAGGAATGTCTTCTCTTTGTCGTCCATTAAGGCGGTTGGATACTGATGAAATCGGACCAAGATGTCGAATAGTAAAGGTGTCATTTGTGGTCCTTTTTGAAACATTCGTTCAAAATTAGGACTTTTTTTTTTCGATGAAGCATCAAAAACCACTTGCTCGTACTTTCGTCGTTTCTTTGTTTTTACATATAACGAAGCTGACTTGTTTGTATCTTCGATAACTCCACGCTTCAATTGATCAAGGGACACAGCGTCATACTCTGATAGTATTTCTGTCATTTATGAGGCGTTGCAGAAGTTTCACCAAACGCTTTCGACATAATTCGTAGTTGTCATGAATGAATGGATGATCTTCCTTGAATTGTAACGTTATCTCGTAGCGATTTTCCTTGCTCATGTTAATGTTTTTATCAGTTCTTCAATCGTAGACGATTATCCTGAGTCGATTCCCATTGATTCCAAATCCCAGAATTTGCTTAGTTGGTTTGAAATTTCTTCGACATCGCAGGAAAGTTGACAGAGGCACCGCTAAGGTGGTATGCACATGTGCAAAGGAGAGAAGAGGATCGTATTGCTAAACGGGTGTTGGCCATGGAGCTACATCACAGTAGAAAGCAGGGAAGACCAAGGAGAAGATGGAGGGACTGTGTGTGAGATGACAGGAGGGAACTTGGGTTGACCAACCAAGATACATATGACCGACGTAAGTGGAAGAAGTCAATTCGCTGTGGCGACCCCTGAAAAGGGAAACGCCGAGAAAAAAAGAAGAAGATGGAAACATGTTTTTACAAAAGAACAATCTCCTGTGAGGTGGCCAGGTTTTAAACAGAGGAAGCATACACCACTCCTCCTTAGAGACTCTCTTCCTGGTTTTACGTCTGTTGTTACAACATATTTATCACTAAAATGTGGTTCATTGCAAAAAGCACAAGATATTTTTGTTGTTGATGTTAAGAGCAATGCAGACGGGTTTCTTTCGTGTTAAGATAGCCAATTACTCTTTCGCCTTTTCGTTGATTGGCTTGATATCACACTCGTCGAGTAGTTTTCGAATGTTCCATTCATTACTTCCAAACTTTCTCGTAACAATGAGTTTCAGCTCCTCTGAAATCTTTTCAATTACAACTATGACAAATTTAGTTCCAAAAGTAGATAAACAATCTGGTTTTAGTATTACCAAATTGCTGATGTGACATTCTATGTTGTGGTAAAGCTCTCTCAATCTCAGGGTATCAGAAATGTCCTTGACCTTTTATAACTTTAGGAGTTTCGTTGTATGTACATTTATGAGCATTTTTTATTTATAATCGTTCGTCTAATAGCTTAAATACCATATCATTTGAATGCACAGAAGTGGTAAACGATTCTCTAAATAACTGATACTAAAGTCTATTCCCAGTAAACGGTTTTAAGTTAAGTTTCGGAATTCTGATGTAAGTTTTTCCAGAGGTCGAAGTAGCATGTTCAGCCGAAGAAGTACGCTTGAACGGAGAGCTTTCAATCTTATCGAGTTTTTCAACAAAAAGTGATAGCTTAATAGTCATCTCGTTAATCTTTTTTTGAGCTTCAGAATTAAGTTCCATTTCCTTCATAATGCCTTCTGCATCTTCTATGTCGAGGTTTGAAATAATATCATTACTAAGTCTCTCGAGTTCTTCACCTCGTTTTGCAGGGCTTCTCTTCAAAGCGAGTACTAGTGGTTTGGTATTGTTAGTTGTATCTCTAAATGCTAATAACAACGTTGCTTTTTTTTCTATCCTTCTCCGATAGAGCTATACGAGCATCCCGTGAAACAATGTTTTGTTTTTGTTTTCTCGGCATCTTTAATCAAATCCAAGTCCAGTGAGTTATCTTTCTTTCTAGTAAATACTCGCAATAATAACACCAACATCAAATGAAAAAACTATTAATCATCCGGCTCGGTAGATAAGGTTAATTTCGTAGGTTGAGGACTGTATTAAATAGACTAATTTTCATAGGATTTCTCTTCGTTCTTTCCTCGTTGGAGTTTTTTTTTGGAATGATTTCTCGTTTCAAAAAATGTACAAACAAAACAAAGGTTACGTGTAACGCAAAGTTACGTAACATTGGTGCCTCATAAACCAAAACAACAACCATTTCAAATTTGTATGACCTACAACTGCAAGACAAAAACCAATCTAAAATTTGGTATTAAATTCATCCACAAGGATAATACGGCATAATTAAACGGTAAGGGGAGTGCCATATATAATATTCATGTACTTAATAAACCCAACTTGAAAATTTATTTTGAACAATTTTCAAGCTATTTATTAAGGATCTAATAAAGAATAAAAACTTCCTGTGACGAACTTGCAGGTGCAGACTAAATGCTAAATTATATCCTTACTCTTGTGGGGAATGAGACATAACGTTTGTACACCGGTAGGACAGAGGCGAACCTAAAAGGTCAAAATACAAGACAGCGGAAGCTATGTAGGTGTCTGTCTGTGTCTTTCTCTTCCACACTTTCTTGCTTCCTCCCTGTAGGCCTTTCCATTAAAGGAAGAACTCCATATTGTAGTTTTGTCTTCTGTCTTTCTTAAGACAGGAAACACTCTAATAAACTTTCTAATTTGATTGCAGATCACTCTTCGCAATTTTCGCTACCCACAGCGTCTTCTCTGCAATGGTTTTGTGGTTCTGCACCTCAAATATTCTACGACCGGGTTTTTTCCTGGAATAATCCCTTTAATCGTTTTTCTTTTCTTTCTAATAAGAGCCCTAAAGTTGTCAATGTTCTCATATTTTGCCTCCAATTTTCCTATTTTCATAGCCCCTGATCCTAATAGCCTTGTTCACTGTTTGGGGCTTTTAGTTCAATCTGTGTAGTTGAATAGGTAGGTAGGTAGGTAGATAGATAGATAGATAGATAGATAGATAGATAGATGGATAGACAGTCTACACATTTATAATATTTCCGATAAGATATGTGTTTCAAATGAACGTACGTTAGTGAGTAAATGCGATCTGCATTATGTAAGGATAATGCTTAAGCTTTACATTACTTAAAAAGGCACAAAAATCGAGAAACCACTCTTACCTAAAATGAGGCTAACAGAATATCCCCAAGGACCTTGAGCCCAAACCAAACCGCTTGTATACACTATTTCCGCTGTTCCATTAATAAATGCTCCACCAACCCAGGTTGCTACAAATGAAAAATAAACGGTAAAAGGATGAATAATGAAAGAACTGGTATTTTAATCTTTTTTTTTTATTTAATTGTTTTTAAGTGAAAAAAGGTTAATGATCACTCATCAGTATAAAACAAAAGTGTGATATAAGGTGTCTTAATATGGGAGTTGGAATCCACGAGAGGAACCGTAGCCTAATGGTTAGTGGAACTGCACAGTAACCAAGAGGTTCCGGGTTCGATTCCCCGAGCGTGCGACTTTGGGAGTTCACAAAAGAGAAAGCCATTGGTTGGCGTCAGGAAAGGCATCCGGCCAAGAAATTTCTCGCTGCCCAATCCAAGTCCCTGTGAAGGGCACCGTCTGAGCCCCAGTTACTGGCGAAAATGACGTTTAAACAAAAAACAAAAACAATCCACGTTTCTATTCTACTGTCAAAACCTTCAAGTTTGTTATGTTGCCTTCAATGTAAAGGAGAAGGTCTTGCTGAAGATAGAGGAAACATTGAATTTATAAGATAATATATAACACATAAAGGTATATAATGCGTTTTTATGAAAATAAATAAATAATGATGTATAATATTAAAACAATGAATTTTTAAAAATTGGGTTCAATGCGACAATGACAAAATAACGAAAATCATAAAATAATAGAGAAATTCTGTGGCATGTTGTCAGAAAGGGTTTTTGCAGTGGGCTAATTTATTTTGAGTATGCAGAACATTGTTGAAAATTTGTAACTAACTGCCCTATACAAGAAATAAAAAAGTGGATACCTCATTATTATTTTATCTTAATTTAAAGCTACATTTTGTACTTGCTTTCATGCACTAGTATTAACAAAATCCTTTCCCTTCCTGTGCCTTAAAGGGAATATTAGTCTGGCACATATCCAGAACATCTTACTGATGTGGGGGCACATTGCTACGATATCTTAGACATAAAGAAATAATTTAGCTGTTTTAACAAAACTAATTAACATTGACTTCGAGGAGCCGTGGCTTAATGGTTAGTGCAACTGCACATTAACCAAGAGTTCCGGGTTCCCCGAGCTGTCGAGGAGAATTTGGAACTATGCAAAGAAATAAAAGCCATTAGTTGGCGTCAGGAAGGGCATCCGGCCAAGAAATTCCTCACTGCCAAATTAAAGTCCCTCTGAAGGGAACCGTCTGAGCCCCCCTTGCTGGGGGAAAATGACGTTAAAAAAAAAAAAAAATTAACATTGACTTTGGTTAAAGTCTGATTTGGAGACCATGAAGTATATTTTAACTCAGACACTGTAGAGGGTTTTCGTCATCGATAATCAGGTTTCCTGGTTGCTCGGCCGTATTAGAGGCTTTTATCACAAACAGTAAAGAAAACAAGAAGAGGTTATATTTATTTAAAAATTATTATCTAAATTTTTAAAACGAGTAGTACTTTTGAAACTACATCCTGTGTTTATAACAAGGACGTTCACCAAATGAAAGATATGTGGAGGGAAACAAAATTGAAATATTCGGTACTGAAAGTCAGTACGATACTATCTACTTGACTTCTGACTGAAACGTTTTATCAAATATAAGATAGCCTAACATTGCAAATTAGTTGTTGTTTACACCATGTCTATACAGCGACAAAGAACGTAAATGTTATAGAAGCTTGGTGGTCTACAACCGAATGACACACAGATGGATTAAGATGGATTATTACAAAGCTGTACTTCTTCCTTTTATAAGATGCAGCACATGGGCAATACAGTGACACTACAAGTGATGTTACTGTTGTAAAGCCCAAACTGGTCAAATTAATGGTTTTGATAACCCTGACTGTCTAGTTAACTTTTCTCATTATTATAAATAGTAGTAACTCCTCACCTCCCTCGAGAGGAAAAAGTTTCAGCTCAGAAGATTGTTAATGCCCAAAACTTAAGCCAAAGAGCAGAAAGATTAAGAAAGAAACAAACTTTAGAAACAATATTTTGTAGGGTTTTTTTTATTACTATTCAACAGTGGTATTCTGGAAAGAAGGGCAGGAAAAGCATGGGCCCCAAGCGAAAGGTTAAAGAATGCATTCTAATGACTTTTTTTTACTCTTCTTTTTTATAGTTTTGGAAATTCTTTTCATTTTTAAGTCGGCTCCGGTGGTGCTCTTTACTTGGTCAGATGCCCTTTCTGACCCCAACCAATGGAGCCTCTTAATTACGGTGCGAATACACAACCCATTAAGCAGGTCTTAGTGTATAATAATCAATAAGTCCGATACACTTATTTCCTTAGGAGATTACTATCTCGTTGCATTTCCTGCTTTAAAAGGACATTGTGCTAGTAGTGTATGCATTACGAAAGGTTAATGAAATTTGTACCAAAAAAAGATAAATCCTCTGACATCTTTAAAGTTTCCGAAGGACTTGATATTACTTCATTTTCTAAATAACAAGCGTACAAATAATCATTTTCATAGTCTGCCAGAGATAGCACCCTGTCTATCAGATTAGTATCTGTAAACGTTCACTAGTTTATCAATTTTCTTTTCGTGGACAGAGCCTACATTTATAGCCTGAAGGCTTTAATTATTGTTTTTTTAATTCAAACCCTGAAAGTAATTACATTTACAGTATTTGTGCCCATGCAGAAGGGGTGCCTTTATGGGTCTGGCCTACTCCTGTAAACAGAGACTCTCCAAGCTGCTGCTATTGAAAATATCCATATTTTGTTCAGCATAGAATTATTTTACAACTTGCTAGCAAACTCAATTAACTTACTTCTGTCTTGGTGTTTATTTTGTAATCAATATGTAAACATTTCTCATTAGTCTAATTATAAGTTAATTTGTTTATGTGTTTTGTTTTAATTTTTTCTCTGGTTTATTCATATTTGTTTTAAGAAATATAATGTTAAGATTAATTAATAGTTCTATGTTCCCTGTACAATTGTAATCAATACTTCGGAAAGAAGAGGAGACGCTTTGTGTATCTAAATACAGCTTCCTTCAATATTTTTTTTCCTTCTTAGTCTATTCTTGGATTAACATAAAATTAGGTTTTTTGTCCACTTACGTGACAAACATAGCTCTGTGAGAAACCACGTGATGAATGAATGCACTTTCGATTTCATCCTTTTGGCAGATTCCTGGCAAGTGGTCTTCGTTTGGAATTGTAATAGTCCTTTGACTTAAGCACTAAGCTTAAAACCAAACACTATACAAAGATCAATGACCTTGACATATCCATAACCTATTCTGTAACTGCTCTGTTACCATCATTTATTGATTGCAAAATTTATCCATCATGCCAAATACGTCATTCTGTAAAGCAAGTCTGATCAGGACTCCAGTAAGACATAGGGGTTTCTTTTCGACCTAAATCTGATAAACAGAAGTTAGGAGTTGATATAGCAAGCAGCAATTAACCCAATAATTGTTACACAAAAAACAACATCTTCAGCTATAGTTTAAATTTTTTTAAATTCTCTTACTCGTCTGTAGTGCGCCTGCATCCAGTAACCCAAGCCACATTTAATTAGTACCAGAAGAGGCAGCTAAGCTTGAGTAGCAGTTTTACTTCAATACCACTCTGACAATACCTACAGCATATTTAGTTTGAAACTCAAAGGTGTTTAATGATGAAAACTACAAATGGTACACTACCAACGATAAAAAATATTTGAAAGAACTAATTAGTACCTGTCAAGGTGAATGTACCAAAAAAGTAGCCAATATTTCTTCCTGCAAGCATAGCATCTTCGCTTTCATTAAGGTCATTTTTATTTTTTCTCCTCTTCTTGAAAACTGCAGCACAAAGACCAATTACCAGTATCAGCAAGTAAAATAAGATGATGGAAATCAAACCAGGCACATTGACAGCCATGTCGTTGGTAAATTAAGAGAAGATATTGCTGTACTTTATTGTCTTTGGTGTTAACTACAGAAGATTTTGTTAAAGAAGGTTGGCTAGCCTTTATTCACTATCTTATAGGATCTGCTGTTCTATGAAGTAGATATATTCTTAAGGAAGTGCCTTCGTACACCTCTGACGACCAACTAATTTGTTAGCTCTTCAAAAATCCAAACATTTCTACGAGATAATATGTCATACCAAAACAAAGCAGAGCTTCTATTGAAACCTGGTCGAGTGGGAAAATCAATACAGCAAGTCAAGCGAAAACTATTGTTCATTCAGTTTGTGCATATCAATACAAATTACAAAGGCAATGCAGTGCTTTAGGAAGAAAAGGGGTATGAAAATCGGTATTAACAGCCATTTTGATCAAGGGCAGTTTGCGTGTACTTCAGTTGGGTGGAGGATATATATATATANAATTACATTTACAGTATTTGTGCCCATGCAGAAGGGGTGCCTTTATGGGTCTGGCCTACTCCTGTAAACAGAGACTCTCCAAGCTGCTGCTATTGAAAATATCCATATTTTGTTCAGCATAGAATTATTTTACAACTTGCTAGCAAACTCAATTAACTTACTTCTGTCTTGGTGTTTATTTTGTAATCAATATGTAAACATTTCTCATTAGTCTAATTATAAGTTAATTTGTTTATGTGTTTTGTTTTAATTTTTTCTCTGGTTTATTCATATTTGTTTTAAGAAATATAATGTTAAGATTAATTAATAGTTCTATGTTCCCTGTACAATTGTAATCAATACTTCGGAAAGAAGAGGAGACGCTTTGTGTATCTAAATACAGCTTCCTTCAATATTTTTTTTCCTTCTTAGTCTATTCTTGGATTAACATAAAATTAGGTTTTTTGTCCACTTACGTGACAAACATAGCTCTGTGAGAAACCACGTGATGAATGAATGCACTTTCGATTTCATCCTTTTGGCAGATTCCTGGCAAGTGGTCTTCGTTTGGAATTGTAATAGTCCTTTGACTTAAGCACTAAGCTTAAAACCAAACACTATACAAAGATCAATGACCTTGACATATCCATAACCTATTCTGTAACTGCTCTGTTACCATCATTTATTGATTGCAAAATTTATCCATCATGCCAAATACGTCATTCTGTAAAGCAAGTCTGATCAGGACTCCAGTAAGACATAGGGGTTTCTTTTCGACCTAAATCTGATAAACAGAAGTTAGGAGTTGATATAGCAAGCAGCAATTAACCCAATAATTGTTACACAAAAAACAACATCTTCAGCTATAGTTTAAATTTTTTTAAATTCTCTTACTCGTCTGTAGTGCGCCTGCATCCAGTAACCCAAGCCACATTTAATTAGTACCAGAAGAGGCAGCTAAGCTTGAGTAGCAGTTTTACTTCAATACCACTCTGACAATACCTACAGCATATTTAGTTTGAAACTCAAAGGTGTTTAATGATGAAAACTACAAATGGTACACTACCAACGATAAAAAATATTTGAAAGAACTAATTAGTACCTGTCAAGGTGAATGTACCAAAAAAGTAGCCAATATTTCTTCCTGCAAGCATAGCATCTTCGCTTTCATTAAGGTCATTTTTATTTTTTCTCCTCTTCTTGAAAACTGCAGCACAAAGTCCAATTACCAGTATCAGCAAGTAAAATAAGATGATGGAAATCAAACCAGGCACATTGACAGCCATGTCGTTGGTAAATTAAGAGAAGATATTGCTGTACTTTATTGTCTTTGGTGTTAACTACAGAAGATTTTGTTAAAGAAGGTTGGCTAGCCTTTATTCACTATCTTATAGGATCTGCTGTTCTATGAAGTAGATATATTCTTAAGGAAGTGCCTTCGTACACCTCTGACGACCAACTAATTTGTTAGCTCTTCAAAAATCCAAACATTTCTACGAGATAATATGTCATACCAAAACAAAGCAGAGCTTCTATTGAAACCTGGTCGAGTGGGAAAATCAATACAGCAAGTCAAGCGAAAACTATTGTTCATTCAGTTTGTGCATATCAATACAAATTACAAAGGCAATGCAGTGCTTTAGGAAGAAAAGGGGTATGAAAATCGGTATTAACAGCCATTTTGATCAAGGGCAGTTTGCGTGTACTTCAGTTGGGTGGAGGATATATATATATATATATATATATATATACACATTAATCAAAGGCAGTACTGATATACACCACTCCGAGTTTAATATATTCATGTTCGTGGGCTGTTAAAATAGTTCATTTATTTATAGATAGATAAAGATAAAGATACATAGATATATATAGATATGATAAAACACGAAAAATAAGAACTGTGATTGCAACTAATAGTTTCACGACATTTCACGATATTTCGATCATCAGACAATGCCTGATGATCGAAATATCGTGAAATGTCGTGAAACTATTAGTTGCAATCACAGTTCTTATTTTTCGTGTTTTATCTTATCTTATATTGCTCTGCTATATGCATTGAGCACTTTTTGATACGAATAGACAATACACACACATATATATATATAATTGACAATTGTACGATAAAATAACAGCTATTTTTATAGAGTGCTCTATGTCTATAACAGAGTCAATAAAGTACAGTAAGGCAAAGCAAACAAGTTAAACTACGTAATATTTGTTACTTCAAGTTTCTTGCTGTAAGCAATAAGCAATCATCAGATCAGGTCTGATTTGATGATTCCTTATAGCAAGAAAGGTGACGTAACAAACTTTTACTTTTACTTTATATATAAAACACATTATATATATATATATACATATATATGTATGACTGGAAGTGGGGTACCACAATTAGTTAAAGACTGTCACTACCGTGCTTCGATCCTGGATCGTTGGGTTGATAAGACAATGACTGTTGACTTCACTACTGCTGAGTGCTAAGAAATAGCCGTCAAACCTTGAAGCCATGCAGCCCATCAGTTTGTATATATACATACAAACGCTTGAAACAGAAATAAACTTGAAAAATAACTACGTTATTTGTGTAACTAAAAGTTTCACGTATTTTACGATCATCAGGCACGCACAAATTGTTACATGGGAAACAATTATGTACCACAAAAATCAGGTATTTTATAATTCTCAAAAGAGTACTCCTTGCTCTTATAATTCATTAGAGTTTATTGGTTCTCATGCCGTCACTTTATTCATATACGTTGTTACTTTACGTGTGATTGTACGAAACAATGTTTCTTTGTCTGTTTTGTTTTGTTTTTTATTTATTTTTGATTGTTTTAAGTTTGTAATTTTATTTAGCGTCATAATCGGGATTTTTTCAATGCATCTTACTACTGTTCTTTAGCTTGTTAAACACGGGTTCGTTAGCTGTGTTACGTGAAAGTCGTAACTTAATCACCTCATGCAATTTTTAGAACGTTGGGAAGATAGTTAGAAGAGGTGTTTATATATAACAAAATATTGTGTTGGGGTTTTTGTTGTTGTAGCTGTACGTGCCCCTTGCTAAATTAAAGATAATATCTAAAGAGTCAACTTGTTTCAAAACTTTTGTTAAAAAATGTCAAAACAGTGTTGCTTGAATGTCGTTATGTGGGACTTTCTGATCTTGTCAGTTTGTTCGCCTCTGAACTTTTTCAACAGGATTAAACTGTCTTCTTTGCACAACCCTTCCTTTTCATTTTTTAAATATTTTTACAATCGATGCCAGACAATTATAAAAAAGATGCGATTAGTTCGTACAATGAAAATTTATTATTTGGTGAACCAAATGAAATGGTTTTTATGTGTCGGCGTGTGCTTGTGTGTGTGTATGTGTGTGTATGTGCATGTGTGTATGTTTTTGTATGTGTGTGTGTGTGTGTGTGTGTGTGTGTCTTAAGCAGCGTTGTATGATTTAAAATTTCATTTCATTTAAAGCACGCTTAAAATTGCTGTGACATTCACATCTATTTAATTATTTTGCGTATTTATTTCATGATATTAGGATATTAAGCCTCAACACTAATTTATAAGATGTTCTCAGGACAATTTCAGCTGCTATTCTATAACATAGGTCAGTGTTCTCAGTTTTCAAAATGCAAACAACATTAAAAGGATAAACGCTTTTTGGCCTGAAACAATCACAACTACAACTTAGCAACTAATATCCGTTTTATTATGTCCGGTCCAGGCCGAGTGTGGAAGAACTCCTGCTACTTAAAAGACCTATGTTAGCATTACTTGTGATTAATCAAAAGAAAGCATTTCAGATGGACAACATAACCTTTGCTTGACTAAGTATATGGAATTTCCTCAATTCACAGGGGGTCCATTATTCTTTTGTTATAGTCATAGAAAGAAGAAAAAGATCCTTTATAATGTGTCAACTGGTTTTTATGTAGGTTTTTTATGTATTTTAGTTAATTTGTTAATCAATTAACGCTTACAACAGTGTTTGAATAATAACCTATTAAAGTTAATTCAAGATCTTTCTGAAGGGCAAGTTGTTTTCATACTAGAGGAGAAAAATGCTCTTCTTTAAATAGACAGTTAGCGTTAACCCTCAATTGATTTGTTTTCACTTTGTTCTGATAAATAATAAGTGCTGCAATGGGAGTCATTGAGCGTGGGAAGCATTTATCAAGGTTTTTCATTCGTGTGACGCAAGTCTAGGTTTCCAATTGTTTATTGATATGCTAGTTGACATTGCGTTGTTGTTGTAAAATGGTATGGGTGGCTTTAGGAATCCGCGTTGATACAATGTGGATCTCACGAACGCGACCATTTTCTGAAGGCTGGAAGCCAGCTCATCTTCCCAGAATGGCACCCGAAGATATCCATACGGTACTCATTTCACGCGTGGCATCCAAACATCAAAGTGCTTAACGCCTTCTTCCTCTAAAAGTAGTGCATCTATTACGTACACATTGATTGAGAGAATTTTGAAAGTTGCTTCGCCTAGGCCGGGGATACCCAGGAATATATATCCATCAGAAAATTCTCGGGTGTCACACTAGGAGGGAAGGTCTCACCTTGATTGTTGTGCCCATAATTTAAAAGACATTAATGCGAACGGCAGTTGTTTGGTCCGCTCCTCTCTAACGCGAAAGCTGTCTTCTTTTAGGAGCTGATATAGCGTAATAAATTTATATCTACTTAATATTCTGTAATTTCATTGGAGGTACTTATTAATAAAGTTAAATAGTAATATTTTTTTCCAAATCGTCATTTTACTTTGCTGGATTTTTATCGGAACTATTTTAGTTATCCAGCTATTAATGTTTAGTCTTCTGCTCCTTTGTTATTCAATATTCTGTCAATAATCCTAGGATATAGAAAATACGTATTATTTTGAAGATTTTAGGATCACAAAATATATGAAATAAGAAAAATAATTCTTTTAAATTTCTTTGTATTTTTATTATAAACAATCTCAAATTTTATTGTAACTGATAAAATACAAAGCTTTATATGATAATGACCCTAATCAAGAAAGAAATTGAATTTAAAAATTACGCAACTTCTTCACGAATCCATTGCTGGATTGTTTGTGGTCTGTGTGACCTCGGCTACCATCCAAGCTTTTGCGCTAAAACCATTTTCAGTGGTTAAGTCCAGTACTTTCAACAAACAGACTTAGGTTCTGCAAAAGTTCTACCACTGCGCTGTTAATGGGTCGTCCTAGAGTAAAAGCTATAGATTAATCAATCCCATAAATAATCTTTGCAACCAGCCTTGGATTTATCATGACAGAATCCATAATCTGATCAGTCTGTGAAGGAAAATCTGGCAAAGAAAAACAGGTGTCATCTACAGAGGAATTGACAAAAAAACAAAAAAGGATCCACATGTTCTCTAGAGGAACAGGGAACTGAATACCATCAAAGAGTGGCGAAGCAACAGACCTGCCAGATTTCAAAACACTACTGTGTATCTTCCAGAAAATTTAGACTTCCAAGCTTTTAAGTTAAATTTGATTCTCCAACTCGCTCAACATAACGGAATTTAGCATCACAAATCACCCTTGTACAAACGTTGCTAGCCTGTCTAAAAGAAATCCGAGATTTAACAGATCCAGCATGTTAAAACTGAGTATAGAAATAATTGCGACGAGCAGTGGCAGAAGTACAATAAGCATTGAACCATTAAGAAAAAGGAAGTTTGACTTTTGTAACCACAAGCAGGTACAAATTTTTCAATGCCAACTTTTACTCATTCTGTAAATTCACTTTCAGCATCAGAATTTAGTTTGCTAAAGACTGAACCACATGAATTATCAACAAGAAATTAACAAAATCCATCCAAGT
Organism: Morbakka virulenta; assembly: GCA_003991215.1. Lineage (NCBI taxonomy): Eukaryota > Metazoa > Cnidaria > Cubozoa > Carybdeida > Carukiidae > Morbakka > Morbakka virulenta. The sequence goes on along the minus strand of RDPX01000044.1, from coordinate 2,418,847 downwards.
CAGCCTGGCTAAATTTAAAGGCCTTACGATGATATGACTTCTCAACAAGATTCGAAACAGTTACTTTAACTATAGCAGTGACAGCAACATGCTCAGAAGATCAAAAGGAGATAAAGATGAAACTGTACAATGTTCAGGAACAAAACTTAAAAATGAATCTAAGAGAAGGTTTTCCTGAGTCAAAGGCAGGGAATCCTGTTGGAAAATCAACAAGGTGTACAAAACTATAGACATGAGCGAAGTTGTAACTTCTCCAGGCCTTTCATTCCTCTTAGAATGTTTTAACCAGAACATGTGATGAACAGTGAAGTCACCAAAGGCAAAGACGTTAATAGTGTGATGCCTGACTAAGGCATTATCAATGGAGTCTGATACTTGTTCAATAACTGAGCAGGAAACAGAAGAAGAAGATAGCTGCAAGAACATTAGGTAACAAGAGGCATGAAAAGAGACAATCTAAAGAAAGTGAAAAGCTTATCTTTACTTTCAAATTCTTCTACTCTAAAAGCTGGAAGATACTTTCGAGCATATATAGTAAGGCCGTGGAGATGAGAAGTAGAGTCTAGTTGAAAAAAAGTAAATAGGCTTCAAAATGAAGATCACTATTACTAAAACTATCACTGAGGCTTGTCTCAAAGTGACAGAATATGAGGAGAGTCAGAATGAAGGAAAGGTTTTACAAAAGAGAAAATTACTTACAGCTGTATGAACAACACCAAACAAATCATCGACATACACAACAAGCGCATTCTTAACTCACAAAAGCCAAACGACACCGCTACAAACAGTTCTAAGAACAAAAAAACATGCAACTGCCGACAAAACAACACATGCCCACTTAACGGCAACTGTCTACAAAAATCGGTTGTCTACCAAGCAATCGTAGTACGCGAAGACAACAACGCCACTGAAACATACATAGGACTCACAGAAAACGAATTCAAAACCAGGTACAGAAGTCACATCGCATCTTTTCGACACAAAAAATACAAAAACTCGACGGAACTCAGCAAGTACATCTGGACATTAAAAGACGGAAATATAGACCACACAATGTCTTGGAGAATCCTTTCAACAAACCGACCCTATAATAACACAAACAAAAGATGCAACCTCTGCATCAAAGAAAAATTCCTAATAATTTACCGCCCAAAATTAGCCACTTTAAACAAAAGGAACAGATTGGTATCTTCTTGCCGCCATAGAAAAAAACTTTTGTTAATGAACACTTAAGCGTACCAACACCAGTTGTAAATAAGATATATAAAGCG
>RDPX01000044.1:2389951-2413862 GCA_003991215.1 Morbakka virulenta | reverse complement strand
AAGTCAGCACGGAATAAAAATTAATGGAAAGAATGTGAACAACCTCTGGTATGCAGATGACATTGTCCTGATGGCTAGATCTGAAGAAGGACTACAATCAATACTTTCCTTGGTAAATAGAGTTTCGAAAGAATATGGCCTTTTCATGAACGTCAAGAAGACCAAAGTAATGATGATCGGTAAGGCTCATTAGAACTTAAACATACTATGCGATGGAAAGGAAGTACAGCAAGTTTCGCATTGCGAACATATAAGAAGAGTAGCATTGTTACTGGGCAAGAGAGCAACTGGTACAGTTATTGGACAAGAGCTTATTTCAGACAGAATTTTAATACCTATCTTAAATGGTCAGACTGTACGGCCATCAATTGTTCACGTATACGCACCAACAGAAGGAACAGATAAAGAAATTAAAGAAGAATTCTACAATAAGTTATAGGACCTTAGACAGCCTTCAAATGCACAGCCCGAAGATTGTCATGAGTGAGACGAATGCAGATATTGGAAGTGACAGGGCAGGGGTTCCCAACGTAATAGGTCTATTTGGTTCTTTGGATAATACTCATAACAAGGGCATAAGAATGAGTGGCTTCTGAAATGAAAATGGACTGCGTGTTGGAAACACATTCGTCAAACAGAAGTAAACCCACAAGTGGTCTTGGAAATCCCCAGACAGCAATGACACTCAACTAGTTTGATTACATCGGTATGAGTGAAAGATGGAGTTTGTCGCTTGCAGACGTGAGAGTCTTCAGAGGAACAGATGTGTTCTCTGATCACTAACTAATAGGCAGCATCAAGTTCAAATTAAAAAATTTGGAGAAAAAGGAAACAAAGAAGGTATTTGGCACCAATTAGCTTCTAAATCAAGGAAAAACTTAAATGTGTCAAGAAGATATGTAAAACAGATTCTTCATCTTTGAGAGAGACCTTGACGTCACAGACAAATGGTCCTCCTTCAGTGATTCTATTACAAGTTGTACTAGTAGCATTCTTGGCTACAAAAGAGGGAAGAGGAAAGAACAATGGATCTCTGATGACACATGAAAGGTACTAGATCAGCCCCAAGTCATCAGAGCCTCTAGAGACCAAGCTTGCACAAGAGTACAATCTGACATCCTACTTGAACACAGTGATATAGATAAAGGGGTAAAGAAAAGGTACTTTAAAAACAAACAAGCAAGGATCGAACTGAAGACCAAGGAACCAGAAGAAGCAATCGATTGGAATGACACAAAGGAACTATTCAAGATTGATAAATAGTAAGCAGGAAAAAGTAGTGTTTCAAATGTCCCCGTCAAGAGAAGAAATGGACAAGTTCTGACAACAAAAGCCGCTGAATGTGGAAAGTGGAAATAACCTATAAATTGCAAGTGAGAGATATTAAACACATGCTAAGATTCATAACAAAATAAAAAATTCTTTACCACGTCTTGGGTGACATTGGTGGCGTAGATAGGGGATCTAAAGCATTACCTACAATCAGTCCTTAAATACAGCAATCAAGGGTTATTTATTAATTGATTAAAAACATTTATATAGGATGGAAACATTTCAGTGTTACTTACACTGCTTTCAATAAGCGTCCTTCTTGTTATCCTGGAGATAACACCTTATTACCACTTCACTGCTTCAACGCGCCACAGGTAGTGAGCGGCTTTTAATGTTACTGGCACACATCTATAACTCTGTATAATCGAGAGGTACTTGTTAAATCTGTTTACAGTGACTACACCAAGAGCTCTGTTTGAATTGAAAAGAATTAGAAATTACATAGGAACAATAAACAATATACGGCTCCAAGGTCTTAGATTTTATTTCTATTCTTATTCTGGCTTTCGTGAAACACGCAGCCTCCCCACCCTTAAAATAACAACAGTCCTGCATCTTGCCTTCTTATCATTCTTTGTATCAAAATCTAAAAAGTAATTTGAAAAATGTTCATCATCAACGTAATAAGTTAAAGAACAATCAAAGCAGCCTTTCTCCCTTTCCCAACCAGTTTTTTAATAGTATTTACGCAACCCCTGCACTCATTTGCACAACTCCTTCTCCACATAACCAAGAGGTCGAAAAAAAACCCCAGAGGGCCGCAGAAGAAAGGAGAGTCAAAGGTTAACTGAAGACGAATATTAAAAAACATGTGTACCTGATCAATTATTGGTGTAGCAACTGGGATTTTCGGTCAGCAAAAGAAGTGGTGTGTTTTATTTGCTTCTGGCGTCTCAAGATACATGAACTTGTAATTAATTACCGAATAAGATGAAAAATGTCCTGTCATTATCCTTGAAGAAGATTTTTGTACGAGAAGAAGAGCAAAGCAGTTGAAAAAGTTTTAGGTTCGTACACTGGTACTACTTTAATATTTCATTCAAGTGTGGAGCCAAGCCTTAGTCATATGCGCATTCACTAGAGCTTCCGTAGTTAAAAACTTTATCACGATTTTGAATTAAAAATATGAAATATGAAGATTATGTCAAATTCCAAATATAGTTTTATGGTTTATTGATGTATAAATTAAATTTGCAGTAGCTGCACACAACACTATTGTGGTCAGAGAATAAATCAATGAAAAATGAATTGCAAACAAAAGCAAAAACATGATAAAAAATAGTTACTACAAAGCAATATGATTTTTGCTGTTTTCTATCAGAGATGAGTTCAGAAAGGTGCGACTTCACCTTGGCAACGCCTTTTTGATATTACTATTGCAACAAAGTCTCTTCCTTTGTTTCTGTTTTTTTCAAGCATAGTCTTTAAGGATGGTTTCTTTTTTTCTGTTTTTTAATAACATGTTAAATTTCACTCCATTTCTCGTGACAGAATAGGTCTTTGCTGATCTTTGACAGGTTTGTATTCAGTGTGTTGATAGCTGCTTTGAACATCTTTGTTCTGACTCAGTTTGCTTACATCTATTACCTGTTTTTCTGTAGATTTCTTTTTTTATATAACTTGAACCATTTAATGTTGAGTCGAAATACCGCCAATCTGTTATCTGATGTGAGTAGAGTACCATTGAATGATCTAGCTTCTAGGTGAATAGTGATCTACACTCTCAACTGAAAATGAGAAAATCGCTTTAACTATGAATTGTTCTGATATTACCATCGTTGAATTTTCTCTGCTTAGACCTTGTTGTTTGATGTCTACCAGGATGTTGAAATACCGTAGTTCGAAGAAAAAGCGTAGTTCTCAGTAAAAGTATATCAATGGCTCACCATCATTGTTACACTGAGGTAGTTTTGAGAATTTGTCTAAACAATTTTCATTTACTTGCCTTCTTCCTACTGCGGGGTTTAGGTCTCTTTTCACAAAAACTTTAGATGATTTCTTTAATTCACTTATGCAATCTTTTAGTTTCTGATCAAACTTAGCGTAAACATTGACGAAGCGTAAACATTGACAATGGAGTGTTTCTTATCATTCTCTAGTTTTATTTAAAGCACGCAAATTCTTTGATTTACTGGCGACATGTCACCAACCTTATCACAGATCTTTTAACTAATTAAGCATTCTAATCCATAATTTGGACATGATTGTTCAAAATGGATGATTCTGCAATTTGATTCGCGTCATAGTCTAGATTCACTTTTGTTTCCTGGAGACAAATAATGTCAATCTAATAATTCCTCAGATCCCTATCTAAATACTTTCCTACTTCAAAAGACAAGCTATGCAGCTTACCTGTTGTGAGAGTAATTTTGTGCATTTGAGGCGACCTTTAAGTGACTTTGAGAGCATTTAGACTTTAAAATTTTACTCATGGGTAAACTCCAACCTTACGTCACTACAACTTCCAAATATTTATCCGGTTCAATATGGAGATATGAAAAAAGAACACGCCACTGAGCAACCATAAAACAACAAAGATAGAAGCAACCAAAGTGGTGGAAAAATAGAGAACTGATTTCTTTGATTATTTACTTTTTAATTCTAACCCCATTGAATTTCTAATTTTCACTCTAATAAACTAAACTGAAACCTGTTTCAGTCCCGCTGGAGGCCGGTTCCTTCCAAACCAACTGTCAATTTTCTTATTTTTCTCTTTTTTTCTGTTTTGTTGCTGTTTTTCTTGACAAATTTTTAAAACAAAACGTTACGCAGAATTGAAAAGTAAGACACAGAAAGTTAATACTGATGCTGAATGATTTAGATATTGATGGAAAGGACTTAAGGTTGATACATAATCTATACTGGCGACAACAGGCAGCAATAAAGATAGGCAGTGATTTATGTAGCAATATTGAGACCAAACGCGGAGAAGGAAAAGGATGTGTACAATCGCCGAATCTATTATTGTTGTCTAGTGAAATTACAATGAGCGAAGTAAGAGACATAAAAGGTATTAAAGTAAATGGAGTGAACATGAATAATATCAGATATGCCGATGATACAGCCCTCATAGCGGATTCGGAAAGTAAACTACAGGATATTGTGGATGAAATTGGACTGAAAGTGAGAAGTTGGGATTATCATTGAATGTTAAGAAAACGTTTTGCATGGTTATATCGAAGAGAGAAAATGTCTCCTTAGTGCCAGTTAATAGTAAATGGGCAAGCGATAAAACAAGTAAAACAGTTTAGTTACAAAGGTGGTATTCTTACAAGGGATGGTAGATGTGACACCGAAATAAAAACAAGGATCGGAAAAGCAAAGAAAGCATTCAAAGATCTAGCAAATATTTTGACAAACAGAAAGATCAAGTTGGAGACAAGAAAAAGAATATTTAAATCTTATGTATGGTCAGTTCTTTTATACGGTTGTGAAACATGAACAGAAAGCAGGAATATGGAGAAGAAAACAAAATCTTTAGAATTATGGTTTTTGAGGCGTATGCTAAGAGTATCATGGTTAGATAGGCAAAGCAATGGCATTGTTTTAGACAGGGCTGGAGCACATAGAAGTCTAATCAATGTGATAACAAAGCGGCAAATGTCTTTTTTTGGTCATATATGAAGAAAAGAAAAGTTTGAAAATTTAGTTGGCACAGGAAAGATTGAGAGAAAGAGAGCTCGTGGCAGAACGTGATATGGCTATATGGCTAGCATGAGGAGAAGAATGGGTCAATATTGTCAGGAAGTGAAATCATGCAACATACAAAGCTCAGAGACATTTGGGGGGCCATGATCGTCAACGTCGATAGACCGGACACGTAGATAGATAGATAGATAGATAGATAGATAGATAGATAGATAGATAGATAGATAGATATACGCAGTATTGCCCCTCAAAATTGTCTAGCCTAATGCTTCTTTACAGTTTTAAAAGAAATCTATATAATATTTAAAGGAGTCAATGAGGATGAGGTTTTGTAAGCTTTCATACTTGTTGGATTGCAAATATAAATACAGACAATATGATGATTCTATCTCTGGTAATTTTTATCTTTTGACTTCTTGTGCAAATAAACCTATAAGCAGCCAAAGGATTTTCTTTCTATTCAAATAAAAAGTTTTCATATAAACTGGCAATGGCGAGGTCAACAGAGTATTCAATTTTTATTACAAGAGCCATGTTTGTATTATTTTCTATGCATATGAATTTATTTGACATTGTTTAAAATGAAGTCATACCTTTTGAATGAACAACACACTGTGTCATTTCAAAATGAAGATTAATTCTTGTGATCCACAAATTACATGAATTGATATTTTAACAATACGTTAACAGCTGCCAACTGGGGGTATCTCATAAGTTAGAATTAATAGTTTGTACATCAATGCTACGATGGGAAAATTTTCTCAGGTCAAGTACCTAATAAGAAAAGGATAATTCATAAACAGAAAACTCTTTAAATCAAAGATTCTTTACAAAATTTTATTCAAAATATTAAAATTAATGTCAGCTATGAAAATATATTCTAATTATTATCTACTTTTTCTTATTAATTATTAATCAACATTATTCATTTTCACATCCTCCTCTACAGAAAGGTCCTGTCAAGTACTCCAAAACGAGAAAATGGTGAGCTTGTATTAAAGAAGAATAAAACATTTAGTTATGCAATTTCCTCTGCCTGTTGGTCTGTCTGTCTGTCTCTCTCTCTCTGTCTCTCTGTCCGTCTCTCTGTTTGTCTCTCTTTTTGTTTGTCTCTCTTTCTGCCTCTCTCTGTCTGCCTCTGTCTGTTTCTCTGTCTCTGTCCATTTGTTTTGTCTGTTTCTCTCTCTCTCTCTCCCTCTCTCCCTTAGAGTAAAGCCAACCATGCAAGCAGGCCACCGTCATAGTTCAAAATTCCTTAGTCATACAAATACAAACCCGTTTGAAAGGATTTCAAACATAATCAAGATGTCACTTCTGTCATTTCCGAAATCGACAGAAGCAGACATGAATGCAGGGCGAGGAGTTCGAAGAAAATGACGGTTTTAAAACAGTTAAATTCATTGTAGGATATTTTTGGACTATTTGTAAACAAAGTAATGNTTGTTTTAGACAGGGCTGGAGCACATAGAAGTCTAATCAATGTGATAACAAAGCGGCAAATGTCTTTTTTTGGTCATATATGAAGAAAAGAAAAGTTTGAAAATTTAGTTGGCACAGGAAAGATTGAGAGAAAGAGAGCTCGTGGCAGAACGTGATATGGCTATATGGCTAGCATGAGGAGAAGAATGGGTCAATATTGTCAGGAAGTGAAATCATGCAACATACAAAGCTCAGAGACATTTGGGGGGCCATGATCGTCAACGTCGATAGACCGGACACGTAGATAGATAGATAGATAGATAGATAGATAGATAGATAGATAGATAGATAGATATACGCAGTATTGCCCCTCAAAATTGTCTAGCCTAATGCTTCTTTACAGTTTTAAAAGAAATCTATATAATATTTAAAGGAGTCAATGAGGATGAGGTTTTGTAAGCTTTCATACTTGTTGGATTGCAAATATAAATACAGACAATATGATGATTCTATCTCTGGTAATTTTTATCTTTTGACTTCTTGTGCAAATAAACCTATAAGCAGCCAAAGGATTTTCTTTCTATTCAAATAAAAAGTTTTCATATAAACTGGCAATGGCGAGGTCAACAGAGTATTCAATTTTTATTACAAGAGCCATGTTTGTATTATTTTCTATGCATATGAATTTATTTGACATTGTTTAAAATGAAGTCATACCTTTTGAATGAACAACACACTGTGTCATTTCAAAATGAAGATTAATTCTTGTGATCCACAAATTACATGAATTGATATTTTAACAATACGTTAACAGCTGCCAACTGGGGGTATCTCATAAGTTAGAATTAATAGTTTGTACATCAATGCTACGATGGGAAAATTTTCTCAGGTCAAGTACCTAATAAGAAAAGGATAATTCATAAACAGAAAACTCTTTAAATCAAAGATTCTTTACAAAATTTTATTCAAAATATTAAAATTAATGTCAGCTATGAAAATATATTCTAATTATTATCTACTTTTTCTTATTAATTATTAATCAACATTATTCATTTTCACATCCTCCTCTACAGAAAGGTCCTGTCAAGTACTCCAAAACGAGAAAATGGTGAGCTTGTATTAAAGAAGAATAAAACATTTAGTTATGCAATTTCCTCTGCCTGTTGGTCTGTCTGTCTCTCTCTCTCTGTCTCTCTGTCCGTCTCTCTGTTTGTCTCTCTTTTTGTTTGTCTCTCTTTCTGCCTCTTTCTGCCTCTGTCTGTTTCTCTGTCTCTGTCCATTTGTTCTGTCTGTTTCTCTCTCTCTCTCTCTCTCTCTCTCTCTCTCTCTCTCCCTCTCTCCCTTAGAGTAAAGCCAACCATGCAAGCAGGCCACCGTCATAGTTCAAAATTCCTTAGTCATACAAATACAAACCCGTTTGAAAGGATTTCAAACATAATCAAGATGTCACTTCTGTCATTTCCGAAATCGACAGAAGCAGACATGAATGCAGGGCGAGGAGTTCGAAGAAAATGACGGTTTTAAAACAGTTAAATTCATTGTAGGATATTTTTGGACTATTTGTAAACAAAGTAATGAGAATTGTTTATAGACGTCTAAGGTTTTTGAATTTACAAAACTTTACAAAGGTAACAGGAATTCCGTACCCTTTTCATCATTATGCAGCTTTCGTTTGGAGTTGTAGTGAATGAATGAACATTTTTCCTTTCCAGCTCTGTGCAATAGAGGTGTATTGTTCAGCATCGATTTGTTATTTTTGTAGGAAAAATGCAGATTTATGATTTTAGCTTTCATGTCAATTGTCACTTGAGGGTAGTCAGTAGAGTCGTAAATTGATTGTTAAAAATGACACTCTAGTTTTTACAGATTCCTCTCTCCCTCTCTCTTACTCATTACGCAATACGTAATCCGCTAAGACTCGGTAAAACATTGTTTGACTGAACTGCAGAATGTAATAGATGTTGATTTGACATGATATTAATCCAAAGACGAAATTGTGGCATCATTCCATGATTTCCACTTTGTATACTTTTTAAAAGTCATCATACTCCTGTAACTGTTTGGTTACTTCAGCATCCCTCAGCAGCCTCTATTTCTTCCCCATTGCAAACATCTCATTGCTTCTTTGATCACATCTAAACACCATAATTGACGAAAAGTGTTCGATCAACAGTCATTCTAGGGACTCTTCAAAGTCTGGGGGCACTCTCCAGCAATGACTATGATAAAATACACTTTTGAGTTGCTAAACCACGAATAATATTACATATAATGGTGAACATTTCCTTCAAGAAACGTTTGGTTATTTACAAGATCTTTGCAGCCTTGCCTCTTGATGCCAGATCTTCAGGATTCTCTATTGTTGGTATGCATCATCTCCATTGGGATGGGTTGGTATGCTGCTGAACGTTACCAATCATATTGGCAACAAATGGTCTAAACCTTCTACCACACCCACGGATCCACCATAGAACATCCATGCTGTATGACCAGAATGTAATGTGACTCATGCTCAAATTAAGACTTTTTGCCGCTGTACTTGACAGTTGAAGTCTTGAACCGCCCCATCAAAGAGTCTTGGGGTGATGCTTCTCTTCACTTCGATGTTTTAAGTCTGATAATATAGTTATCAGACTCAAATAATTATAAATATTTCCCCATAACTATACCTAGTCCTCAAATATACTATATGTCTCAAATAGTGCATAAGCAGCATTTGAGGCATCGACAAAAGTATGGACTGGGAACTAATGATGCCTTCAGCTAAATCAATTAGACATCTTTCAACACACAGGCTTTCAAAGTCAGGCAACTCATTAAGTTTAATAAACAACACGATAGTTTTGAGATGTAACATTCTATTTAATATTTACATGTTTCGGTGTATCACATATCTTCGTCAGAATGCTAACTTACAAGACACATCAAGGTTATTTATAATGACAAAAAACAACATCAAAACGTCACAAGCAAACTGAACAAAAGCAAATCTTAACAAGTGAATCAATACGTAGAAAGGCAAATGGTGAAAAGAAAGGTTCTGAGTATCATGCACAAAAGACTAGTGGACGACATAAAAAACCAACAAAACTTAGTTTAGAACTGTCAGCTTCATGTTTTAACAATGGTCAGCTAAACAAAATGAACATATTTCTCTAGCATATCTAGTTATAACTAGAACAAATTACAAAATATATCAAATTATCCTAATGGGATTGACATAATTGGTATAATTGAATATGCAGTAATAGAAAGACTTTTTAATTTCTTTATCACACCTGGTCCCTTGATTTATAATTAGCTAACAGGAATTTATTTAAGTGTATACATTTTGAAAAGAGTTCACTACGCTTGTTCAACAGTTCCTCTTTGTTAGCGTAATTAAGGATCTCGAACTTTACCCGTAAACAAAGGTTGCACTTTTTCGATTTGTCTGAATAGGGTTGTGCATGAGTGATTAGCGACCATTTCATGGTGGGGGTGATGTTCTTGTCTTTCAGGTCTCATACGTACGATGAAAGGGTTGCAGTCTTTCTGTACTTTTCATTTCTTAGTGATTGCTTATGTCCGTTATATCCTATCTTGACATCTTTTTCGGTCGACCTAATATAAACTTTCTTCTGGACTTCCAGTGCAGTAACTTCGCATTTATATATGACTGACTTTTCACCACGGTCACCATCCAAAGGGCATTCATCTTTTTTCTGGCGATGCTATCTTTCTATTGTGGGAGTTGATGGTTTTCCTAACATTATCACTGGAGCTGAAGCCGCACTTTCGTGTTGTTGCGATTGAAAAGCTTGTGTAGACGGCTTGATGAAACATACAGGAAGACCCCTAGTAAACTTCAATCCGTTATCAATAAGGAACCTAAGGATATCGCAAATACATAGGGTTTTTTCATTTGTTTTGTCGTCCACCATATGATAGCTCTAATATTCTTATATTATTGAGTACTGTCAATAGCTAATAATTACTTCGATACTGGTACACAAAAGATTTACACATGGGATCACTAGACATTAATTAGCAATTGTCCAAGAAAACAATATAATTGCTTATTTAATGTTTAGTAATCCCATGTGTAAATCTTTTGTGTATGATACTCACAACCTTCCTTTTCACCATGTGTCTTTTTTGTAAGTTGGTGAACATCGTTGTTGTAGCAAGGCTTGTGCATCATAATCTCTTTGGCAATTAAGTCGACTTCTTCTCTAACATGAAGCAAAAGCTACTTATCTCCTTTCAACAGTGCTACCTCGTTGATTATCTTCTCCCGATCAACAATGGCTATTTTGTATGGGCAAAAGGTTCTCTTATTAAATGATTTCCTCTTTTGCTTAAAAACATACTTTAAGGGAAAATCCAGCAGCTTCATCCGGTTTTGTGCGCTTTGTTCTTGTTGCTTATGGGTGTTATTCTGATAACTTCCGTTCTACAGATGAAATTATTGCACTTAAATGTCAAGNTTTGTTTCGTTCTTTTTTGTTTCTGTTTAGTCTTATTTTTTAACTATTTTGGATAACATCATGTATTAGGTTTTTACCATTTACCTTTGAACATTTGTATTTTTTTGTTAGTGGCGAATAAATACATACATACATACATACATACATCTTCTTTCAACAGTGCTACCTCGCTGATTATCTTCTCCCGATCAACAATGGCGATTTTGTATGGGCAAAAGGTTCTCTTATTAAATGATTTCCTCTTTTGCTTAAAAACATACTTTAAGGGAAAATCCAGCAGCTTCATCCGGTTTTGTGCGCTTTGTTCTTGTTGCTTATGGGTGTTATTCTGATAACTTCCGTTCTACAGATGAAATTATTGCACTTAAATGTCAAGGAACTTTCTCTGACTGAGACGATCATATTGCTTGAAAGCACACTTAACTCACTGTAACTTCTATCAGGAAAACTGTGATGAACAACATCCTCCACCTTCGTCTGAACGTAAGACACGGAATTTCAAATTGTAATGTTTTAGATCATTATCAAGTAATGAGCAGATTATAATCAGATAGTCCTCTTAAAGTATAAAGGAACACCTCACGAGTACCTATAAAGGCTAACCCTCTGACATTGGGTCACATGAGATCTCCGAATAACTCTTGATAACTACTAAATGTAGGACTGTTGGTTACACTATGTGGAGATAAAGACAATTCTACTTCTCTAATGAAAATACTTTGAAATCATACCAAAATACCAAACTTGGACCATCTCTTCACCTAAAACTATTTCTATTGACCTCCACATATAACTATACCAAAAACTTTAATTTGTATCCTCTGACGCCTGGTTACGAAAGGTTTTCAGTATCAACATACATCATTATATTAGAATAGTAAGTGAAAACGTTTCCTCTGTTTTCCGTAGAAAACCCATTTTAAGCGACCAGCAATTACAGCCACGCCTATGCTTTCATTTGCAGCCCCTGACGCACTTTTTACAAATATTTAAATAATCAGCTTCAATTTTTGCTTTAGAAAGGTACATGAGATTAAGTTTCTTCCTTTTAGCAGAAAATGATCTTTACCGATTACGCCCATAACTCCCGCTTTTATTCACTAGCACACTTCTATCAAATGACTATTGCCAACTAACGCCCATAATTTCTGTCTGCTTCTCGTAACGCCCGTAAACTCAAGATTTTTGTAATCAGCATAAAATTTCGAATTTGAGAAACATAGGCCGATCAAGTTCCTCGCAGGGCATCTCTCCACGTCTTGTCAGGCTGCTCTATAGGTTTCTTAAAAAAGCATATTACTGCGACTATGAAGATAAAAATTTCGTGTTTGCCCAATTTTAAACTACCCTCGCATTTGGAATGTGCACAGCCTTACGATTTCAAAATCCCTTTTTGAAGAAGCCGTGGATTGCACTACTACATATAATATTACCTGTAAATATCTGATAATATACTGAGGTTTCACAAAGTAGCAAGGAGTAAAGGATGACTGAGTTGACGTGGTTTGGGCAAGTGGAAGCAATAAAATTCAGAGTGGCTTTCCAAGGGGATTCCTTGCCACCACTTTTGTTTCTAGTGGTATGGGTGGCTCTGCATCAAATTTCGAGTACAAACAAACTTGTTTATGAACTCAGGAATAAAGAAAAAAGTACCTTCTCTATAAGTTATTGTACATTGATTCCTGTAGCAATGAGGGGATAGACTCACGTGTTTAGGGATGAGATATTGGTATTGATTTTCTTACTAAGTTTCTCATGCCAAACATCAGAACAATTAAGTAAAATAAGAAGTAATATCAAATAAAGTAAAACTCATTCCAATGCTCAATGTATATTTCGTTTCAAAGGCAATTGTCAACAATATTTGCTAATTTTTGTACTCTTTTAAATTTTTTTACATATTTTAAATCTCAAATCAACTTAGCAATCAATTCTTTGAGTAGAGGTAGTATCATAAAGATATATTTTTCCACTCATACGATTAAGATTGTTAATACCACCCAAAACACCTCACTGGGTGGGTTGGTGGTCTTGTCGTTCTCGGTATTACTTTTATTCTATTTAAATTTATTTTAATTATTGTTGACGTTTAAAGCTAAATTGATTACAGCGATTCATAGTACAAAAACGTTACGAGGTTGAAACTGCTGTTCTCTCGATTTGGATGTTTTCTCTTGCCTCGCCCCAACCTTATTTCTTTACTGGTCTTTTTGCCCCCGTCCCCAGAAAAGGTCATTCAGGTTTTGGAGAAAATTCAAGCGGAAAATAAAGCCTGCTTACTGGAGCCATTTGGTTTCTTTCGTTTTCTGTGTCATTTCTAATCAATGCAGCGTCATTGTCACCATCTGACAATTTTTTTCAAACAGGATGTTCTTTCTTTAACAGATAAAAGAACCCGCCAGAGGAAGATGCTCTTTGCCCAATGAACAAACAACATATGATAAGAATTAGCAATCATATAACAAATGAACTAACGCTGGCGACTAATTTCTCCACAGATTAGCCGCTCTGGAAAAATGTGCTTTACTTAGCATTACACACAATCGGCTTAAATTGATCGTCATCTGAAAAGGCAGTCGAAAAATTGGGGCTGCTCAAATACAACCTTACTGCAGGCTAAAAGGCAAACACTAAAAAATAAATATTGGATGAAAATGAACACCGACAGCTATTAAAGGGAGGTGTGAAGGTTGTGGCAAAAGTAGAGAGTGGGTCTTTATTCACGGAAATACGTTTTGAGATATTTTATAAATTTTGAAAAAAATTATCGTTTATGTGTCCAATCCACCTGGCTGAGTTTTATAAAGCATGCTTTTATCAATAGCAGTGGAATTCGAATTGGGTGGGAGGAGGGGGAGGTCATTCCTGATTTTAGCTTGATAGTAATTAAAGGGTGAGAATGTGCACTCAGTTATTTTCAAAACAAATTCCATCTTTTAGCCTATCTTTCTACGATGGCAACTGATGTTGCAGCGCGTACTCCACAGAACACCTTCCAATAGGATTAAATGGTCTGGTTCGTGGTACAACATTTAGCAGTGGCAAAGATGGCTCCCCGTAGGCAGAAGGGCATAAACCAGAATGATTTTTAAGGGAGGTGACACTATTTTTCTTGACTTCATTTTATACATACAATGCCCAAGTAACTGGCATGACCAAATTTGCAAGTAAACTATTTAGGATCTGCAGTAATAGCATTTGCTTCCTTGTCAACTTTAACCTCAAACCATGGGTTTCCATAACAATATAAACCATTATTTTAAGGATATAAAAAGATGGAAGATTATTCCCTTGCTATCCATTAACACCGGGTTTTAAATTGCCAAAGAAATGGCACCAGGTCGCTTTAATGAAATGGGCACTAAGAAATTCAAGACAGGCTAAATTGTCGTAATGTTGTGAAATGACAATAGTAATGAAGTAAGACAAACATCAATAGCAGCTATTCAAAATACAATCGTTGGGCGTCCATGAAGGCAACCTCCAAGTGGTGATGCCTGGATGCTGATTAGCCAGGTTTTTCTGACTAGTTAGTAACGAATAGCCTTCGATTCAAGCTGTTCTTCCGTACCATTGAAGAAATCGATCTCGTCGTTCATGTGATTTTGAATCTGGTTCGTCGTCGATTTGGAGAATTTTATTTTTTTTAAATCCAACCAGGAAATGTGCGTCTTCGTCGCCCCTATAGTTGGAAGAGATATTCTCGGTGTAGCCTACTCACTTGGTCTCCAGCAGCTTACACCCACACACACAATTGTTACCGAAGTTNGCCAGTTTTTTCTAGCTAGTTAGTAACGAATAGCTTTCGATTCAAGCTGTTCTTCCGTACAATTAAAGAAATCGATTTCTTCGTTCTTGTGATTTTGAATCTGGTTCGTCGTCGATTTGGAGAATTATTTTTTTTAAATCCAACCAGGAAATGTGCGTCTTCGTCGCCCCTATAGTTGGAAGAGATATTCTCGGTGTAGCCTACTCACTTGGTCTCCAGCAGCTTACACACACACACCAATTGTTACCGAAGTTACTTGGTATGTTTGCACCTCAGAAATCTATTCAGAGTATGCACACACGACGCGTCAATATATATATATATTGCTTTCTTTAATTTTCAATCTACCACCAACTAATCATTTCAAATAATGAATTTCTTTCGCGGTTTTCTTTTCATCCTCACGCTCGTTCGGTGTTTATGTTAGGGCTGGTCCACAAACAAGAGTAAGGTGTGTCCCACGTGACATACCTTGCTCCTGTTGTTGGCTCCAAAAAATCCTAACAAAAAAGTTATCATAATGCATTTTAAAACTGTCGGAATTGTGTACAGTTTGATGGATTAACCTATTAATAAGGCAAGGAACCTAGCCTTGCCCTTGTTTTCGGTCTAAATATTTACTGATTAAGAAACATATACCTCACGCTGGAGTCAGTCGATGACGAGGAGATATGTCTGCGAAAATGGGTGACGTTGTACATGTGGCAAGTCAGAGGTGTAACTTATAGGGGGCTCAGGGCTTCAGCCCCAAACGTTTTGCGCAAGTGAAAAACTTCTCAGACAAAAATAGTTCTTGCGATTGTTTTTACCAAAAGCCTACACATGAATATGCTTGAGAAACAATATCAGATTGGGAGTCACCACCCCAATAAAAAGCACACTTCACATGCGTGATTGCGGCAGACTACTCTCTCCCTTTAAATTGGGAGAATTACTCCCCTAAATACGGTATATTTCCTGATTAATGGATAACAAACGCGTGGCTCACGAAATAGAACAACAAAGTTCGACAACTTGTAATAACGTCTACAGAACCTCGTGGCCATGATATGCCCCCAAAACTTTGGTTTCTCCTGAAGACTTCGACTACAACATGGGAAACACCCCGACTTTATGCATCAAGACAGTACAAAAAAACCAGTCAAGTGTCCATTTGGCGATTGGCTGACTCGGGATCACATTTTGCCATGTTAGACCACTGGGCTCCACGGGGACGTTATACCTGTTCACAAGGCCTTAGACAATAGAGAGAAGGTTATTGGTATTATTTTTGAAAATCTCGACGTCGAAACAAGCGGCTTTAAAGGCGTGTAATCGAGACAGAAGCTCGATGTCAAAACATGTTCGGTCATGTGTTTTCATCTTATGGTTGAAACAAATAAACCAGGCGCAATAACGAAACAGAAGTGTTCCTATGTATTTATAGCTGTCACATACTTTATTATATTTGAATGGGAGTTGGGTGGTTCCATGTTTTTACCTTTGGCGCTGCCAATTACCATTCTTAAAAATCTCTATTTCTGCTACTTACTAATATTAAAAAGGAGAAAATTACTGTAAAGTTGCAGCTCCGGTGGACATTTAAACTTATTTTGCATGCATGTAAAACTTCTTGTCGTGGTTCAAAAATATTCCTTTTTTGTAATTTTCCCGCAGTATTTGGTAACACATTTACGCTGGACTTTCTCGAATCAAGGTTAAATTTGCAAGATGATTGTCAAGGTTTTCTTCAAAATTTCCGAGGACTTTGGCACGCTCGCCATATGCTAATCAACAGACCATTTTAATAACATAAACTTAACCACTATTACGGTGTCAAACCTTCCCTTGACCCAATGTCGTATCTGGTCGTCCGCTCGGCTCAATCGTCTCAGTTGGGTTTCCTATTTCTGCATCCGTCACTTTAACCCTTCTTGCTTTCATGTACCACTTGTTACCAGATTTCTGTGCAATAGGCAAATGTTCAAGTGCAGTTTTCTGCATTTTCCTCGGTAACAAGACGACTTGTTTGATACAACATTAAATGTATATCAAATTTAAATGATAAGTTCTCGCACTGTGGGCTTTTCCCGTTGAATAACATTTTAAACTATACTGGCATTAGCATCTTGCATTAACAAGGAAATGGAAAAATAGTTGGTGAAAAATTGCACTTCACTCAAACCCAAGATGCCGGCAGTACCAACACTACCAGAAACAAAATTACATTCAATGAATTTTACCTGCTACTTCTCAAACAACAGCATTGCACTTCGATGTAACAGGCCTATAAATGGTAAATGTCTGACAGTGTTAATTAGGCAAAGGCTAATTGTGGTAAAATACACAAATATCGCATAATCAGGCAGACACATGATGTTAGGGCTAAGATTAGGTTTAAAAAAGTCTAAGAATAAACAACAGCGCTTTAAACAGTGAATATTGCCTAAATTTAACATTTACTAATATTAGCCCCGACTGAAGCATCAACTTTCTGCCTGAATAAAATAAAACTGTACATTCTACTAAAATTAGGCCATCACTTTGCCTAATTCTCACTTGCAGGCCTGACAATCCATATTCTTGCAATGCGGTAAATGCATGAATTTTTGTCACGCATTAAAATATATTTTAGGTATGGACAAAAACGTGCATTTGTGAAACTGCCAATACCTGAAATGAATTTCCGAACCGAAAACTTCTATTCGCAACACACAGTAACGGGTTCAGTGTCGCTTCATTTTCTCACTCAGGTCTAAGAAAAAAGCTTCAAAATTAACCACAAACAATGGAACATGGATTCCAATGCCTCTTACCTCTGGCTTAAGTTGGAACATACGTAAATATAATACAATTTAATGCATTAATATAACTGGTTAATACGGATCAAACTTGACTAACAGAGATAGTTTGGGAAGGGACTCGTATTCCTGACGGGTATCTTGTAATCTTATGGACAGTTGGGTAACAAGGGTTATTCTGTAAGTGTGGAAAATAAACGGCATTTTCCTAATGTAGAGGAGCCAAGGCGTTAAACGTGGCTGGAGGTTTAAATATGTGTTCCGTGTACTTTCGTTATGTAAGAGCCTACTGTAATCGATACCTTACTAGTAATTTTAGAAATTCGTGACTTCGGATGAATGAGCGCTATTCAGATAAGTGGGCAATAAAAGACGATGCAATAACATCAATATTTAGCACAGACCAGAAAGAAAAGGACCTCTTTTCAGTAGATATACGATCATCCAAACAATATTCAAAATAGTCGTGAGCTTAATATCTTTGTGATTCAGCCGAATCGTTTTAATTAGGAATTAGATGGTTAAATTTGGTTTCTAAAAATTTTGTGATAGTAAATTTAACAAAAACTAAAAAAAATATGAAATCAGGATTTTCGTGCAGTGCTTCTTGAAAAATTGTGGTACAGTAATTGAAAATTTACATTTAACCATGAAAAGATTCTTATGATTTAAAAAATTACACAAGCCTATCAGGATGATACACACTAATACTAAGGTGAAGTTAGTTAATTCAACCCGAATACACATAACTAAAAAAATGAAACGAAGATTATTAAAAAAAAACAAAACGACGTGCAGATCTGCGAAGCAAAGAACAAAAATACATTTAAAACTAAATGTATCTTACCTTTCCCTGTTGTGTTTACAAATAAAGCATAAAACTAGTAAAGGAACGTCAAGACCACCTGAAGCTAAAAACGTGTTACAAAAATACATTTAAAACTAAATGTATCTTACCTTTCCCTGTTGTGTTTACAAATAAAGCATAAAACTAGTAAAGGAACGTCAAGACCACCTGAAGCTAAAAACGTGTTACAAAAATACATTTACACAAACAATGTTACTTCAAATTTTACAAGAATTGTCATTTTAAGTGATTTGTCTCTGTTTGTGGGGGCAAAAATCATCTAGAATGATGACAAAATTAAAATATTTAAAATTTACCATAAAAACAAGATAAAAAATTAAGTAACAATTACTAAAAAATTTAAAGCTTTATCCAGACTAACAATTAATAGGATTATGGGCATTAAATACAAAGTAAACATGTATGTTTCTTGTGCATTTTCTTGTATAAATTCCTGTTGCCTGGAAGAAAGGTTCGCCTTTAGTTTCTGTTAGTTTCAAAACCTCTTCANGGCATTGGATCTTGTTCAAAGTAGTACACGCCAAATTACAAAAATTAAATTGTGAAAACGAAGTATGTGTGTGGCACACAAAAAGAACTGGTTAAACAATTACGGTCTCATGATATGTGTCAAACTACAAAAAGTTATTTCTGTGATTTTGTCAACGATTTAGACAATCTGATAATAAATACCACTTAAAAACCTTAAAATGTAACAAAAATTATCTTGATTCAAATCACAACGCTTGTCGCAATATTTTTCCAGCAGTAAACTACTCATAGAAATAATAATATATAAATATATATATATATACATACATGATAGCAATTGTCTAAAATCACATCAAAATACAAACTTTTACAAAATATAAACAGAAATTACAGCATCAATGGTCACGCCTTTCAGTTTGCCTCTTTGGTCTTGGCCAAAGATTATTTGTTTTAAAGCAGTTGGTATTATCTAGAGCTTTTGTATCAACATCCAGATTCATAATACAAAAAAGTATATTCTCAGGTGGCACTAAACAAAACTGTATGCCAATTTGTCAACTTGAAAATATCATACAAAAATGGAATCAGAAGTAGTACTGACTATCTAAACACTAATGAAAAAAACCACAATCAAAACCGAACTTTAAAATTTGCGTTTTTAAGCAATACAAAAGAGTGGTAACAACTGTGTAACCTGATAAACGCCCGGGGTCAAGTTAAAGCCAGAAAATGTCATATTCCGTTGTTTTGAACTAACAACCACCGAACGGTTTAGAGATAGCTCTTTTATTTTCGTCATCATTTTTAATATTTGATATTCCCGAGTCAACAATTTTTAAGAAGCCTCCAAAGTGAAATTCTATGTACACACTAACTGTTATTACCAGTTAATAAATTAAAGATGAATTGAGTATTTTCTCAATTGCCCATAGTCATTATCTATACGATATTTTCAATGGCTTGTAATTTTTCTAAAAACTGTATGTGGGAGTACGCGTGTATGTGCGTGTGTTAACGTACCAGTAGAAATATTAAAAGGCCACATACATGTGCATGTCAGATTTCAAAGAAGGGAAGTGGTGACACGCAACTATGATACCTGTTCACGTCAAACAATGCCATTTTTTCTTCGTCTCGACCAAAAAGGAATTCTGCTATTCCAACACTTCATTACTTTTCTAGCTACATAAATCTAAATTTACAACTTAACATTATACAAAATACTTCTTAAACCTGTGTATAACTTCAGTTTCCAAATACGAAAACACTCAGTTAGCAATAAGAATTAACTTGGTCTTCCTGTGTTCCATCAAGATGCCTGGCTCTACATAAAAAACGAAGCCGAAATGTTGGAACATAGTAGCAACAGATTTAAACTCTGACCTAACGTGCCTGGTGTCATTCGTTGGAATTAGAAAATATATCCCGCTAAAAATTCAATTACTGAACAAATGAAGTCCTAGCAAAAGCCAGTTGTCTCGCTGGATACATATAAAAGGCCACGGAATAATACTCCACAACTTATACTGGTGTGGATTTGGGAATTTATGGCAGGACGTCTTTTAAGAGAGATTTCCTCACCATTACCGATATCAGAAGTACTTTTCAATGCGTCGTCGCCTGATGATAATCATCAGGCTGGGGCATTTCAAACCCCATCAATTCACTGCGAATAGTACCGCACTGTCAAAAAGAAATACAATGCACTGGGTTATCTAGCAGTCTTTTTTCACGCATATCAAAGACGAGGGAAATCACCGATTAATATGTATACAAACCATCTTAAGTCTGTAAAGAAATGACTTCCCTCCCGGGGCTGGAACATCACGTTCCCATCAATGCGGAGGGAAAGGAAAACTAAGGTGGATGAAAATTCAATACAGCTTGAGAAAAACAACTGGTTTTTGTTGGAGATGGTTGGGGAAGTGCTGTTTCAAAAATGTTAAGTACACGTTTTCTGTAATTATGCAAAACCGTTCTCTTGAAAGCCTAGCACTGACCCAAACCCCAAAACTGGTAATTTCAATACGTACCTTAATTCCTATTAAACATTTTGTATGTTCTTCAACTCCTACTTTTACATCAAGTATCTACTTAATGCATTCCATAATCTACAATGTCTCCATATGTTTCTATCACTAGCTTTTATAATGGACTATTAATTAACCTTGTATTGCTGCCCCATATAATTCTTGTAAAAAATTATATGGGGCATCCGAAAACTTCCAAACAATTATAAAGTTCCCCAAGGCCTGAGTTAATGCCACCAATGGGCAATCAAATTATTCTGTACCCATCTGTACCAAATCCATACCCGCTTTGATGCCCTCGAAGTCAGGCCGTAAAAATGGGTACAATAAGGATCTCACAAAACTGAAATTTTTGATGATCAAGCCCCCGCACTGTACTAAATACATTTAAAAATTCGAGTAAATCAAGAGAGCTTATTTACAGCTCTGTCTTCCAGCAACAAAAATTTCAGTTGGGGAATTTCTGGGAAGTTCAGTAATCCTAATGTTTAAAACCATAAAAACTAGATTAAAACAATATAACAAAGGTAAAAAATGCTCATATTTGCATTGAAAAGGGGTTTTACATTTCAATTAATTATATTAAATATCAGTAACTAAAAGGGTAAGTAAAAAAGTAAGTAAAGCAAAAAAAGGCGTTCTCAGAACGGACGGAGAATGACGGAGACTAGCATCGCATATTACGTTCTTCAAATGAGTTGGGCCCTTATTATTTACATTTTAGCGGAGGGCGTATTCAAGAGAACGGATTTACATCGTGTAATGGTTACATTTTTTGAGATCCGGAGGACAACAGTTTCTGCTAGTATAGTACAGAAGTAATGTACCACAGCAACAACAAAAAATGCGATTGATGTTAATAAGAAGAGAGGGTAACCTTTCCTAAAACAATCAAAGGATAATAATTAAAGCAAAATTTGCATCAATTAAAAGACTTTAAGAATAAAATTACCAACCATGAACATATCAAATAGTAAAAACTGATCATCAGCAATAATAAATACAGAAACAAAGTTACATAGAATATGAAAATATGGAATAAGCATCATTTGTAATCATATGGCTTTCAATAATTATGTTAACTTGAAGCTTGAGTTTGGAAAAGTAGTCTGGCCACGGATTACACCATACAAAATAACAATTTCAAACACGCGACTGTCATCTATTTCAAATACATGACCGGCATTTCGGGGTATACTTTCAAATGCTGCTCAAAGATGAAATTAAAAGTTCTATTACGTACCCCAATTGACAGCTTCGCCTCTTGGAACGTCATATATGACGTCGACGTTATTACGGGTACTGGTGGTCACATTGACTTGGTTGCAGTCAGCCAAATCTGACATTGTTTCGTAAAAAGTTTCATCCAAAACTGCCCCAACTTGGTCATAATCAGAACGCATCGTTGTCCGGCCTACATTGACATATTCTGCTTCCGCCTCAACAGCACTCTTTCTAAAGGGCCCAGCCGCGTAAACTGGGCTCAAGGTGCTAGGAGGGTCACGCGGTGGTTTCTTTGGAGTAATGTGTGCAGGCCCATTAGTCCTACTGGATACATGTCCATTACTTTTTTTATTTTCAATATTTTTTACTGCGTTACTTTCTGCCAAATTTTTTTTTAGTTGGGCAACCAAACCGGCCTGTACAATAGCTTGTTCTACGGCGGTTCCGGCCACGGCTGATTTACCAGCCCTGGAAGATTCTTTTGATAAGACAGGGGGTTTTCCAGGTTTTGAAGACACTGCAACTTGCACTGCTGGCTGAGGCAAAGGTGGCAATGGCTTTGGGCGCAGTTCTGGCTTTGTTGCCTTCTGCGGTGAGCTGGCACTAACTGGCAAATTCTCATCTTCAGCACATGGTGAAAACGAACTTGGAAGTTTCCCTAACACCTTCTTGTTTCGAGGCTGGCTTGGTATCGCAGCCTTTTCAACATTGTGAGAATTTCCAGTGGAAGCTATCCAAGGCGCATTATTAAGGTGATTGTAGTCACTGTCGTTTTCACACTCATCGTTCCCTCCTGTCCAAACGGGCACTGAAGGTCTGTATGAGTTCAGTGTTTGATATTCAACATCTTGGGCCACAAACTTTCTCTCACCTTCTGTTAAGTCGGCTATGTTGCCTCCACGTTGCTTTCCATACATATGGTCCATGTCTTGGTTTCCTGGTACTGGACCGGCAGTCTTTGGTAACACATTAATATTCTTGGGCTTCAAATGTGGCTGCATCGCTTTTCTTAGTATATCAATTGAATTTTCCCCAGTAACAGTTGAATTAGCAAGATGATCGTAATTTGTTTCTTCATTGCTCTCAGAATTTAGCGAAGACAATGATCTAGAAAGAAATTTCCCTAAAGCACTCGTTGAGGGGCCTGGGAGACCAACGTCTGAAGTTCTGTATCTTCTGCCAGCAATGTCATGGTACTCTTGGGTCAAACGGCTATAGGATTTGTCTTCGGATTTGCCAATTGTACCAGATTGATGGGTCTCTGGTGTGAAGCTCAAATGGTTATACTCTTCACCGTGGTCCAGTGGCAAGCTGTTCCCATTATTTCGGTCATGAAGTTCAGCTGTATACTTAATCTCTCCATCCTTGTTTTTTAGACGGTTCTTTAGCGCCTGGTCAAGGCAACCATAAATCTGCTGATATCTCTCAGTACGAAAGCTAAATACTCCTTCACCGGACGGAGCCTTACGACCAACTTCAACAATAAATATCCCAGTACGGCATTTGTAACGTCGTATACAAGAAAACGGCCACGCAACAACTTCTGTACTTCCCGACTTCAGCTTAAGTTCAGATCTACTGACAACCAAAAAGGTGTGGTCAACCAATGGATTCCCCAACGAAAGAAAAGAACCTTCTGGAGTTGCCTCAAAGGACTTTACTAAATTGGGAAGACAAAACAAAAAGTTCACACGTAAAAATTAAATGGAAGCCATTACTTATCAGCAAACCACTCGTATTACAAAACAAAAAATTAAAAAATATGATATTTTTCGACAGCATTTTCATCGGGGCTCGAGGGAGAAAGAGGGAGAAAGAGGGAGAAAGAGGGAGAAAGAGGGAGAAAGAGAGAGAAAGAGGGAGAAAGGGGAGAGAGAGGGGAGAGAGAGAGGAGAGAGAGG
>RDPX01000044.1:2377844-2383567 GCA_003991215.1 Morbakka virulenta | reverse complement strand
TGTGTGTGTGGGTGGGGGGTGGGGTAAGATTGCTCTAATCAATTGTAACAAAAAAAGGAACATTCAAGCCAACTTCTTGAAGCAATTTCACCATATCATCAATGTTGTGGGCAGATTTCTTGGGCCCAATCCTCTTGTGTAGTCAAGTGGTTTCCTCAGTGGAACATAAATCAAACAGTTTGTTTTTGGATGCAAGAACCTTTTCATCACAATATGTTTAAAAACACAGCTGTGACATTGTATCAGGTGGTAGTATACTTAATTTATTTGTCAGGAAGCAAAGTAACTCATCGACTTCTGCATCCCCATTGGGGCAGCCATGTTTGTTAGCCATAACTCACACATGCACCTTAGAAATGGCCTGCAGGGCACCCCTAGAGGTTGTGCAACCACATGCATATTCTTCCTGCCAACTCTCCAACCTTCAGGGTAATGCAGCCTGACTTGTTTAAGGAGAAAGCAGTCCCAAGTAGCTGTATAGCCACAAATGCTCACAAGGGAACATGGACACCTCCCACCAAGTTGAAGTGCCTCCTTGGTCAATAAATAATAGTAATAGTAGATAATCCAATCCAATAATAGTAATAGTAGATAATCTAATTCATTTAAAAGTGACAGTAAACCATCAAGTTATTAGGCCAACAATCCTTTAAAAGCAGTATTCCAGTATAATAAAATCGATCGATCTGAAAAAGATTACTGTTCTGACAGATAGCATTCCTATGATAATTATTACTTTTGGAACTTTAGATTCATTCCTGGTTTTGTTTGACATGTTCGCTATGATGCTAATAAAATCAATATATAACAATACTTGCTGCGGAGAGAGTTATAACCATATGAAAAAACTCAAACTCTGAATTCTGTGCTGTCGGAAACGAGTTGTTAGGCAACCAGAAATACACCTCAAACGGCGGATAATCTTAATCCTCAATGGCAGATAATCTTAAGAAGTTGTTACTTGTCAGTATCCTCTACACAGCGTATATTTTTAAATGTTGCTTTACTTTATCGTATATTACTACACACAAACACTTGACTTTCACTGAAATTGTTCTTGAACCTTGTTAATAAACACTTTACTTTTGATTTGTATTGCTTTGAAAATGGAATTCTATATCAAATTTTCTTCAATGACAAGAGAAGAGAAGAATTGCATTTAAAACTGATTTTATCCCAACAGAGTTATTGTAGTTAATCAAGAATTAGTTACCTGTCTGTATCCACAGTACTCCATGAGTACTTTGATAAATATAGTAGTTCAACTACCGGCTCACTTTCAACATTCTTGTATTAATATGTTTATATCAATTTAAAAGTTAAACTCAATGGTTAAATCCAAATGTTGTCTAAATTTCAGGAGCCATCCAAAGCATGACCACCTCCTAAATTTCCCACGAAAATCAGTAATTAAATGTAAAAACAAAACAAAAGAAAAGAAAGAGCTTTATCCAAGCCCAAGCACAGCAGTAAGGGCTATCAAAAACAACAGGAACAAAAATAAAAACACTGTTGAATTAATTCCAAAAAAACATCATACCACTCATATTTTGTTCCAAGATTTCACACCACTTTGTTCTGAGTTCCTCTGATGCTGCAGCTAATAGATACCTATTTTCCAGTGACAAAATCTCAAAGGGATATTTTTTTTTCATTTCTGTCAGTTTCTTAACTGTAAATGTCAAATACAATGTTAATACACCTTTGGGCTCTTGACGCTTCCAGTCTTTATCTTTGTAATATTCTAATGTCATAATGTCCCCACCAAGAGCTCTTTTCAGTACAAAATATCGCTTTCTCCAATCTTTGCCTTTATCTCCAGGGTTTAAAGATTTTTCAATGTAGCCCTAAAAATGAAAAAAAAAAGAAGAAAAAAATTACCATAAGTGTGGACGAAAACTTTTCATGTAAGGTGCATTGGAAGAACCATTTTATCCATGGTAGATATTAAAATTAATTGGTGGAATCAAGAAGTGAAGCATTTACATTCACCATTATTGAAGTAAATGTAAATTTTTCATATGCAACTGGCAACCCCATTTACAAGCTTCTAAAACCAAAGGATAATGTAATGTCACACAAATGTGCCTATCTGTTTTTGCAGCAAGAAGAAACAGAGTAAACCATTGCCAAACAAATCTTTTATAAGGTTGTTAATTTCCTGTTTAAATTTCTCGTCAAGTGCTCTTATAACTTTCACAACTTATGACAGATTTTTCCCACACCCTCCACTAATTTTGTACAGTTATAAATCTTGATATGTTAACATTAAAAATAAGTTAATTGATTTGTAAGAAAGACTAGGAAAACAGTTTTCAGGAGACTATAATGTAATAAACACAATGAAGAAAACCAGGAATTAAAATTTCCCTTTGCCTATTGGTTTACATGAAAAAATTACACAAAGATGACAAAGCTATGGGAACAGTAAACTTCCTTGTTTTACTTTTAACACTTCAAAAATGCTGGCAATATTCTTACATCAAACAAACTAAAACAGGCCTTCAAATCAATTCAAAAACATTATGTCTTTGTCACTGCAATCAAATAAACCTCCCATCTGGTTTGTTAAAAACTCACTTCTTCCTTTATCAATCAAAATCAATCATATTCGGGGTTACATAACGGATGTCAATGACAAAGTAGGCTCACCATGGGCAGAAGTGGCATAAACCATAATGATTTTTTACAGGGGACAATTATTCCTCTTAGCTTTATTTTATAAAGACAATACCCATATAACTTACAGGGCCAAATGAATTATTGACTCTATTTCCAATGACAAAGGCTACTAAAAAAGTAAGACAGACACTAGATTGTATATTTCTTTTTAATTTAAAATACATTTTGTAACCTACATTTTTTCCATGAGGGTGATATAAACTAAAATATTTTCACAAGGGGGGACAGAGACCCTTTTCAACCCCCCAGCTTCAGGCCTGAAGCAAGTGCTACTAAAGTGCTCTTCAATACTTTCAAGCTTCTCTAAAAGATGTTGCACACAACACTTTTCAAATATAAATACATCAACAATACAATCAAATGCTATCCTATTCCATCATGCATACCTTCTTTCAACAAACCAGCACAAACCTTTAAGACTAACCCTCCCTCATATTAACAAATCACTAATTTTTCACTGCACAAAGTCATCTGCTTTACCATGTTCACTTGATAAAATATCAAAAATTTGCTTTAAATGATGGTTCTTTCTACTATCTTCTTCACCAAAAAAATTAAAATCATATGGATTTTCCACAAGGTTAAACCTCAATGGAAAAAAACCTGTACAATTATAATTCATGAGGGGGTAACACTTGATGATATTTTTAACTTTAGACCAATCACTCTTTAAACTATACCATTAAAGGTTTCACATCCTGTTCCAGAGACTCTACATTTGAATTCCTTTACCTTAGCAATTTTGTTAAATATCACCTTCAAAAAGGTTTCAAATCTAAGATCTCTGGAACTTCAAGAGATGCTGGAATGATGGGTCAGGTTATAAACAAGGCTTGGCCTAAGCAAAGCTTATGTATCATTAGTCTTTTAGATTGGAAAAATACATTTGGTGAAGTTCATTATAACTTGATAACCTCTGTTCTGGATTACTATCACATTCTTAATGAAATTAAACCTCCAATGTCAAGCCTTTATACTGACTTAACAGAATCATTCATTACTGCTCAATAAGAAACTCTGCTGTCACAATTTCCTTTCCAATCTAATTCACTGTGCACTTTTGGAGATTTTCTTGATCATTTTTTCTTGCATAAGCATCTTCAGTTTTATTGTATTTCTTTTTGTTTCATTTTCCACTTTTGGAGACTTGGAAACAACTATTCAATCTTTAAGTGTTATGTTTTTGCATTACACACATTTTTTATAAGCATATGGTAAATTTCCACTTTGGCTCAGTATGCTTAAGAATTTTTCATTCTGAGCCTGAAATTATGCTTATTCCAATGGTTAGGTAATGTTTTGAAGAGGCTTGTATGTATTTGACATTGTAGTGGTTTCAATCAAATCAAATTAAATACTTGTGGAGAATTTTAATGTTTATTTCGGAATTTGAATGTTTTGCTTTGAGAATTTGAACATTCTGCACATGTTGTTTGGAGTTGTATTGGTATGCTTTTTTGTATTGTATTTTCTTGGAAGGAAGTTATCGGTTATCAATTTTATTCCCATTTTAGTGAACTTAACATAAAGATAGAAAAAATTACGAGTTAACAAAAAAGACTTGCTGCATTTGGTTTTACATACTAAGCCTATTGCACATTGAGGAATTTTCACAAAAGTATCTCTTCCAGATTATGTTGATGATGATGTTCCAAATATCCCTTACAATCAATGCACAATATGTTTAAAACTAACCAGGCCTTGGACTTACATACTAAGTGTAAAGATCCTTTTGAACCACAAACAAAGAAGCAAAAGATTTGGAATAAAACTTTACCTTCTGTTTCAAAATCAGAAGGACAAGTTTCTGTTGATTATGTTGTCATGGATGAGGTGAAAGAGGTGACCAAGGTGAAAGATGTCTTAAATAGTGTTGTTAAAAAGGTCATTGGTATTGCTGGCAAAAGTGAAGGGGCAAAGCAACCAAAAGGGAGAAAGCAGCACAAGTACACGGCCCAATTCAAAGCTGATGCCATTCATGCATGCAAAGATCCTAATGAATCTGAATTAACTGTTGCTGAAAAGTTCAGAGTGTTACAAAGTCAAATTTCATGTTGGTGGAGTGATTGCCAAGCTCTTTGCAAGGATGCAAGTGACAAGTTGTGTAAACTGCATACCAAAGGAAGGAAAATATGAAAGTTTACTAACTTGTATCCAAAATTATGGGAGGTCTTCAAACAAGTTTGAGCCAGTGTTAAGCGAGTTTCATTCCATCAGTTATGGAATAGAGCAAGAAGAATGTGCAAAGAAAATACTGGTTCAAGCGATTGTATAAAGGCCCACTTTGTTGTAAATTTCTTGAAAATGTACAATGTTAGGATGTGTGCAAGACAGCGTAACAAGAAAAAAGCTAAAGAAGATATGGTTGATTCCCTGAAAAAGTGGCATGGTACCTTCAGGCTCTGATATTGATAGCTTTTCTCTCTAAAAATGTTTTGAGCTTAAGTATGCTTATAAACGTTATGCTTACAAAAACAAATGAGTGAACAACTTTCACAATGGTAAGCAACTCTGCCATCAAATCTGTTCTATGGAAATTCTTTTGCAAAATTTGCAAAATTTGCAAAATGCAATATTTGCTTGAGAGTAGTGAAACAAGGACAGAAAACCAAAAGTGCCAAAAATTACAGCACTGGCCCACTTTACAGTCACATGAAAAGAAGACATACTAAAGGTTAAAAAAGATGCTTATGGTGAGTTTGAGAACAACAGAGCTAACAATTTTAACAACTCTTCACATCTTACACCAGTGGAGAGAAAACTCGATGAGGTAAAAGTACAAGGCACCCTTTCAGGATGATTTGAAATGAAAAAAAATTTGAAGCATCAATGGTTCCTGGTCTCAAGCTGTAACACAAAAATCATAAAGATGATGATGGAAGGCAATTAGCATTTCCAATTATAAAGGACCAAGGGTTCATTGAATTTATAGCACATTTAGAACCTCAATATTTGATTTCAAGCAGAAAATTATTTCACATTCAAAGCACTACTGGGAATATCATCAAATCATATTCCAAATCAAATACAAGGTGGACCAT
>RDPX01000044.1:2342844-2372844 GCA_003991215.1 Morbakka virulenta | reverse complement strand
CTGGACAGTATTGGCAGCTGTATGCAGAATAGGAGGCTTCACTGGTCTGGTCATGTGGGGAGAATGGACAAGAATGCTTGGGCAAGTAAATGCAGAACAATCAGGGTGACAGGAACCACTGGCAGAGGAAGACCAAAGAAAAGATGGGAGGAAGTGACAAGGATGGATCTTAAACAAAAAGGTATCAGCAGAGACCTGGTGAAGGACAGGATAAATTGGAAGTCAATTTCAAAAAAGCATCCAACACATGCTAGCATGTAAAACAGACGTTAAACCTAATATGATGATGATGATATTAATTTATGATAAAAAAAGACCCCAAAATTCTGTTTAAGATTCTGTCACACAATAATCCACAATAATATAATGCACAAAAATAACAATTTGGATTTACAACCTTAAGCTCTGTCATAGCAAACATTTCATTCCTCTCCTTGCTTCTGAAGAGAAATCTGTGTCTTTTTACTCTGTCATTAATCACTTCTTTAGCAAATCCTTCCAGGTTATAATCAAGAATCCTGCATACCCAGTGTCTCAGTTAAAAATATACACCCTGTTGGAGCAGCAACATTGGCCAAAAACACAGCCTTTTTAGTTCTTTTCCAAGCTCCAAAACATTTAAATTAAAAATCTAATTCTGGGGAATTCAACATGATATTATCTGCCATCATAAAACTTGCATACCCAGTGTCTCAGTTAAAAATATACACCCTGTTTGAGCAGCAACATTGGCCAAGAACACAGCCCTTTTACTTCTTTTCCAAGCTCCAAAACATTTCAATTAAAAATCTAATTCTGGGGAATTCAACATGATATTATCTGCCATCATAAAACTTAAATAAATATATAAATATATGTATTTAATTTTTCCTTAACTAGTAACACCCTATCAGCTGCACCATATTGTATACCAATAATGAGATACAGACCGGAACAGAAGACATATATACAACACCTGTCTTGTGTGACATGCTGACTTTGGAACCACATAAAGAAATATTCCCCTTTTTGAAACACCTGTGGGTCACCAATGCACTCCCATCTTAAGTATATTCATTTCAGTTGCCTGTTTTTATCTGGGCAAAATCTCTAAACTACAGAATATAGCTACCCAGGATAAAGTACAACATACTTTATCTTGAACTTCAGTGGGATTCTTCATGAGAATTTAACATTGCCTTAGGCTATGTTATGTGTCATTTTTTTAATTCATTTCCAACAAAACCCATACAAACACTGGACTACTTGACTTGATGGTTTTAAGGGTTTTTTTCAACAAGGTGGTTTGTTGGTTAAGAGATTGTATAAATCACTGTGGTATTTCTCTTACTTCCACTGAGTAATATTTATCTTTATGTGGTTGCTGTGTATGCACCACCAACACAACTTTCCATTTTCATACACATACAAGTCCTTTCAATCAGTAATTTTGTATCAACCTTTTTCTTAACTAATATTTTCTCATGATTTACCTTTGTTTCTGTAATCTTTGTACCATTGTTGTTCAGTATAAAGCTCTTTCTCAGCTCATCTATCTTGTTGTTATACACTCAGTACCAAACCCACCACATACCCAATGTGCCTACCCTACTGTGAACGGGCCATTTCTGTGTATCAGCTAATTATATTAATTTACTCCGCTGTTCCTCGATGTTGGCACAAACTTTGTCAGAATAAACGAGTCTTGGAACTCTTGAAGAAGTCCCGAAACTTGTAAGTATGTTACAGTTTACAAGAAGCTCTTTGGTTTGTTATTTCAATTTCACGTCTCCACAAAGTATAATTCAGTTTTAATACACAGGATACTTTTAATTACTTATGACTTGAGATCGAACCTGATCCACAAGAGATATTAGGTACAATCAAGGGTGGAGGGCACATTTTTATTTCGAAAAACACATATTCACAAGGATCATTCGAATGGGATTTTTTGAAATAAAATTAAGGTCCCCCCCTACCTGCGCTATTCTGGTCTAGCACCTTCTCTCACAAACCGTAAGTAACTTCCAAGAAGAGTAAAAAATCACGTCCCTTTAGAATTCCCAATAACTAAACTTTCACCTGCCGTATCTTTCGTTGGTGTAAAAACTACCGTACGAATAACAATGAACACTCAAATTCCGTAAAGTTCTCGAAAGCAAATGACGATGTCAACATCGTTTAAACTTGAGTGGTTTACTGTTACTTGTTGTTATCCAGCAAATGAAGGTTTAATTATTGGGAATTCACATGTTGAAGTGACATGCTATTTTATGTGGTTACCTACAGATCCTCAGGGGAGGTGCGATATCAGAAGTGACTCGTAGCTTAATGTCATCGCATATTACATGTCTACTCCTCCTTGATTAACATCAACCATGATTTATCTATGAAGTTAATAATCAACTTCGTGTCAAACAAAATAAAAAATTGAAATATTATGTGTGAATTACAAAATCATTAGCCTGACAATACCAACAGGTTTTGCAATGCATTTCAAAACCAAAACTTGATATACAAAACATGAAATGATATTGGTGTTATTCCTGTGAAATTACCCCCAATTTATGACTATATTCAAACATGACACAAAGAAGTAATAACACCAAACATTCTCCGAAACAGAATTTTCATAAAAATCCATCGTGGAGGACCTACCAGTTACCAATTACCTAATTGCTGATAGCCATCTGAAATATTACAAAAAAAGTAACCTCGTAAATATTTATCTTCCACTGAGAAAGATAACGTTTCTTTTTACAGATATCCTGTAACATTTCAGAATATATGCGTATATATGCAAACACAAATAAAAAAGTGAAGCTCATACCTCATGAAGAACCTCCATTTTATTTTCTTTGACTCAGTGCTTTTCAAAAGTTACAGAAAAAATATTACATTTATTGCCAATATCAATCAGCTGTGTTCATTACTAATGAATTCCAAATGAAATCGTAAATTTTGCATGACGGTCTTTTCCAACTTAAAAACTGATTACCAAGAAAAAACTATCGATATTCAGTTATGAACTCATCTTCGGCCAAACAAGGAAATTCCTCCTGTGATCGTTTTTCTAATCAAATTATAAAGTGATTTTTTTAAAGTGTATATTGAAAGTGGTCACCTGGGACTCAGTTTTCTTCCCAATTTCCGGTTGATGCAAGAAAAATCAGCATCCGGGTGGGTAGAAGGAAAAAATGCCGATCACACATACACAAAAAACCTAAAACTAATCACGAGAAAAATCCCACGTTTCGCTTGATTACTTACTTTCAAAGTATCAAAGATCTCACGCACAATCATAATCCCTTATTTCGTCATATATATTATGAATGTTTTCATGGGTCAAAAACCAGGATCTTGAATATTTCAAAGTCCAAAGTTTAACTTCATCTCTCCGATTCACCCTCATTGTTTTCCTTGTCTTTTCTTCTCAGTTCTTCACCCCGATGGGTACACTTACATAAAAAGTGGTAATCATTCTTGTTTTTAAAGTCATTCAGGAAGGGGTGGGAATTTGTGTCGATCCTACCACCTTGGATTTTCAAAAAGGGGTCGTTTTTGCCCCACAGTCAAGAAATTTTAGAAAAAAAGGGTCCTCAATCGAAAATATGTCCGGAAAAAACTTAGTTAGCTAACAGCATACAGTTAGTAAAATACACTTCCACTTTAAAGCTTAAAGTGAAACTCAGTGAAAAGGGGTGAATTTAATAGCACAATGTGAGTGAAAAGGTACTTCCATTAAATATTCTGAATGAGGATAAGTACCACGTGTCGGGGTGAAGAACTGGAAAGGGGAAAGGGGAAAGAATGTGAATGTAAGAGATGGAGTAAAACTTTGGACTTGAAATATTCAAGTCATAAAAATATTTGTCATGAAAGTTTATTTAATTTTAAAGCAGCTTTCGTTTTGTTTTCTGATATTCATGAACATCACAAATTGCCCTACTTTGAGATAGGAATTTCTCAAAATGCAGCCAAACGCAAAAGTGATGGGGTCAAAGGCATCGTAACTAATCTTACCAACATCAGTCATTACAAATATTTCTGTTCATATTTCTCAAAAAGTGTTTGTCTCAAGCTAATTTTGGTAAAAATCTACACAAGGTAAAGAGCCATTACGTATATAGAACAATGAAGGAGAAGAAGGCGAAGAAGTAGAAGAAAAAGAAAGAAAGAAAGAATAAAAGAAAGAAAAAAGATTGGATCATGAGATCAGAGTTAAGGTAATTGACCAACTAGCGACAAATCATCAAAATCGTTTTAAACTTTTTTGCAAAAGTAAAACATTTTTACGTTGGAAACACTGTTGACTGAAATAAATAAGGTGTTCTTTCTCAAATCTGTTGGTTCGGGGCTGTCGACACTTGTCTTGACAAGAAGGAGGGCAAATCCCTTTGATATCATTTCGCATAATAACATCATTACTTATTTGTTGTAAAATGGTGGGAAGGGACATGACCGTCGCCCATGTTATCATTGGAAATTACCTTTTTCGGCAGAGAACCAGAAATTTACATCAGTAGAAATTTGCAATTTTTCTTCATTTTTTTTCTCCCTGTCTCCTTTTCTACAGTTTCATTCACTTTATGGTTTTATGGTTTGCTTGATTCTTAACCATGAAGTAGAATTCAAAAAATACATAGAATATCCCAGTACAAACTAACAAATTTCAGTGTTTTCCAAATACTATCATTCTTGGAAAAATAAACGAATTTTTTATTACAAAGAAATGAGAAAATCCACTCAATGGTCAAGCAGGGCACAAAATACTTGTAATATTTATATTTAAGTCTAAATACGGTTCAACTATTCAAAAATATTATCTCCTGCAAGCAACACTTTATTTTCTGAGTGGCTTTATGCTTTGCATATTTCTAAACATTTGAATATTGAAATAAACAACTCAATTTTCAAACCCACTGGAGAAAACCTCAGAAGGTTAATCAATGCTTGCTTGAAGTGACATCTGCTTCCCCAGTGGCAAAGTTCTTAGAAATTCACGAATATTAAATGTTGTGAAAATGGTGAGCTATTATGTTTTTTTTTAACAAAAATTTTGAGGGTTGATAATTAAAATCCATTTCAATTACAAATTCAAAATGAGCAGTTCTCTCTGCAGAAATGGCAAGCAATGCCTCTTGGCTACTAGTGCCCATGAACGGGAGTGGAATAGCAGCAAAACCATCAATGGGTTTGGTAAGATACAACTTTTCATTGACACCTGAAGACAAAAATACTTTCAAAAAACCTGATTCCTCAATAGTTCAAAACCTACAGCAAAACCAACAATGTTATCACAATAAAAAAATTGTTACCTTAATTAGAAAAAAAAATCCCATGTGACTTGGCTCATTTAATTCCGGTTGCTGTAGATTAAATAAACAACTTGGACTTGTGAAGATCATTGCGCAAGATTCCTTTTTGAGAAAGTAACAACTATCCAATCAACACCTCCCACTGCCAGGAAATACGCCTACGTCATTTAAGTGCAGCAAAAGGAATTTGGAAAGCATCCAAAGCTCACCGACACAAACTGCTCTCGAAGAAAGTAATGTTTCGCCGGAGACGAAACTAAATAAGCCGGTTAACCGGTTAAATATACATAAATATATTCATACATACATTCATACATACATACATACATTCATACATATATACATAAATAAATACATACATATATACATACATAATACTACATACATAAACACATATATACAAACATACATTCATACACCATACATACATACATACATACATATATACATACATAAACACATACATACAAACATACATTCATACACCATACATACATACATTCATACATACATACATAAATAAATACATACAAATATACATACATAATACTACATACATAAACACATACATACAAACATACATTCATACACGATACATACATACATACATTCATGCATACATAAATACATATATACATATATATTTATATATGTATATATATATTGAACTTGTTTTGCTTGTACCCAATTTTTCAATCGCCTTCCACTATGTTAATCATTATTAATCAACATCCCTCTACTATATTGGGCTTTACCTATTTATTACTTACACAAAGTAGAACTAAATCATAAATACTTGACAAGTTGTACTGATGAAGGCTTTAAAATAACCTGAAACCTTTGCAATAAATGAGTTGTTTTCATTTGATATAAAGGCACATATGTTGACAGAAATTTTTATAATATTTCACAGTAACTCAGGGAAAAAACCCCTAACAATGGCATCACTAACATAGACAAACGTTAGAGGTTTAACGACTTAAAGTGTTTTATCTGGGTAGCTGTACATATTTCATTTGTAAGCCTAGTTTTGTACTTGTTAACAGTTTATGAATATCCATTTGACTTACAATGTAGTCGCTTGCTGTATTGTTTCCTTATTTTTTATTGTGTACCTGTCGTTGGTTGTATTTCGTACGTCATTTCCCTTTTATCCGCTTTAACTATTAAGTTAGATTACGCATCATTTACCTTGCAGTATGCAACACAACAAAGTGAATTGTTCCCAGTTATTCAAAATTATATTCTTTTAATAATATATTAGACACATGAATAGTTCAAACAACCAGCCATAACATATAACAAAAGATCTCATTTTTTTGCTTTTAATCAAAGTTCGTTGGTTATTTCTGGAGCTACAAACGTTTTTGCGATCTTCGTGTTCTCCGGTTTTGTGAAACAATCTGACAATCTTGGGAAACTTTGTGTTTATTACGATGTCAGATTTTTTCATTATCCGCCAAATTCTCACCTTTTTCTTGTCTTATTTTGATCTTTGGTGAGTGGCAAGGCCCTTCTAAATTTACTTTCATATATGATTAGCTAATAAAGAACAAACACCAATCAATTGACATTTGTGAGAGCAGTATTTCATTAACTTCAGACTTTTGGTTCACATAGCACAGAAATACACGCGTTCGTTGAGCTTTTTGTGGTCAATGGAGCACAGGTCCCTGAGATCATTAACAGATCTTCTGTGGTGAGTGCAGCTCCAGGATAGATAGATAGGTAGGTCCTTACCTTATCTTACCATAGGTCCTCCCGTCATGTGGACATCGGGCAGCAATGCTGTCATATCTGATTCAGTCATGAGTCAAGGCGTTTGCTTCTTCTGGTAGGATTGTCTTTGACTTCAAGTCCCTTTTATATGTAGGCCGCCAGGTTGTTTGCAGGCTGCCTCTTTTCCTTCGTCCTGTTGTTGGATGTCTGATGAGTCCGTGTCTTACAAATCTCTCTTGTGGTAGGCGATGGATCTGGCCTGCTAGTTTTCAACACCTCTCGGCTACTATTATGTGTAAGCTTTTTTGCCTTGTTCATTCAAGGATTTCCTCATTCGTCATGTGGTCTATCCATGTTACTCCTAAATTACGCCGCAGATTACGTTGGTGAAACACATCTAATTTCTTTGCAATCTTCCAAGTGGGCTTCCATGTCGCCCAGGCATATGTGGGAGTGGTCACCACTATCGACATATATAGCTGGAGCTGGATCGGAAGGGAGATGGTGTTTGTTTTCCAAATTTTCCCCACCCATTTGAAGGTTGCCCTGGCTTTCCCTAGTCAAGCTTGTATATCTGATCCAACAACGCCTGCATATGTTAGTATGCTTCCTAGATATGGGAAGCTCTCAAATTTTCCCAGAGCAATATGATTAATGGTAACAGGCTGTGGTGGGTTTGGACCCAAACGCATGACTTTTGTTTTGCCTTGATTGATCCTGAGGCCCACCTTTGCACTTTCCTCTTGTAAACTAGATCTCATTTTCTGTATGGTCAGTCTCTGCCACTTATGCGATGTCATCCACAAAGTGTAGATCTGTAATCTTCCTTTTGTTATCCCGTGGAATTCCGAAGTCTGGCCTTTATAGATAGATACATATATATATAATTATATATATTTATATATATTAGAAACACATGTAAATAGTAGAAAAAACCCAGAACTGGTTAACCAAAGGAGATCTTCAGCTCAGAGGTCTATGCATGATTAAGCTCACCAGCTCAGCGTAATTTTATCCTCGATTTATCCTCGTTATTTTTTTTCTTTATGCGAATTCTTCGATTTTACATATAAAGTAGCTACCATAGATACGAGAATTGACATAACGTGTGAAAGCAGTTTCAGATAACAAAATAAACAAAAGAAACAATTAAAATTTAAGTATCTAAATTAATCTCACTTTGCGGCTTTCGGCGTATAGGTGTTTATATTCCAATATTTATTCACGAGTTTTGTGTACTTGTTTAATAACCCTTTATGACTGCTATTCATATGCAGGTACATGGGAATTATATGTCTGTACGTATACAAACGTACACACATAACATACATACATGCATACATGCATATATACATCTGTAGATTGAGTAATTACGCTCCCTTACGAAAGTTTGGTTGAGCACTCTTATCTGAGATGGGAACCTGTCGTTTGCGTAATGCGGAGCTCACTGTGCATGCGTAGTTTGAGCACTCTGACAGGATCCCACAATAACTTCTTAAGCTGTGTCTGCTCCGGCAACATGGCCTGAGAGTTATGTCTCAGAAAGTCTGTGCTGCACTGATGAACCCACAAAGGGCGAAACAGTACCGTCTGTAGATTGAGTATATACATACACATACTTACATACACACATGCTTTCATACACACACATACCTAAGTAGTACATGCATGCATATATTCATACACACACATGCATACCAAAGTAGTACTCAGATAGGTAGTCTGATGGATTGACAATTATATGGAAAGGACAGAAGTCATTGAGAGAGGGCGTTATTGGTAGAAAACAAGATGATGTGAGTGAAAAAATGGCAAATATCTACCATCGTGTAGAGGATATTTTGTTATCATTTTAATACTATTGTATTCAATTTTTTGCTTCCCCTAAAACGGTCATGAATTTCATCAAAATTTTATTCAAACTGCTAGTATTTATTTACTGGAAATGGAAGAATGGTGCTCCACATGACCAAGCAAAACAAATGATTTTTATTGTTTTTCTTTAACAGCAATCAAAATAACCTTTACATCCTCTAATTAGCGCCGTGGACCCCAAATAAGCACCGCTCTCTAATAGGTACCTCAGCAGTCCGTTGCCTATTAGAAATATTTAGAAGATTTGACGTCTTCAAGACTTAGTGGAGTGGCTTAACAGTTTAATTGTTGATTTTTCAAGATCAGAATGAAACTTGGCATGGAAAAAGTCATTATTACGACAATTATATTTCTACTCGGAGATATATTTTACCGACTCTAAAAATAGCTGACATTTAGCTAAAATTTTCGAAAATAGCTAATTTCGGTATCTCAATAGCTTGTATGAAATTGGTAGACTCCTTATTTTATTCGAAAGACTCTGTCAGACCACCCGAACAGATTCAAAATTGCCCTTAAAGGTTAAAAAATTTGCAAAAATAAGCTAAACTTATGCCCCCAAGGAATGGGAATGGAAAATAGGCAGCAGTGTATGTTTTTGTGTGATACCTTAGTTCCTTTAATTTTCGCGCACTTCGTTGCGCGAAATAGTGAAACAATAATAAAATAAGAACCATTTTGTATTTTATGGAAGCCGACTTGATGATAAAATGAAATAAGAAGCAACGGCCAGCCGTGGCAACCTCTGCATGCCTGGCAGAAAAAGCGTAGTCAAGCCCTAGAAAGAACTCCGCTTCCTTTTGTGCTTATCAGCAAGTACACATTGGAAAAAAGGCAGCTCCCGCGTTTCTGTACCAGGGACTTCTGACTACCGCCAAATTACTGGAACCTGCACAATAGCTTTGTCTGGTAGTATTTTGCCTATTCAGCTCATTTATCAGGGAAGAAGCGAACGAAGTCAACCCAAATACAACTTCCCTAGTGAATTTCACGTCACACGAACCCCAAATCATTGGGCTGATGAGAATAATAGGATTTAAATGATGAAGAAGATTCTAATTCCTTGCATCAAACGAATGTTGGAAGAATTAAAAGCTCCGAACAAACCATGGTTGCTGATTTGTGTTGTCTGTAAAGGACAATGGACCGAAGCGGTGAAGAAAGTTGTCCAAGCATCGAATAGTAAAATGGTTTCTGTGCCAAATAACTGGACGGATTACTTCCAGCAATTAGATCTTACAGTCAAGAAGAGCAGCAAGGATTTCTTACTCAATGAAGCCCTAAGCTGGTACTCGCAAGAGATTGTGAAACAAATGGAAGCTGGAAAATGTTCGGATCATATCAAGGTAGATGTCCGTATCTCTGTGGTAAAACCGCTTCATGCAAAATGGATCGTCAAGTACTACGACTATGCAAGAAGCAAACCTCAATTCATAATCAATGGATGGAAAGAACCTGGTGTTATTGATCATCTTGAGAAAAAAAATGATTTGGACCCATTTTCTTNTCATGCAAAATGGATCGTCAAGTACTACGACTATGCAAGAAGCAAACCTCAATTCATAATCAATGGATGGAAAGAACCTGGTGTTATTGATCATCTTGAGAAAAAAAATGATTTGGACCCATTTTCTTCATTAAAATGATTGCGTTGTTAGTATTTTATAATAAATTATTATTTAATAATGCCATTGATCAATGAAAAGAAAGAGAATTATTGAAAATTAAGTGTTATTGTATGTCGTTCACTCACTCTTGAAGTTTTTGATAAAATAAGCTGTGTTCAAAAATTTCAGAATTAAAGCAGCGAAAATAAAAGGGGCGAAGACAAAGGGGGCGAAGACAAAGGGGGCGAAGACAAAAGGGGCGAAGACAAAAGGGGGGAGAAAATTAAGGGAATTAAGGTATACAACTTTATTTGGAAAAAATACAAATCGACACAAACTAAAATTAATACTCAGCTAATGTTATTGGTTTTTAGCTCACTTTATGGCTTTTTAGCTAATTATTAAATCAGCTTATTAGATTAATCGTTTGTAATAAGCAAGTTACATCCACTGTCGATAAAATAGGAATTCAAATAAATGATTAGTGGTATAGAACTCAAAAATCGATATTAAAATAACGTTTATTTTATCGATACCTATTTTATTGACACTCTACTGGACTAAAGACGCTAAAATAAGGAAGTTGACAGCAAGTAAATTTTTCATTCAATACTGAAGATAAAGAGATGATCGAGAAAGGCGGCCACTTTTTTGTAACAGGCTGAGGAAAGACAGTCACTTTTGATGACTGGCTATCCAAAACAATTGTAAATCATAAACAAATTCTTTTTGTTTTCACATAGGAAGTGATGAAAATTCAATATGAATTGCCTCTAATATTCCTAAATAAAAGGTAGGTCTAGTTCGGCCAATTATTTCGAACTGATTTATCTCGAAATTTCACTGGGTTCGCGATTTAGCAGCAAATGCTGTGCTGAAGCAGAATCAGAAATTCTGCTTGAGCACAAAATTGCTTGTGCCTTTGCATTGTCTTTTTGGTTGCACTCGAAAAACACGGAATTTTTCCCTAATACAATGGACATGTGTTGTTTTATTCTAGTCTTAAGAAGGTATGGCTTACGTAACTGACGTCACACCGGCACATATACTCATACACAACCGTACTCAAATTTGGAAGACCACCTTTGTAAACAAAGAAAGAATTTTTCAAGAGTTATAAATAACCTAAGCTGCAGTAGGACGATGACATTCAGAAACTGCCCTGGAAGTTTGGTTTTCAAATTAAGTAGAAACCAGCCCTATCCAGGATAGTTTGAAGTATTTTGGGCACTTTTGGGGGTCCTATTTAAAAGGATTTCGATACTGGATAACTTGTACGAACTTCTTTCTCTAAAACATTGTAGAATAACAATTACTCAACAAAAATTAGCTTAATTTTACCTATTTCTTCTGACAATCTCTCAGGAGAGCAAATAACGACAGAACGATGGACCAGAGTTTTTATTAGACCAATTTAATAACTGCATGGTACTAAAAGAGTCCCACTGTACGTCTGGTATTAAAGAAGCCGGAATTTTTTTCTACTAAAACATCTGGCAATGGAAAATAATCATCCTTTTCAATGGTAAACACTAAGGATTGGGGAAGATTGCTTAGGTTAATAGTGAATTTATTACTGTCTTTTTGATTTTTGAATATGGTAAACGTGTATTCAGTGTATCTATAATACATACGTACATCTGCATTTTGTGAATCCACCAAACATATTAGCCGAGAGGTGAGCCTTTAGCCACAACATTAACTTGCTTATACATAACATTTTCAAAACTAAATTCAACCGGTTTTGTTGCAAAATTCATTAGTTCTACAAAAACATTTTCTGCTATAGTGTTTAAGTAAAAATTGTAATCTCTTCGTGCAACGAAACGTTGGTGAATAAACTTTTAATGTCAAAAGAACAAAGCATAGAACTTGCTGGATCTATAGACTTATTTTTGTTAGCAAATATCATGGAGTCCTTCCAAGTGAAAGCCATTTTGCCAAATGGTGTTGGGAAGAACCAATCATTGAATACAAAAGAACCGCTTGCTTACAGCTTTCTTATTCTGGCACCTTTGGTCCAGTCGAAATAGCTATTGCCCATCCTGAACGTTATTTTCATAGAGATTTTTAAGATAGGACTTCAAAAATCACTCATGGACTGATTTTAAACGGTGTCAAAGACTTGAGTACTGAAGAGCTTTTTCGATTGTTGTCTGTTGTAGGTAATTGCTCCCAGCAATTTCGTAAAGAAACGCCTGTTCAGGAGATCGTTCACAAAAGACTTTTGAGTCTTCCTATTTTTGTCATCTTCTAGTACTGTAAAATAATTCAGTGATATTTTTCCACTGGCGGCAACCTTAGACATAAGTTGTCTGTTCTTCAGAAAAAGCCTCCAAATGATGTGATCCAAAAGGCTCTAGTTCTTGAATGTTGTAGTGGATGTGGTCGTCAAACACTACTTTATAAAATTTCGATAAAATTCTGATTTAATTTTTGGACATTAGTGTAAAAATCTCACTGAAATGACGGCGACAATTCTGTGTTCTTCAAATTTGTGATGTTTTTTTTGTTCCAAACAGGACTTTGAATAAATTTGCAAACCCGCTGATCATTTGGGTTAGATCAGAAGTC
The DNA here is from genome assembly GCA_003991215.1 of Morbakka virulenta. Lineage (NCBI taxonomy): Eukaryota > Metazoa > Cnidaria > Cubozoa > Carybdeida > Carukiidae > Morbakka > Morbakka virulenta. Next base: position 2,359,772 of record RDPX01000044.1, on the reverse strand, counting down.
TATAACGTCCATTGATTGAGAGGTTCTTCATCAGTTCGATTTAAAAGATCTGTTGCGCCATAAGTGCCTTTTGTGGATTTGGTGTTGTGCTCATAAAGTTGATCAAACTTCATTCGTGAAGGTGTGTTCGTTTTAAGAAGTCACAAATGACCTTTTACGAACTCACTGAATATGCCAGGACCAGTGTACTTTAGGCTAATCAAATGAAACAAATAGTCAGTAACCCAGCGCAAATAGTTGTATTTATCCATTGCAAAGCACCATTTGAACAATTTGTAAAAGGCTTGAATGTAAAAATTGAAATCTCCAACTCTAATGGACCAAACAAAAATTAGTATTTGTAATTGGAAAGTAAAAATCTTTCTCCAATAATAGCACATTTGACTTCCTTACTCCTTTCATTTGGCCAGTCGAAGATAGACAGTTCACTGCCACTTTTCGAAGGAGTTTCTTTCTGAAGCTTGTATATTAAGTAGGAAGCAATCTAAATGCTATACCTTGTACGCTTCAGATAATTTACATCGACAATAGTTGAATTTTCTGAGGTCAATAATTCAGCTCCTGAAATGAAGCTGTTAAGACCACTATCTTTCTGAGTTGGTCATGAAGAACAAGCAGGAGCTGTTCTATGTGAAAATCACTTAGAAGGGATACATAATTGCCTGTCCAACACACTAAGGGAAGTCGCGATTGAACCTCTTCAGAATTGGCAAACTCTGGTTGATCAGACACATCGACAGGTATCTGTTTCTCGTTGATAAACGTTAAAATGTTTTTAATAATTGCCATCCAGTGATATTGGGCTTCAACTGAAGCAATTTTTTATTAATTGTGGGGTTTCGTAGTCAAGAAACAACATTGTCGGAAAACAGTTTGGCAGAGTAGTGCTTTGACCAAGAAAAGCAAGTATCGATGCTGGGATCACAGACGCTATTTCAATAATCCATCTGAACATTAAAAGCTTTGTATATAAGTCATCTTCTTTTTCCTTAACAACTTAAATGATACAGGTAGAATAATAGAGAAGGGGGTTTATTCGAAGCAGAAGTAGTTTAAATTAAATGTCAGACTCAGAATTAGTTTCCTTTTTCAGGGCTCTCTGACAGGTCATTTTTTATCTCAAGAGCTCCACAATCCAGGTAAGTCAAAAACTGCATGAATGAAAAATTTATGCCATGATAATATGAAAACACCTTGATTTTTCAGTTTTGTCAATGTTGTACTTGGCAATGAAAGTGAGAACATTCTTTTTCACAGAATTACTCACGAACACTTTGTCTTTGTTAAACTTTTTTAGAAGCGAAATTGCAAGTTTGTCCAATATGCTGAGGGACCGCTCACATGATATACTATTGCTCAAAAAGTGTAATTTTTGTGGAGCAGTTTTGTGTATTTTTGAAATATAAAACTTGATTTTTCACCTCACGCCCAAATGGCAAAAGTGAGAGTACACGTGTTCCTGTCAACACCAAGGCTTTTGGTTTCAGCTTTTCAGTGAACTTTGATACGTGATTTTTTTGTCAACCTTTCACTCTTTTATTAAATGTGATTAAAGTGAAGATGCACGCACGTGTCGAGCGCAAAATATGCCAGAAAGTATTGTGTGCATGCTTGCAGCGGGAACCCATGACGAGGCAAAGAAAGTCGGAGTGTCTTTGTTTCCAAAAGACAAGACAGCAATGAATTTTGAGATTGACAAAATACTTGTGCCAATTTCACCTTTGTTTGATTTGTCAACAAAAAGAACAAGAGATCTTGAATTGCGCAAGCAAAGAGAAATGTGACGGAGGCAGACGAAGAATTCGTGGATCCAGATGCTGCTGGAAACTTGCTGCAAATATCATTTTGAATAATTCTTCAAAGAACATTTCACAGCAGATTTCTATCAGCAATCATGCCAGGAAAATCATATTCGCTGAAGGAATGTGGAAACCATCCTGTGTCTGAAGGCAAAAGTTTTTAATAATAGCATATTTGGTATCCATCTGCTGACCATTCTCTGCCTGTAATGCACATACAAGCAAATATTTTTCTTTCAATGTACAGACAGTTACATGCTGATCTTTTTTCAATTTACCAATTTGTTTGTCTTTTCATCTGCAATTTTCTTTATTTAACTTAATATAAATTTTATTTAAGTTCCTATCAAAGCAGAAGAGGCATACATAATTTTTTGATTAGCTTATTCTACTTTTCATTGTTCTTCAGAGCAGTGTCGGAGCAAAATGCAAAATCTTGTTTAATAGCTTCAAAAAGTATGGGCAAAAGGTCTTATGTATACGAATAAGATTGCTGTTAAATGGTTCTAAAGTAATATAATTTTAAGACATATGTTTGTAAGACATACACAACACAAAAAGAATTTTCATGGTCGGATTATTCGAACAAAAAAACCCCCAAAACTCATTGCAGAAAACCAAATTGGAAATTTTTTCACAAAGAGTTTCTCACAGAGAAAAATGTCAAAGGGGTCTTTTTCTGGTCTAACGTTTTGACTTTTTGTGATTTTTCTTTAAATCTAAATTTCGTGTACGGTCAGATTCAACAAACCAATTTTCTTGATTTTTGGTTTAATCAAAGCTTGATAAAAGTGCTTGATTTGAAAATCTTAATATTTAGTTAATATTCTTTTAGAAAACTAAAGGAAGGGGGAGAAGAGTGAGGAGGAGAATGTGGAACGTTTGTAATTGTTATGACTTTTTTTTTCTTGCATTTAAATTTTCTTTTTTTTGTTTTGTATTTTATCTTCTTGAAAGCTTATGGAGGGATAATAGTATGCAATCAATTTCATTTCATAAGAAAATGAATTAATTTTTTTTCTGCATAAAAATTTTAGAACAAATAACATTTTGGATGAATGCACGAAAGAAAAATTCATTGTTTTCACTAAAAGGCCTGTTAGAATAACAAGTAGTAGCAACTGACTTAAAAAAATCAAACTGAAAGGTATATTTGTTTCCGAAGATCAATTTCCAATCCCATTTCATAACAAAGATGATTTTGATGGCAAAAATATATTGCTTAATAAAATTATAGCGATTTTGGTTGTGACTTCTTATTCATCCACATCTCTGAACATACGAGATACCTTTATCACAAACGAAATAATCATAGTTTGACAAATAACAGAGAATTCAGCTTGTTTGGATCCAAGTCAATAGAAGTTCATTTGTGAACGTCCGGTCATAGAAGGCAGTGGTAATGCAGCTAAATGATACATGGTTAAGTGATGGAATTCGGTACTACAATGCTACTGGCAACGTTAAAGCACCACCCAAGAAGTAAATTTTTGAATAGTTACTCGAATTTTGGTAAAAACTCTCAAAAGACGTTATATTAAAATCATTTAAAATGTATGGGCTGAATCTGACTTTCGATGGAAAAAAAGAATATCTTATTTACTGTTTTTGTTGAGAATAATGTTTCAGTTCGGAAAAATTTTGAAACATACATGGAGGCAGCGTAAAAGTAAAGGGAAATCATATTAAACGAGTGAAGCGTGTCCATTAAGCAAAGATATTCCAAAATCAACTTGGAAAATGTTAGGACATGTGCTAAAAATGAATACTGAATCTCCAGCTGAAAAAGGTATGCGATATTTTATTCAAGATAGTGGTAAGAAGAAGAGGTTTACAGGTAGAGCAAGAACTACCCTGGTTATTACATTTGAAAATGACATTCAAATTGCTAGTGAACATAATCCTGAACTCATTATTGTAAAGAATTTGAATAAATATGAGGAATTAAGTGATCAGAAAGAATTAGCTAAGGACAGGGTAAAATAATGTAATATTTTTATTTGGTTTGCGAATCTGGGTAAAGCTAAGCTGCGAGCTGCGTGTTCACCATATGGTAAACGCGTTCTTCCACAAATGTTTCGGGATACGAGTGTCAATTGACAAACATACTCTGCTTCAAGTTGAAAACCCTTTACGTATATATGTATACAGATATATATAATGTTTCGGAAACGTTTGCCTTGAGAAACCCCAACTCAAGCATAATAAAACTTATTTTTCCCAAGAAAATAAAGAATGTATACTCTATGATCATGTGTAACCAGACTTGCCATTGACACGCACTTTGACACCTAAACTCATACGCGGCCAGCCATGTATTTCACACACATATTACTAGAGTGCAGTGTTGTTGCAATTGACACATATTCACGGGAAAAAAGTAGATCCTCTGTAATTGGGTAAAGAGAGTCCATCACGAAGCAGGTTAGGAATGGCTGTTCATCATCAGAAGACACAAGAAAAACGTGTTCAGTGTTTGCAGCAGTGAAGCCACGCGTGATTTGAGCTGTTTACCGAAGGTTTGTATTAAGTTTTCAAAATTAGCTTATTTTTCAAATTGACGAAGAGTCATTAATGACAGACATGCAGTTTAGCTATGACCTGGTTACTAGTGTATTTTAGATTTAGTAGGCCTATGTCTCTGTGTAGTGATTGTGGATCAGAATTTTTTGTATGACTAGTCTGAGTGTGTTGTCATCTTCCGTGTGCTGGTTGATTGCTGGCTCAGTCTGCACAGTTAGCAGTACATATCAAGTTCATTCGCACAAGCAATGCACAAGTTCCAAGAATCGCCTCTTCTTACAGGTAGCAGTCTTCATGAATCTTCAGAACAGCATTATTCACATTTAGATGTTGCAAATTCCCAAAAGATTTAAGCTAACAGAACTGTATCTCTAGTTTGTCATTTTTCTTTCATTATATTCTGTCATGATATTTTTGTTTCTTACAGACTTGAAATGGAATGTTCAAATGAGGAAAATCAAGTGCAGACAAGTGCTGCTGGTAGTAGAGAAAGAAAGAGGAAGTTTGATGAACAGTTTGTACAAATCCTCATTCCAAAGAAACAAAGTTACTAGGCAAGCTCAGTATGACTTTATAGCAAAGTCTTTCCTTAGTGACGAACACATCTTTTGTGTTGTCTGTTGAAAGGATGTGCTTGCAGCACATCAGTGCATTGCGGATATTAAACGTTATGTTGAAACAAAACAGCAAACAAGTAAAACCAACCTCCTGAAGAGCTAATCACAGCTCTAATTCATAGTGAACCATGTCCTTGATCAGACGAGTTTCGACGGGAAATTAAAAAGTTTAATATATTTTGTGACCGCCTTTCTCTTTGAATAGGCGGACTCACAGTCAAATGTATTCAACATAATTTTTTTATAGATTACTGATATAAAAAGGTAATTTTTTCAGTTGCAATGAGTGTGCAGCTTAAGTTGTATTTGTGGTTTGCCAATAGAGGAATGGCATTATTTCAATATTTCAGTATTGGTTGCTTTTATTATAACTGATTTTATTATAACTGACCTTATAACTGATCCAAAAGAATAATCTGCTCAGCTGTCTGTTTAACGTTGGTGTTGGATTTATTTCTTTTACAGCTTTTGCAATTTGTTTACCATTTTCCAGTACTCTGTGCAAATATTGACAGCTCATATCATTTTGTCCCATTTTGCAGGTGCCTGCTGCTTAGGTAAAGTGTTCTGTTCTGTCAACATAACTGACCACTTAAGTCCCCTGACGAACAAGAACTTTTGGTGCTCTGAGAGTGCAAAATGATACCACTGTGCGCCAACTGAGAGTATGGGTATTCTCAACAACGCTGTTGCTCAAATTTCGAAGACGTTAGTGTTTACCAAGAAAATCCCTTTTTTTCTCTATGCACGGATCTGTCCACTGACTCTGGACTTGAAAAGATGAACCCACTAACGATTAGAATTTTTGACATATGAAGGAAAGCCATTGGCTAATACTTTTTGGCCTTGTATTTGAAGACTGGAGAAGATGCTAGTGAAACTCCATTTCTAACAAGATTAACATCACTCAGGGAAAACATGGAAAGTCATGGGGTAACTGTACATCAATTGGAGTTGACATACTAGTGCTAATATCGGAATCAAAAATTCTTTTAACTTGAGGTTTCTGCAGAAAAACCCTCCTCCTCCTCAGGTGCCGTGTCCAGGAACGTTGGCGATCATGGCTCTCCACAGATCTCTGTCCTTCGCTGCCCTCAGTAGTTGTAGCTCGCTCTTTGTAGACCATGCTGCAATACTGCCCATGTACTTGGTTCTTGGTCGTCCTCTGCCTCGTTTCCCATCTATCTTTCCCGTCAGCGTCAACTCCTCAAGCTCTTCTTTCCTCATTATATGTCCTAGGAAGGACAGCTGCCTTTTTCGAATGGTGGACAACAGCTTTCTCTTGCATCCTGCTCTCCTCAAAACATCTTCATTCGTAACGTGTTCTGTCCAAGAAATCCGCAGTATTCGGCGTAGAAACCACATTTCTGCAGCTTCTAGCTTCTTTTCGAGGGTTGCTGTGATGGTCCAACTTTCACTCCCGTATGTAAGCACTGGGATTACGTAACAGTTGAGGACTCGGAGCCTGGTGTTCAAGGAAATAGTTTGGTTTTTCAGTATCTTAGACATTCGCTGGAATACCCCCTTTGCTGTGGCAATTCGTTTCCGTATTTCTACCATGCATCTTCCATCTGATGTAATCATGCTGCCAAGATAATTAAACTTATCTACTTGTTGAATGTCTTCTCCATCTATTGATATTTTGCAGCTCAAATTCTCATTCCTTTTGCTAACCGTCATGCAAAAAGTCTTCCGACGATTGATACTGAGACCCCTTGCCCCACTTTCCTCTACAACGGTGTCAAGCAGTTGTTGTAGCTTCTCTGGAGTGTCGGCTATGAGCGTCGTGTCGTCAGCATATCGTATATTATTCAAGTTGTACCCTCCGATCACAAAACCATGTTTTCCCTCGATACTTCTCATGATGTTTTCACTGTATAGATTAAATAGGTCTGGTGAGAAGACACAACCTTGTCTAACACCTCTTCGAATATTGCAGTATTTACCAACCTCGTTCTGCACTCTCACACCCGCAGTTTGCTCCCAGTATAAGTTTCTTATGAGTCTTATATCTTTTCCATCTATGTCTAGATCTTGTATCATTTCTATCATACACTCGTGTTTCACTTTATCAAATGCTTTTGAGTAGTCAATGAAACACAGGTATAGATCCCTCTGCATTTCGATGGCTCGTTCCGACAGCATCCTCATCACAAATATAGCGTTTCTTGTTCCAGCATCTTGGACAAAACCAAATTGCTGTTTCCCTATCTCTGGCCTCATTGCTCTCCTTGCTCTTGCCATTATGACTCGCATAAGTATCTTAGTTATATGACTCATTAGACTGATGGTTCGGTGGAGCTCGCACTCGGTAGCCCCTGGTTTCTTGGGCAGGGCGATGAATACAGATTTTGTTAAATCCGAAGGGATTTCTCCGCTGTCATATATATCGTTGAGTAGTTCGGTGACTTTGTTTATTCCAAATTCCTCGAGTGCCTTTATCATCTCAATGCAGATTCCATCTGGACCCATGGCTTTATTCGCCTTCATCTTCTTAATTGCCGCTTTCACTTCACATGATAGAATTCTAGGGCCTTCAATAACCTTCCTGATGGTTGGTTTTCCTCCCCTTTCATCCATGAACAACTCGTCAACATACTCTGCCCAACGCTCCATCAACTCTTCTTTCTCCATGATCATATGTCCATCCTTTGCTTTAATGCACCCACTTGAAGAGCAGGGTCTCTTTCCTACCAAATCCCCAATCTTTTTATGCATGAAACTAGGATCTGCAGTCTTGCAGCTTTCAATCTCTAGACATTTCTCATTTATCCAGGCTTCTTTCGCCTTTCTACATTCGTTTCTTATGTCACGATCCAAAGCTTTGTATTGGATTGAATCTTTCTCTGGAATTTTCTGTCTCTGTCTCATCTTTTGCAAAATTTCTGGCTTCATCCAAGCTTGCTTTTTCTCTTTTTTCTTGGGTTGGATGACTTCTTTTGCTGACTCTACTATTGCTTCTTTTAGCACTTCCCACATGCTGCCTTCTCTCTCGAGTACTTCAAACCGGTTCTGTACTGCAGCTGCATATTTCTCTCTGAGTTCTTGGTTTTCACGCAAGAGATTCCACTCTAGTTTTGCTTCTGGGGCTGTACGTTTTAGCCTACGAAGCTTCAGTTTGACTGTACATACAACCGGATTGTGGTCGCTCCCACAATCTGCTCCAGGATAGGACTTCGCTTGTTGAACAGCATTTCTAAAGCGACTGTTGATGGTCACGTAGTCGATTTGATTTTTATACCTGTCTCCAGGGTCTTTCCATGTCCACAAGCGTCTTTCATGATTTTTGAACCATGTGTTCATAATCACCTGATTATGTGCTGCACACCAGTCTATCCATCTTTCTCCTCTTTCATTTTGCATTCCTAGACCATGCTTTCCCACTATATTTCCTACTCTTTGGCTTCCAACCTTTGCATTCAGGTCTCCCATCACAATGACAACATCTTGGGATTTATGGTGCCTCATAGCTTCCTCAAGCTGTTCATAGAACATGTCTATCTCATCCTCACTACTGTCGGCTGTTGGTGCATACACTTGAATAACAGTTATGTCAAAAGGCTGTCCTTTCAGCTTTACCAGGAGAACTCTTTCTGAGAGGGTCCAATATCCTAAAACACACTTACTCAGCTCTTCGTCCAGAATTATGGCAACTCCTTTTTCGTGTTTATCTCCTCCAGAGTATATGACCTTATGTCCTTCTATGTCGAAACATCCTGTGTCAGTCCATCTTGTTTCACACAAACCGAGCAGATTCATATTCAGCCTTTCCATTTCCAACTTCACATTTGCTAGTCTCCCTGCTTGGTACAAAGTACGTACATTCCATGTTCCAATCCGCAAAGTGGTTCTGTTTCTGACAGTCGCAGGCTGACGGTCAGGTCTCACCTGTCGAACATGAGTGTCCCGACCGAGCGAGATGTTGATGACCTCAGTGTCATCAACCTCATTTACGCTGTTAGCGTTAGACATTAATCTTTGTATTGTCATGATTGTTCTTGGCAGGATACAGTGGTGGTTTGCCATTGCCTTCCACTGGCGGATGGCCACTCATACTATTGTCTCATTCGTGCCCTCAGCATACCGCGATGCGTGTGCAGATTACGCCTTCGTTGCCGTTGATCTCAATGTAGATGTTTCCGCCAACTCCGCCGCTTCCAGACTTCATGCGCTACAGTGCGAGACATGCACTTTCCCCAGTAACAAGTTACTGGGTACCCTCATGTCGTTTAGCCCGTCAGCTGAAGCGGTTTACCAGGGTGTGGCCACTGCCGCGCACAAGCAGTTACTTGGAGCCAGACATGAGAGTTGGGTGCCATCAAGAGACCAGTAGGTCCATCGCCCGAAGGCCAGCTGATGGTTGCTACTGGATTGTACTCCATCTGGACGCTCCATACACCCCATCAGTCTATTTTATGGGATTGCACACAATGGGCACAGTGGTGCTCAGAGAGCGCCAGACTCTTTTGAAACTGCAATTGGATTTGACATCAAATCTTGCTGTATGAATCATTTTTTCTACTTTGCCAAGAACAGGAAACGGAGGGGTGCACTTGAAAAATATTTAAAGTTTGTAATTCCGAGTTCTAAGAACATATCAAACACATCAATGTGAGATGGTTGCCATTAGAAAGGGCACTTGAATCTGTTTCAGCTCTCTCTCGTTATTATTTTCTTTTAGAGGATGTAAAGGAACAAAAGTTCCAGAGACTAAAGGAACTTTATGAAGATTCGCTGTTTGAAATCTATTTCCTTTTTTACGAAGCAGCTTTACCACCATTTAATCTGTTGTTCCAAAGAGATGATCCGAAAATATTTTCTCTGAGACATCACATAAATAATTTTTAAACAAAACTATTATCTAAATTTGTTAAACCTCAAGCAATTGTTGAAACTCTTCAGCCTGCACAAGATGGGTATAAAAATTCTGCCATATGAGGAACTACTTATTGGGCTTGTAACATCCAAAGAAGTGAGAAGAAACCGAAAGAAGGTGAGACTGTGTAAAGACAGCCGAAGCAGTTTTGTAGTGGAGTGACGGAATTCTACAAAACAAATTTCTCCTGCCTTTTGAAATGGTGTCCGCTAAATGACCCTGCAGTGGTCTGGAGCATTTTTGTATATTTGTTCAACTAAGACAAATCAGACTTCTCTCAACCGACAGACATCTACATTTAGTATCCAAAATTATTAGTCTTCTGCAAGGAAGATGGATAGATTAAATTCAGAGTACATGTATTACATCTGTCTGAAAAAGGTAGACAAGCCTGATAAAATTTAGGGCTATTGACAGAATGTACTTCATTTGGGGAACCTTACGCAGTTTGACCTCGCCTGACACGGACGTTCCCCAAACTATCCAGATTACCGTTCACCATTCAAATGCAAGGGAAGAGCGTGTATTCAACATTGTTCATAAAATGAGAAGAGGTGAAAGTAGCCTGGTTCTTGCAGGAGGCCTGCTACACATACCAGCCATCTGAAAAGGTCCTCGCTGATGATAATAGGGCAGCATTTATATCTAATCACGTACACTTAATATTTATAATTTTTAGCGGTGGCAGTTACTTTATTTAGCAGTTTTTGCACGATAAAACTTAAGAAAGTAATATTTTGTAGACATATTTGTGAAAATTTATTTCAATGTATACCATTTTATTTACAAATAAAAACGTTCCAGTATCAAGTTGTAAATTTACTGCTTTTGAGTTAAGACATCACAAATGTGGGCCATCCTCATGTGTACTTCAAACCCCCCCGAAATTCTCAGAATGCCCCTACGGCTATATCAAATCTGCTAACTTCTGGGTGCCGTACGTGTCCCCAAGGCCCCTGGCCACAATAGCATTGGCCCTTTGGTCCTCGCATTTATGGAATCTCACACTCCTAAAATTCTCTCCAGGCTGGCTAGTCTGTGAGCAACCCACAACTTGTTTTCAATGCATCAAGGGACGTGTTGAAAGCTCGCATTTGAGCCAAAGTGTGAGAGAACGGTTAATCAAATTTGCAGACAAAAAAATCTGTTAACAATCTTTTTTTCAGAGCCCTCAAAAATACCAGATTGAAAAAAATTATCATCTGTCCTAAATTTCGTCACCAAAATATGTGCACAATCGCCCCCGTCGCAGTAATTAATGATTTCACAATTCCTGGGCTTACGTGGCTGAGCTCAACAAAACCAAATTCAATTTCAGAACGATGAACGGAAGAATCTTGACTTGAGACTCCCCCCACAGGTGTAACCGGATTAAAAACGTGTGAATGTTAATCGAAACTCAGGAAAACAAAAAAATTGTAATCAAAATAGAGTCTGAATTGGTTGAGATAGTAACAGGAAGTAAAAGCACGCCATTGCCCAGTGTACTTTTGTGAAGATGACTTAGCATCAAATAACTAAACTGTGGGTTTTCGTTGTAAAGGTCGTGGGCGTGTGTTTATATTGGTATAACGCCAAGTGTCGGTTTTCTGTTACCAAAGTCATAAGGTAGCCAGATGTGTGAATAAAATACCCCTTCTGGCTAAGTTTTACCACAAAGTTTTCTTCTTGTTTCTTGTGAGGATGACCGATTAGTGAAATTTTTTATCTATCTTCTTAAAGTGCTGTCCACCTGGTCAAAAAGCGAAGAAGTCTTCCCCCATGAAAACAAAAAAAGAAAAATGTTCAAACTCAATCAAAGGTCTCACTTCAAGTTATCGTCATGTGATCACAAACTCAACGGGTTTCCGACCTTATGAATGTCATTGCAACAGAGTACATTAAAATAATGTCCAATCGTTTTTGTGATGTCCACAAAACCATTTTTTGTGGAATGTCCACAACTGTATCATGGTACCAACCGTTGAATTGAAAATTGTCAGAAGACGTTATTGTTATGCTTGTGTCCTTTCTTTGCGCAGCTTATGTCTTGGTTGCCTGGAGGTGCAGCTTCACGGTGAAAACTAGGATAACACCTTTGTTTTTCTTAGGTTTTTTTGTTCTATATTTATGTCAAATTTTGCAATGACACTTTTTGCATTCAAAAATTATTCAGTTATTTTTAGGTAATTTTAGGACATTTTTCTTTTGTTTAGTTATATTCATTTTGTACAGAAAATAACTTTTACACACGCTATTCCAAAGATCAGAACGGGTAACATAGCAATATCATGGAGAACAATGTGCAATGGAAAGCAAAAATATTGTCGATTATTTGTGTTTTAAGGGGTTTCTATATTTGTTTTCTCAATAGCTACCCCTAGATGTTAAATATAGTTCTCAAGGCCTTTGCTTGCTGTTTCCAAAGCATTAATTAATATTAATATGGGTCTTTCATTAATGGTACCCCTGGTGAACAGTGGGCCCATTTTTGTTTTTCACAGATTCCCATCTATAAAAGGCCCGAAATGAAGCAGCAGGTCAAAAGAAAGGGAAACTGAAACCACGCAAGACAACAAAAATGCAAGACATACGGATCGCCCTCCAGTACCTTCAGTGGGAAGCCCCTTCCTCTGGGATTGGTCTACACCCAGTGCTCAAGCATCTCGAGCCCACTTGTCGTGAATGGTTATGCCCTGTAGCCTAATACCCGACCAAGCAGAGACCAGAGCACTACACGTGATCTTAGCTAAAAGGCCGAGAAGCAATTAGTATTAATATGACAACAATCTTTTTAATAGGCTTTGCCTCGAATGCTATCCATCACATTTCTCCTTTTTTATATTCTCTTTGACGCATTCCATATTTTCCGCTTGATATGCAATATCTATTATCCTATACTGCTTGTTTTTCATCACTGACAATACCATGACAGTTTCCTGTGTGCCATCTCATTATTACACATTATTATTATTATTATTATTATTATTGCTATTATTATTTTTGTATTTCACTGTACCGAAAGATAATAAATATGGCTAGAGGCTTAACTTGAGGTAGGGTTATGTCCCATACCCTCAAGTACTTTCCTCAGAATCCTTGTTGTTCCCAAAAATCCGGCCTTCTGTAAAAGCTCCACCGNTTTCTCCTTTTTTATATTCTCTTTGCCGCATTCCATATTTTCCGCTTGATATGCAATATCTATTATCCTATACTGCTTGTTGTTCATCACTGACAATACCATGACAGTTTCCTGTGTGCCATCTCATTATTACACATTATTATTATTATTATAATGTCTCGGTGGAGCTTTTACAGAAGGCCGGATTTTTGGGAACAACAAGGATTCTGAGGAAAGTACTTGAGGGTATGGGACATAACCCTACCTCAAGTTAAGCCTCTAGCCATATTTATTATCTTTCGGTACAGTGAAATACAGAAATAATAATAGCAATAATAAGACATTCACATCAATCTGCTTGATATACCCTTCCACTCGCTTTGTTACTATTCCCTGAGTTACAACAACAACTGGCACAAGAATCGGTTTAATTTTCCATAGTCTTTTTTTCTGGTACCAATTCATCCTTGTACTTGTTGCATTTGAAATCTTCCCGAACCTTAATGCTCCAGTCTAATGGGCATATCACTTCTATGATTGGGCAAACCCTGCTGGTCTTGTCTATTACAACTATGTCCGGCTTCCTTGTCTTAATGACGTGGTCTGTTAGGACGGAAAACCCCACAATATCGTAGCTTCATCCGACTTTAGCTCGTTTTCGGGATTGTGGTCATACCATCTCTCTGCAGTGGGAAATTATACGGCTTTGACCACATGATCTGAATAAAGGAGAGGCACAACTGTGGTCTATTTTATACTTCACACAGTTGGTCCTCAAGGCCTGCGCCCTGCCTACTAGCAGCAAATCCTCAGTCTCTTTATTCAGGTCCCCCTTTCGTACCCATACCTATGACGTTTCCTTATCGGCCACTTCTTCAGTGTCTCTTAAGAACTGACCCAGTATATCCTTTTCTTTCCACGTCTCCAGCCTCTTCTACTTTTCAGCCTCTTTGAACATCCATGGGTCGATGCAGCTGTCCACATCAACAAACTCCTAGATGCCTACCTCCATAAGGACGTCCATAGAGATATTTTCCCGCGTCTCCCGTTCAATCGCTTCCGACTCGTCTGTAACCACTTAACTCTCCAGCCTCGTAACGTATAACAGCATCTTTCCAGGAATTCATTGCGCTGATCATATTGTACCCATTGAGTTTTGAGGAGAGAACGTTTGTAAGCCGCCGGTAGTACTCTGCCCGAAACCTTTCTTTCATCACAGAGTGTTGAAAGTCATCAGCTTCCACTGTCGCCAAATAGTTGTAACCCTCCTCTTCAATCGATTTCATTGTCTCCCCGTTTGGCAGCTGTAATCCGCCAAACTTGGTTAACTTACCCTTTTCCAACACCAACATCCCACACTTCTTAATTCCAATCTCCATTCGAATGTCCTACCTCATAAGAAACACCGTTACCACAAGCATCTCACTTTCGGCCGTTGACCTGCCGAAGAGCTTCATGTCATCCATGAATAGCAGATGATTAACTTTTGGGTTATCTTTCCCAAGGCTGTTCCCAGCTTTTACCTTCCTCAAAACCAAAGTCATAGGTATCACACAGATGATAAATATTAAGGGCGAAAGGCTGGAAGATACCTCTTCTGATGTTGACTTCAGCAAGCTCAGTCCCAACAAACGTCAGCAGAATTTTCCAAATTTCCATGCTCTTTTCGATCATTTGGATGATGTTTTCTGACAAGCCGGCGAATCTCATACATTCCAATATCCTTGAGTGTGGAACCATGTCGTATGCTTTGCGTTAATCGATCCACGTCATTTCCAGATCAACATTCCTACTATTGCAATTTCTGAAAATCATCTTGTCAATCAGAGTTGATCCTTAGTACCCCCCAATCTCTTCTTACATCCTTTCCGCTTATTTGGGAACAATTCCGTATCCTCTAGATGGTCATAAATCTCCTCCACTAGAATTCCACTGAACAGTTTCCACATAACCGGTAAGCACGATATTGGTCGACGGTTATCGACTACATTGCTTTCCTCCGCATCCGTCATGCATAGCACTGTGCCGCTTATAGTCATCCAACCTGAAACAGATTCAGTACTCAAGATCTCCTTCAGCTGAGCGGCTATTCTATCATGTAGTTGGCTAAAATTCTTAATCGAGTATTCCTACACACCATCCAGTCCTGGTGCTGTCCATGTAAGGACCTTACGGAGTTGGATCTTCACCTTGCCAAACGCCAACACAATATCTTGTTGTTTCTGGACGTCGCTGAGCTCTCTCTGTACATCGTGCTATCCTTTTGCAGAGACATTATGGGTAACAGGTTTATCCCAGCTACCACTCCAGAAAGCCTTACTTTCCTGTGCATCCGGTGGAACCGTCGATGCTACATTCCATTTAACTCCCAGCACAGACGCTTCTGATTTGTCTGTATTGTTTAACCCTGTTGGTATACCGTTCCATTCTTGATGCTAATGCAACTATTCTTTGCTTCAACCCTTCAATTACCGTCACTATTCCCTTCTCTTTTACATGGTATTTTTGCTCAACTCCAGCGAGACCTTTCCGCTTCCTCACTTCCCCCTTCTGCCTCCGTTGCAAAGTTCCAACAGCGCCACGCATCTCATTGATCCCCTTCCTCAATCTCCTTTTCCACATTGGCTCTTGTGCCACTTTGTCTTTGGCTGCTTTTACCGCCAGCACATCTCCTATGTAGCTAGCTGCTGCAGTAATCAGAACATTCGTTTTGTTGGTATCCTCTGTCAGGATAAAAGAAAGAACTTTGTTGATCATCTTCACTACATTTGACAAGTTTCCTCTATTCACTCCCTTGAAAATCATCCCTTGCGGTATTTTCCATTTTGTATCTTGTCATAATATCACCATAGCAATCTTTAAGCTCGTCAGTGATACCCTATGGGTATTCAAGTACGGCTACATTAGCATCTTGCATGTTTCCTTCGAGCTCACGTCCTCTTTCATTCATGATGATCTGCTCCCCGATCACCACCTCTTCTGTGCAGATTTCGTGTGCCCTTGCCAACAGTGCCTCGTCCCAGGTCTGCACCAACTCCTCCTGCACTCCATCAGCTTCCTGTTCTCCTTGCTCTTTTTCCCTCTTTATTTGTTCAAGCTGGACAGCTGAAAGGCACTCATTTCCAAGTACTAATCAAGCCTGTCCTGTCATCCGGTTCTCAGTGGCATTAGACATGCTCATCTCTTGTCAGAGATGAAGCATGCTTCTGCCAAACCATCTTCGAAGTGCACCACTCCGGTAATAAAACTCCATTTCTGTCCTGTTGTGTGGTGCTCAATCACGCTTCTGCTTCGTACTTTTGCATCATGGTATTTGATCCTCGTAGTTTGTCGCTTCATCTCGACCCGGTTCGGCAAAACCATTAACCACCGGAGAGCCGTGCCTGACAGTGGCAACACAACTTGCCCCCGAGGAACAACCTTTTGCGGCACCACTCCCTTCGTGTGTTCTACTTCTAGTAATTCTTTGCATCATTAAGAAAATAGGATTGGTTTGTGATATGTGTTACCTTAACTTAGAATATTTTGTCGAGGCTCAACCTCTATCATGTTGCCTTCACCAAGGCTAAAAAGAGTTTCATGATTCCCCTTAGGTAGCATTATGCCACGTTAGACACCAATCTAATACTTCAAGATGCCCGCGGAAATTATTATTATTATCCTGGCCATGAGACACACTTACCCCGCCGGACGCTAACCCGGTACTTCATGGTCTCAGGGAGAGCTAACAAGGGTGACCTGGAGGTAGATGTGCAGTTTAATGTCAATACCCAGGAAAGTCTATTATTATTATTATTATTATTATTATAGAATTATCGCACACTGATAAGATGTCATTTCATTCAGCGGTAATGTCTCCTTGATATTGGTGACAGCAAGTCTCCTCAATTTTCAAGGACTTTTCTCAGGATTCGTGCAGATTGCAGGATTACAATCTTCTGCATCTCTTCAATTCTGGTCTCAATTCCCAGCTCTTCTACTCTTCTTTTGATGTCTTTTGGTGGTGTTCCTAA